>JAQISU010000149.1:6285000-6812500 GCA_029339505.1 Unio delphinus | reverse complement strand
AGAAAGAAGAATCAGAGATAACTGGAACAGCAGAATATATGACAGAGACAAAATATTCATCCAAGAAAGAGAAATAAGAAGGAAGGAAATAAGGAGAAGAAGGGAAGAAGACCAACAAATGATGGAAGAATGCCTATACCAGGATGAATGCCTAGAAGAAGGATTACAAGTATAAATTAAAATATTGAAAAAAATAAAAAATAAAAATATATATTTTTACAAAATACAGTAAAATTTACAGTACTCAATCTATAGCATACATACACACTAACAATAGAGCAGGAGTCCCCCTCCCACAGTGGTCTGCAAAAATTAACGCGGAGAGAACCCTCCTCAAAACAAAGTTTTACTCACACTTGTTGAAACGCCTGTAACTGCCTCATTATAAACAAACAGGGCAATAACCTCTTGCCTTTCTTCTTTCTAGGCAAAAAAATAGTATTAAATGTAAGGAGAAAACCCATGTTTTATTTCAAAATTGGAATCCCAACCACAAGCCTTTCAACGGTACACGATTAAGTATACCCCATTGTGGTATAGTAGGTAATGTGATCTGGTTCGTTGCAATAATATCACCGTTTTTCAGGTAAAATAAATAGACAATTGAACGAAGACGAGGTAAACAGACTGGGTATAAAATTTCTACCAGAAGTATCATTTATCTAACTTTCAGATAATAATGTACTTCCTTAAAATTATGTTGGTGGACATAGAGGCTTACAAACACCATTTTAATTTAATTTTGGTGTCAGATTATTGTTAGTAAAGATGCGATTACTTTCCAATGAAAATGGAAACATTTCGGGCTAATAGTGTGAACATGCAATTTGTTAAATAGTGATAATTTCGGAAATGTTCGAGAATCTAGTTCAGTAACTATTTTTGAGAACCATTTCAAACCAAACATACCAAACCACGATCTGATTCCCGTTATGCAGACTTCTCATGCTTAGTCCATGTAATTATATTCTTGAAATATAAGCCGCTGTTTCATGCAAAAACTGCTTCGTTGAAAAAACTAGGTGATAGTCACGAAAACCAGTTTGCAAACTGCAAGCTTTGTCATGCTTCAAATTGATACATTATTTGATTTGTTGTTTTGAAAAACAAGTCAGAAGTTCAAATGAGTATTTGCTGACTTGGAAGATAGTACTAACAGACTTGACACATCAATGTATAAGATACGCTCTCTCTCTCTCTCTCTCTCTCTCTCTCTCTCTCACACACACACACACACACACACACACACACACACACACACACACACACAATGTTTAGAAGACCTTATCATCTTAAAGATATCAATATGTATGTGCTTTTGAAATAACACGGGTTATAATATGTCTTCACAAATACCACTCCATTATCCATATGTCCTCCTTTACGTTACTTTAGTTCTTTTACACCGCTTATGAGACATCTACACTTATATCAAGTGAAAACTTCCTGATACTTCTGACGGTGAATTTATTGCAGTGTCTCTTGCCCTCGCAACAGCAAGTGGCTTCGAAAAACTGGTAATCAATGCAGAATAGTATAGTTTATAGGATGTAAATAAAACCAAACTAGCCATGGTACCACAAACAAACATTTGATAACTATGTTCACGTATTGTATATGTTTGTACTGTACATATTCAGATCGTGGTTCACACGCGATCTCATTTGAATGTGTCTAATAATAATCATCTATTCAACAGTAAATTAGGTCAAACTCGTGATTGAAAACCGTTCAACTAGACCTAGATAGAATGGTGTTACTTTATCTTTTACTGCAAATGTTTACAGAGGCAAGAAACGTATTTTGTATATATTAATGAACATAATGTCTCAGATATATATTAAAATCTGAAAGTAGAACACGGTCCGGACATACAGACACGGGGCCCATAGGAAGTTAACTGAGTCGGTGCCCCCTTTCTGTGATCTGATGCGTTGCCTAAATAGTACCGTTTTTTTCAGGTAAAATAAACAGACAATTGAACGAAGGACGAGGTTAACTGAATGGGTACAAATTTCTACCAGAAGTAACATTAATCTAACTTTCAGATAATAATTTTCTTCCTTAAAATTATGTAGGTAGACATAGAGGGCTACAAACACTATATTAATTTAATATTTCCCATATATTCCCATCATATAATATATGGGTGTCAGATTAATGATCGGAAAGATGCGATTACTTTCTACTCAAAATATAAACATTTCGTGCTAATGATGTTAACGTGTACTTTGTTAAATAGTGATCTTTTCAGAAATGTTCGAGAATCTAGTTCATTAACTATTTGTTTAGAACCATTTCAAACCAAACATACCAAACCACGATCTAATTCCGATTATACAGATTTCTCATGCTTAGTAGATGTAATTATATTCCTGAAATATATACCGCTGTTTCTTGCAGAAACTGCTTACTTGAAAAATCTAGGTGATAGTCTCGAAAACCAGTTTGCAAACTGCGAGCTTTGTCATGCTTCAAATTGATACATTATTTGATTTGTTGTTCTGAAAATCAAGTTAAGAAGTTCAAATGAGTATTTGCTGACTTTAAAAATGACTTTATCACACGTTATACATTAATTTCTCTCTGTCTTCCTCTCTCTCTCTCTCTCTCTCTCTCTCTCTCTCTCTCTCTCTCTCTCTCTCTCTTACAAAGACAGGCACACAAAGTATTACTATTGGAAACATTATACTCATAAAGATATAATCAATGCTTTTGAAAGAATCCGGGTTAAAATATCTTTTCACACAATCCGTCTGTCCGTCTTTACATTGCTTTACTTTTTCTACATAGCTTTTATAACATGTTCATGATCTATAATTAAATCTGGCACCTGCTTCCTCGGAGAACTGACGGGGAATTTATTTCCATGTATCTTGAAACTCGCAACAAAAATGGCATAATCAAACTGTAATTCAATGTAGCATTACATAGTTTATAGGGTGTAAAGAAAACCAAATTAGCCACGGTACCTCAAACAATAATTGGATGACTATGGACACATATTAAAGCAATATTGTTTCTCAGATTCGTGTCCTCCTTTCATAAGAATTTTTATATGCTATTGGTATAATGGATGATTCTGATTCGTTGATGGGCGTGGTTAAATGGAGATGGTGCGACGGACAGCACGGACGAGTTAGTTTGCAAACCTTTTTCGTTCTGGTCTATTAGTACGTTAAATAGGTTTAGATTCATTATTGAAATCTTTGAAAGTTACACCAGTCTTACCTCCTTAAAGTTACTGTTATTGTCGATTGTCTAGACTTATGCCATGTCATAAATGTTGATATGAATGTGAAGTGGTAATTAGTATTTACCGTCAAGATCACAAAAGGTCGCCAGTCTTACAAATTGTATTGAAAATCTTTACTAGTGCAGTGACAGCTTTATCATGTAGTCGTAAAACGGTGTATAGTAGATACCATTTGGTCCTGCTGAATTAGCATATTTTCGATGACTGCAGTTGTCGGAGAGTGAGGGTTTAACGTAACCTTTAGCGTTAGCAGATGTACATCGTTTAAGGTAACCTTTTCTCAAGCAATCAGGATGGTAGAAGTTTTCAAAATATTTTTGTGTTTAATAAATATTTGGAAAATGTTTATACTAATCCATTCGAATATCTGGATAGTTTGTGGCCAATTTGTAAGAACTTTTGATATAGCATTGATGCTTTTGTGTATGATTTTGTTGAACAGATTCCACTGATCCTTGCTGATTTAATAGAAAGGCACGGGGTTATCCTAGCAACATGCGATTGTCATGATATCATGTCCTCCCCCCCCCTCTCTCTCTCTCTCTCTCTCTCTCTCTCTCTCTCTCTCTCTCTCTATATATATATATATATATATATATATATATATATATATATATATATATATATATATATATATATATATATAAATATATATATATATATCTCAGTACCATTATTAGGATTATATGTTGTGGGTCAGTTGTGGTTTAGTTGAACTCGATTCTCTTCATATTTTCTTTTTCCACGGATATTGATCTATCTTCTGCTTATAATATATATTTTACTGCCTTAATTATTACAAAGCCAATTTAATGCAAGAATTTCTGATGGGTTTAACATAGTTGTCTAGTCCATAATTAACAAGATATAAGCTTTGTTAATTTCTAATAAATTTACTATGTTCCTTACTACTGCTCAATGATGTCCCGTTGCTTCAGTTCTTATGATCCGTAACGTGAGACCGCTCCGGTAACCGAGTCGTCCGTCTTGCGGGTTCGAACCCCGGTCGAGTCATGCAAATGGAACTAAGAGCTGCCTCGTTAGACGCTTCGCATTAAGAGGTTAGTGTTAGGCATGGTCAGCTTAGTGTTGCAAGCGAAGAATAATGTTTGTTTGTCATCCATATTGGTTTATTGGTTTGGTGGCTCTTGCTTTTCTACTAAACCCGTCTGCTTTAGTTGTATTTTTTTAATTTAGTGCTTGAACTGACTTGTTGTTAGAGAGACAGGGATACACAGGATAGCCATGATATGTAGTCCTGTACTCTCTAGAATCCGTTTCTCACAGTCCTGTACTCTCTAGAATCCGTTTCTCACAGTCCTGTACTCTCTAGAATCCGTTTCTCACAGTCCTGTACTCTCTAGAATCCGTTTCTCACAGTCCCGTATTCACTAGAATCCTATTCTTACAGTCACGTACTCACTAGAATCCATTTCTTATAGTCCCGTACGCACTCGAATCCATTTCTTACAGTCCCGTACTCACAAGAATCCATTTCTTTGAGTCACGTACTATCTAGAGTCAGTTTCTTACAGTCCTGTACTCACTAGAATCCATTTCTTACAGCCCCGTACTCACTAGAATCCATTTTGTACAGTCCCGTAATCACTAGAATCCATTTCGGATAGTCCCGTACTCCCTAGAATCCATTTATTCGGCTAGTTATGTGAGAAAGCTTGCCAGTAGCTTTTAGTTGGTCGGTGGTTCTTTCCGGGGATTTTCCCGAGTTGTTCCTCCACGAATAATACTGGCAGCCATGTATAGCCTATAGTGTGCTGAAAAATGGCGTTAAACCCTACAACAACAACAACAACTACAATCCGTTTATCACGGTCCCATACTCTCTATAATCCGTTTCGCACAGTCCCGTATTCTATAGAATCCGTTTCGCAAAGTCCCGTACCCTCTAGACTCCGTTTCTCATAGTCTGAAACATTTTATTTGCGAATCGTCATGAACATTTCTTTAAGAATACTTGCATGTCTCCCGTTTATTATTATACAGCCATCGACATTGTTGATATCACATTCAGTCGTTTGCTTGGTTGAAAGTTTCCTTTTTGACTCATCGTCAACTGTATCATCCTTACTTTCAAATATATCAAATAGCCTCTTTAGATGATCCACAGATAAATATCATAAATAAAATGTTATTACACTTGTTAGATGAGTGCATGAGTGTGCGTTATTTATTTCCAATGAAAAGTAATTCCTAATGCACGATACTATTTGTAAACACACTTGACATGGCGAATGAAGCAGTGCAGTATGTGCGAAAAAGACGCGAATCTGTAAAGTTATTGGTAACAAAATGAGAATATATTAATATTTAATGTTGTATTCGACACGCAGTTCAATGTGTAGTGATATAATTAAAGTGGCTTCAGCTACCGATGATTCAACGTCATCAGACAAACACAACAAACAGCTTTATTACTTGTTGTTCTTCCAATTATGGTAATTAAAAGTGTAACAACACTGATGTATTGTTACTTATATTTACACTTTTCATTTGAGTTCAGATTCCCTAGTATCGATATTTTAGCGGTAACTCTCTTAGACATACTGTGTATGGAACTAAGTATGCTTACTGAAAATACTACGTTGTATTATAAAGGAATAATATAACTGTCTAACGCGTGGTTGAACAATAGCATAAGGTCAAACACTTTTAAATAAGCGTAAGCCAGAAATCAAACAGCACTCTTTGCATTTGCTTGGCTTTAAACACGTGTAAGATGGTGGAATGATTACATTTGTTAGCATATGATAGGCTGTGCGGTTTTGGAGGGAGTGCAGATATTCATCAGACACGTGAGGGCAGTACTCATCAGACACGTGAGGGCAGTACTCATCAGACACGTGAGTGCATATACTCATCAGACACGTGAGGGCAGTACTCATCAGACACGTGAGGGCAGTACTCATCAGACACTTGTGCGGACATCATCCATCTGCGAAAGTTGGTCACTGCTTATCTTTCGTATGTCTACCGAAATGGCCATCCATAAATCCGGCCTTTTTCTCCCAAAAATAATGGGGAGAAACACAAAAAATGTGTTATCTATTCTATAAAATATAACAGACTCATCTAATGACGTTTACAGAAGGTATCGCGTGATTTTTAAAAGGTTTACTTGGTAGCTGTGCATATCGATACATGTCAATATAATTGCTTTATCACATAGTACATTTTATATACAATGCATGCAGTTTGATATTTTTTATATTATACATGTGAAATCCCTTTATGTGATTCTGATTGGTCTAAATAAGTCCATGCAATTATTGCACAGTATTCTCTTTAGTGATTGGCTGCGATGGAAGACATCTTAACCTCGCTTTCAGAAATATTTTGTTTTCATCGAACATTTTTGACCGCAAATCCTTTTATTTGACTCGCAGAAGGGAATTGGGAAAAAATGGTTTCGTCTGTTTCAATATTGCCAATTTACTCCAACTGGATTTTGTTATGTCATATATATAACCGCTCCGGTGGCCTAGTGGTTAGAGCGTCCGCCTCGGAAGCGGGAGGTCGTCGGTTCGATCCCCGGCCGAGTCATACCAAAGACTTACAAAAATGGTACTAACAGCTGCCTCGCTTGACGCTCAGCATTAAGAGGTTAGTGTTAGGACTGGTCGGCCTGGTATCAGGATAATGTGACTGGGTGAGACATCATGCTTCATGTCTGCGGCATGATGTCTCAGTGCTAGACATCACTATAAACTGCCTCAGTGCAGACATCGTAGCGATATGACTGAAAAATTGTTAAAGCTACGTTAAAAATCCTAATCAAACAAACAAACAAAATTATGTCATATATAAATAACATAACATGAAAAATGACAAAACCCCAAGACAAGAGCAATAACAACAAGTATTGCCTAGATGATAATGAGGGTGGTGATGAGGATGGATGACCAGTATGTATGCATGTATATATTTATGTATGTGGAGGCCCCGAGATTCAGAGTGGTCTAAAACGCTCTCCGTTACGGACCACTGCCAGCTCACCTCTGTCTGCGTGGGCTGGAGTCTAAGATTCGGCCAATGTGAGTATGTGAGAAAGCTTGCCAGTAGCTTCTCGTGGATTGGTGGTTCTACCCCACAATTAACACTGGCCGCGATGAACAGCAGCGTATCGCGTGTTGAAAAAAGGCGTTAAACCCCAAAACAACACCAACAACAACAACAACATCATCACATCATGTGTATCTAATTGAGAATATTTTCGGGCAAAGCGAGACAACTGTAAAAAAAGCCATTAAAAAACATTATTATATCGGACATGGCCACGGGAGTCGCTGGTGCATTATTGCTGACCTTGTCAGAACGTATCAAATAGTGTCTTCTTAGATCTCCGACGTGTATCAAATAGTAGAAACAAAATATCACATAAACATGATTGTTGAGAAAATATATTATTTACTAGATGAAATATCACAATTCTAGGAAAGTCACGATTTTTTTTAAATCTGAATACCTTGAGTTTAATAGTAAACTAGTAAACAACGCTTCAAATATATTTCCTCGTTAGCATAAACTAATCGAACGACATTTTTTGTTGCTGATGAAATTCGTGTTAAAGTGGAAGAATAACACGATAAATGATACATAAATCTACGTCTTAAATAGCTGAACAAATCTTTTGCATGCCAGCAAATTTCGGAATGTAGGTGGTCTTTCCACAGCAAAAACGATTACTTTATCATAACAGTGATTATTATTAGTTGTCGCTGCTTGATTAATATACAATGGTAATTTTTGTATATTTATGTATGTGGAGGCCCCGAGTTGCCGAGTGGTCTAAAACGCTCTCCGTTACGGACCACTGCCAGCTCACCTCTTTCTGCGTGGGCTCGAGTCTAAGATTCGGCCAATGCGAGTATGTGACAAAATATCACATAAACATGAATGTTGAGAAAATATATTATTTACCAGATGAGATATCACAGTTCTAGGAAAGTAACGATATTATTTTTTAATCTGAATACCTTGAGTTTAATAGTAGACAATTTCGATAAAATACGACAGCTAAGAAACAACGCTTGAAATATACTTCTTCGTTAGCATAAACTAATCGAACGACATTGTATGTTGCTGATGAAATTCGAGTTAAAGTGGAAGAATAACATGAGAAATGATACATAAATCTACGTCATAAATAGCTGAACAAATCTTTTGCATGCCAGCAAATTTCCGAATATAGTGTGATCTTTCCACAGCAAAAACGATTACTTTATCATAACAGTGATTATTATTTGATGTTGCTGCTTGATTAATATAAAATGGTTATTTACTGTCATGTGACGTCGTTATTGTATGTTTGTGTAAGTTGAAATTGTCGGGCAATACAGTGTCTGATTCATCTGAAGTCAGCATGGAAATTAAGAATCCTCAATGGCATTTGAATATAATTTTATAAACCACCAGAAACTACTTTTCGCCGCTGGCCTGACTGCGCGATGACGACTCGGTTTTGTATGAAGGCTCGTTGATAATATCTTCCCACCGAACTGCTCGTGCAATAATAGATATAGCATCAATCCCAATTATTGCCGCGGGTGCTATAGTAATTCCAGTTACACATTTATAAGGCTGTAGTAGTCGTTGATGCTTGTAGATTTCCATTCGCATTCTGCGTAGTTGATTTTATTTGATCACCGGGTCCATCTTATGCTAATGCTGATATTCAAATTATTGATATACTGGAGTATAGTGCCGCTCTGCGCGTCATGACATGATTTTCTATAAAAGTTCATTAACATCACATACCAATATAGTCTGCTTTGGTCTTCTGGGACGAATTTGAAAACCAAAAAGTAACCAATTTGATTGACCTTTCCGATCATGTCCAGAGATGTTTCAAATTGTATTAACCCCTGCTGAGGTCAGTGGTGGTGTATGTAGTCCCGGGTGGGCGTTGGACAATCTTGGTAGATCTGTCTCAGCGTGTAATGTAACTCGATAAATATTATGGCGGCAAAACGAAACACTCCTCTTTGTCGTAGTACCCTCCCTGTCTCCATTCCAGATGCAACTGGAGGTGGATGTCTTTGCCCAAAGTATGTATTCAGAGTAATAATTTTCCCAAATGGGCATCTCTATTACGCCGTTCATCGTGCTTATCACCGACTCTATCTGTATCTCAGGAACAGATATTTGATGAATTATTTGGTTGCCACTAACTGAATATAAATTTATTAACATAAAAACCATTTGGAGATGCATACATACCACTATAGACGGGTCAGATCGGGTTTTACCTATGCTATTCTAAATCTTCTTTCTAAATGCCTGTTAGTGGATTTCATCAACTCCATCTCAAATTTTATTGCTTTCCTTCTTGGCCATAGCATCAAGTTGGGTTTCTAACTATTTAATATAATCCTAATCCTGAAATGGTATTCACCCAAGTTCCCGCATTATAAGCGGGTTTACTAGCTATACGAGCGTGAGTTATCGAGCTGTGTTCCAGATCGTCTTGAAACGTTTTGCATATCAGGAACGTTACGGACGGTCTCCTTGGAAACATCAAAAGTAGTTATGCTTCTCCTCTATTGGATAGTTTAATCATTTGCCATTACCGTTTTCATTCAATTGTATCTTTCGTCTCGGCATAAAATCGAGGTACCATGATGGTTCATACTAAATACGTCCGGTCTTGTTGAAATATTCTTAACCATTATCTCGTTTCTGATCATCCACCATTACAAATTTGCATCGTCCGCTAACTCGTTGAGATGATAAGCTTATCATGTGAAGAGTGGCTTGTCCATCAACCAGATTAAACGTGTCGTCAATTGTTGGACGTGCTTAACTCTGCCCAAGATGTTGGAAGAGTTAAAGAGAGCACATGTACTATAGTCGATCTACAAATGAAACTTAAAACTGTCGTAACGGTAAGTCACAAACACAATCGTATTGTTGAGCTATTCACTTATATCATATTTAGTTTCCCTTATATTATATTATTTCTTCGGTTTGACCAACATCACTCAGTTTATTACAGTCATTACATTCATAACCAAATAAGAAAATTAGACTACATTGTCATTTTGATGGTATTTATTTACTTATGTTTTATTTCTCTAATAGTAATTATGTTGTTGATATAAGATACCATAATACTCTTTTTATCAAACAATTAACAGATGCCTTTCTTATGATTTCTTAAATGTGAAATACGTTGATATGTTGTATAATCAGTGGTGTAGTGCCAGATAGAGAAGGGACTGCCATTCACACAGCACTATGATCCAGGTTGTACTCTCATATATTCTATTTGATATAGCTTCAGGCTTAAACATTTTTAAATTACAGGTACAAGCGAATACTACATGGACATAATACCAGAGAAGAACATGCCATAGCCAAAGTATTGCTAAATTTGCAGTATTTTCATGAAACCTCTTTTGCCCAGGAAGGGGAAGAATCTACTGATGACAGGGTCTCCCCTGTTTGTTCTTTTACAGTAAAAGGAAAGAAGGAACCACATCAACAACTAAGACCAAATACTAACTCTATTAACCAGTGTGCAGTTGACAGTGATATTAAACACCTGATTACATCAAATACACTTCTTATAGATAAATTAAGCATCTACAAAAGGAATCAATAATCATTTTGTGTTAATGAAGAAAGTGTTAAATATTACACAAGAATGCCTTGCTACATGACTTAGATGACCCTGTTTGAGTTTGTATGTAAATACATTCCAACCAGTAAAGGACTAGAAGTTGGGAAGTTTAAAAAAAACTTATAATGACACTAATGAGACTTAAGCTTAACCTCTCTTTGCAAGATATTGCATATATATTTCAGGTCTGAACATAGTCCGAGTCCTCTGATAATTGTCACCCCATTTTTTGATATTTGGTCATTCATGTTGTGGTGTAGGGTCAGAGCGAATTCCCTGTCGAAAAGTTGGAATTCGACAACACCTTTTGATGTCGGCATGGGGTAGCCGCTTACTTGCCGGCCTAACAATTTTGAACATTCTTTCATCGAGATATACCTGCATGAAATCGATAGGAATATGATTTATTTTCTCACAAATCGCGAGCATAGCATTTGTTATGTCTTTAACCCACTGACAGACGAGACGAAAGTATGTCGTTGCTGAAATTTGACCTGGATCTGGTCATTTCGATTGTTAGTCACGTGACTATACAACTCGCGCAACCTACATGTCAATGGCATCCGAGGTCATCCAGTCAGGTGATATCGACAATAAACAAATTTCCAAAGTTGTTGTATATATAATTTGGACACATCATATAGTTGTCACATAAATAAATATTGTGCTCACTTAATTCTCAACATATTGCCAGTATCGCAGATGGGTGGAGAAAACTATTTCCAAGAGATACCGAGCACGTGTCAGTAATGTTTTTGTTTGTCTCACGTGACTACCACCTTGCCATGGTGTCTGCGTAATGAATCTGATTTTCTTCGAATTGTAAAATAACCTGACTTTCATTCTAATGTACGAATTGTTTTCCTTCAGCAACACTAGAAATGGCGTATTGTTGATATCACGTGACTGAATTACCTCTGATGTCATTGACATGTAGGTTGCGAGAGTTGTGTAGTCATGTGACTAACAATGCAAATGACTAGATCATGAAATATTGTTATACTCAACGTCTATGCGTAAGCGTTATGGCCAAATATTACTATCGGAGAACTATTCGATTTATACTTGTTTCGATTTGTACTTGTTGTGTATAAAACCTGTCCAGATCCGGTTCTTACTTCTATTGGAAATCTTAATTTCATTTTCAATTCAGCAATATCTTATATTGTGGCTTGGCGTAATTTGATTTTGACCTGCCACGAGTTTATATTTTCACGTCGTAGATCTATATGACCTTTTCCTCGTAACGCTTTCGTGAAATGTTCATTAACTCTTCTAGGTACACAATGTAGATTATTAATCTGTATCGGGCGAAGATCACCAACATTAGGCTCAACATTCATTGGATGACATTGTTAAGTTTAACATCTTTTTCAACATAAGACAGGATACACATGGCGGCCAGTATATTTGGTGTTGGAATGACTTATTAAAACCTTGAGACAAACCACCGACTCACGAGAATCTACTGACAAGCTTTCTCGCGTACCCACGTTAGCCGAGTCTGAGACTCAAACCCTCTCAGAAGTGAGATGGCAGTGATCCTGAACGGTGTTTGCGTTAGACCACTCAGAGTCCATCGTTCAGTGGATATAAAAGCCTTTTGTATAGTTTGTTAATACCAGCCAGCATTCCTTGTCTACAATATCTATAAAAAGTGACAATGCCCTGGTGGTGTTGTATGCGTACAGGATAACGTTTATTAGGGATAATTCATATTACGCCATCATCACCACCATCGCTACCGATCGTATCACTGACAGAATCGATATATTTTATTCTTGTTTGTTTGTTTGATTAAGATTTGTAACGTAGCTTTAACAGTTTTTCAGTCATATCGCTACGATGTCTGCTGTGAGGCAGTTTATAGTGATGTCAAGCACTGAGGCATCATGCCGCAGACATGTAGCATGATGTCCCACCCAGTCACATTATCCTGACAACAGGCCGACCAGTCCTAACACTAACCTCTTAATGCTGAGCGTCAAGCGAGGCAGCTGTTAGTACCATTTTTGTAAGTCTTTGGTATGACTCGGCCGGGGATCGAACCCGCGACCTCCCGCTTCCGTGGCGAACGCTCTAACCACTGGGCCACCGGGGCGGTCTATTTTATTCTAAAAAGTATCTTTGGGTTCATCCCCCATCATCAATCTAATTAAAAGTCGTCGCTGATCATTAGTCGTGCATCATAGCATCAACGAAACATCGTCTTGCCTAATTCTGGATGTTGACCAAACATGTGCTGCTGAATAGTCTCTAAACTCCTTCTTGGTTTCACTGATATGATTTTATAATTGTAAATTTGGTACTAAATGGCGTTTTCTTGTTATCGGTTAATCTGTCAAGATCGAATCTGACTTGATAATGCTTTATCGCAGAATACCTTTCAAAGTCCTCCATTATATATTTAAGGCCAATATATCTTCTGATTGAACGTCAGCTGAACTTAACATATGATTTAATAAGCAAAAATAGTTGCAAATGATTGATGATTGGATCAAGGACTCTGTGTAATCGAGCTTAAATATTAGATTTCGTTGAATATCACCAACATCATGTATGGCTGTGGATCAGGGGTCAAAACAATAATTGAAATGTAACTATCACTCTAGATTTTCCGAGTAAAAAAAATACGTAATTTTTTAGTATCATAAAATTATAATTATAACATGTGATATATACTATACAAATGGAGCAAGAATTTAAAACACATCATGTCATTAAGAATTATGAAGCAAATGATGCTCGTGTGATTAGGAATTGTCAAACAGAAAACCCGGTCAGCTTTCGTACTAATTATGTTGACTTCTCGGATAAAACTTTATCTGTCCCATAGATTTATTCATGAAGATTTGTTTTAATGGTTTGATCAAACATGTCTATGTTATCGATCATATTTACTCAAATAAAATAATTCTCTGATAAATATTCAGTTAGTCAAAATTACATGAAAGGGAATACTGGTAAACATCGTAAACATGTCCGGTCAGTTTTATTTATAAATCTACAGACAGGTGAAGAAAGAAAAGTTTCATCAATTATCAAAATATACATATCGAGTACAACTTTTCACAAACAATATAACCAAATCAGCGACATCGAAGACATATAATCAGCAAGTAATAATTCAGTATCTTACAGAGAATTCTAGTGACACGTAGGCCGTTCCATTGCTATATAGCATTGTAGTATAAAACATATTCTGCTATCATTGTGCGAATCTCTGTACATGTAGAAGTAACATTTCCATACATTTCGACAGTAATTTTCACAAGTTGTACAATATATTTAAGGGGCATAACTCCGTTTTGAATAAAGAATAACCCTGCTAATATCCGTGTTACAATGCAGTGTCTGAAGCCAATCATGCTTTATAATTTTCTATGTGCACGTCGATCGATTTTAACATATTGTTTTTTGTTTAATACATTAAATGTATCTTTCGCGATACTATCAACAGGATCTTAATTTCGTGCGTATCATTATACATTTCACCAAAAATAGTGTAGATAATAATAGCAAACTAGGCCCGTCTGAAAAGCTTCTTTTTATACAAAAATTTCCAGTTATTTTTTTTTCTAAGTGAAATAATACAATCATCCCAACAAAAGTTCATCGTGCAAGTTTATGTCTTCAGTTCTTTTTTTTGTGCAAGCTCCTACTATTCTATTCTTTGTGATAGATTTGGTCGAGTATATTTCAACCATTATATTCATGCGTGAGTCTGTTGTGTAATTTTATCTAAAAGATTCAAATGTAAATATAAAAACATCCAGATGCCTATTGGTTAACGCTGTGGAATCCCATACTGGGCATATTGTCAATAAATTACATTATTGTTGCTGTTCGTTTGCATAAGGGACAGGAATAAGTGGGTCATCTCCAGGAGTGTTGATGGCACGTGCTTTTCTGGCTTGCATCTTTAGCTATGCAGCTGCTGTCCTGCTAGATTCACACAACTTGGAGCCTTTGTGCACGAAGGAACGCCAAGATCGCTTGCTGTTTACTCCCAGGAATCAAGTTTCATGTTGAACTCTTTGAATGCAGCATTCAGATTGGCTGTGAAGCGTTTCTTCTGACCTCCGTGGGATCGCCGTATTTGCTGTGACTCGCCAAAGAAGTCTTTTTGACAGCTGGTGATCTGGCATGCATGCAACATGGTGCCGGCTGATTCAGGACTTCAGTCTTCTTGGTACTGATGTTGAGACCAAAGCTTGTGCAGGATATGGATAACTTATCAATGCTGTATTTCAGGTCAGCTTCTGAGCCAGCATTGAAGACACAGTCATCAGCAAACAAAAAATCCCAGATGGTGTATGTCACAACCACTGTGTTTGCTTGAAACCTCTTGGGATTGAATAGTTTTAAATCAGTACGGTACCTGATGTAGACTCCAACCACTCTGTCTCTGAAAACAGTAGTCTGCATGGCGGAGAACACTACACCAAACAGTGTTGGTGCCTGAACACAGCCCTGCATCATGTCATTGGTTACTGGGAATTGCTCAGATGTCTCTCGATTGTCCTAGACTCGTGCCTGCATACCGTCATGGAAATGCTGCACCATGGATAAATACTTTCTCAGGCGTTCATACATGGCCATTACCTTCCACAAGCCTTCTCTGCTGACAAAGGCCTTTGTCAAGTCAACGTAGATGGAGAATAGTGCGGTGTTTTGCTCTTGACATTTCTCTTGTAGCTGCCTTGCAGCAAACACCATGTCGATGGTCTCACGTTTTTAGCTTCAGAATCCACACTGGCTTTCAGACAGTAGTCCCTGGTCAAGGTGTGTAGTGAGGTGGTTCAGTAGGATTCTGGCGAGTATCTTTCCTGCAGTTAGAGTGTAAGGATATGCTCCGGTGGTTGTTACAGGCATTGTGATTCCCTTTGCACTTATACAGGTGAATTATGGAAGAGTTTTTGAAGCGTATCTGGGGGATTGTCTCTTGCAGTCACATCAGTGAAAACAGTCGGTGGAGCCTTTCTATCATGGCTGTGCTCCGTTCCTTGTATAATGCAATTGAGCTGGAGTCTGAACCAGTTGCGTACAGCAATATATGCAGAACTGTACCGCAGAAACTCCGGCATTTGCGAAACACATGGCTGAGCAACAAAGCTGATGAGATCCAGTGCTATGCAGACCATTATGACATGAAGAACTTATACAATGCCCTGAAAGAAGTCGGCGAACCAACATCCTCTGGATCATCCCCCCCTTCTCAGTGCAGACAGGAATACACCAAATACTGAAAATACAATTCTTCATCAATTGCCTGAACACTATGACAGCATCCTGAATTGCCCTACATCCATCCCCGATGAAGCCATCTGTCCTATCCCCCAATTACCCATCAACGAAGAACGTGATGACCCTCCAACCTTGCTCAAGACACAGAAAGCAAAACGTCAGCTCTCCATTGGCAAAGCACCACATGGATTTTACCAAAAAAAATATCGTGGGGGCCAGAGCTCGAAAATCAACAGCAGATGCTAGCATCCAATATATGTTATAATTTGCATACACATTCCACTACATCAAACAATGTGGTGGGTGTTGATTCTGCACTCCCTGGGGTTTGATCTTGGAGAGGGTGTGCAAAATATGATCAGTGGTACATCAGATGCTAGCAACCGTTATTGACGGTTGAGCCCTGGCTAAAGAATTACTTGGACAGCCTTCTGAATTTCTAGAATTTCATTTCGCATCTAGGTGTTCGCCTGAGGTAAATACTCACGACAATATATATAAATTGGGCCTCCACCTAATAGTAAAAATAGAAGATAAAACATTGACTATTAAATATAATAAGGTAAAACACCGAAGAAAACAAACTCGTGAAGCAGTGGCATTGTTCTACATGATGATTGTTAACTGAGAACTGTAACACTGGATTAATGTCTATGAAATAGAAAAAGGAATGCAATAATTTGTATTTTTCATCTTCAACCAAATATCAAATCCTCGCCACCTATCAAAGTGATAGGCCATTTTTCTTTCTTGTGTTATGTTGTTGCCAAGAATCACTTACCAAAGACAGCAGGAATATATGGCTACAATTATATGACTGTATGAAAGAAAATGTCAACACTCTGATGTCAAGACAGTTTACTTTCAAGAATTTCTTTGGTATAGTTTGCCAGTTCATGAATACAAACAGTCTCATATCTTTTTCCAGTACACAAGCAAATTATATTGGTACATGTATATAGCAAAAGCTCAAAAAACTATACAACATAAGAAAAGTATAAGAAGTCATCTGAAAATCGTTATAGCAGCATCTTTACCCAAGGTAGTAAGGATATTGATAAATACATCATTACAGTTTAAATATATTTACCCAAGGTAGTAAGGACTTTGATAAATACATCATTACAGTTTAAATATATTTACCCAAGGTAGTAAGGACACTGATAAATACATCATTACAGTTTAAATATCTTTACCCAAGGTAGTAAGGACATTGATAAATACATCATTACAGTTTAAATATATTTACCCAAGGTAGTAAGGACACTGATAAATACATCATTACAGTTTAAATATATTTACCCAAGGTAGTAAGGATATTGATAAATACATCATTACAGTTTAAATATATTTACCCAAGGTAGTAAGGACATTGATAAATACATCATTACAGTTTAAATATATTTACCCAAGGTAGTAAGGACATCGATAAATACATCATTACAGTTTAAATATCTTTACCCAAGGTAGTAAGGACACTGATAAATACATCATTACAGTTTAAATATATTTACCCAAGGTAGTAAGGACACTGATAAATACATCATTACAGTTTAAATATCTTTACCCAAGGTAGTAAGGATATTGATAAATACATCATTACAGTTTAAATATCTTTACCCAAGGTAGTAAGGATATTGATAAATACATCATTACAGTTTAAATATATTTACCCAAGGTAGTAAGGACACTGATAAATACATCATTACAGTTTAAATATATTTACCCAAGGTAGTAAGGATATTGATAAATACATCATTACAGTTTAAATATATTTACCCAAGGTAGTAAGGACATTGATAAATACATCATTACAGTTTAAATATATTTACCCAAGGTAGTAAGGACATTGATAAATACATCATTACAGTTTAAATATATTTACCCAAGGTAGTAAGGACATTGATAAATACATCATTACAGTTTAAATATATTTACCCAAGGTAGTAAGGACACTGATAAATACATCATTACAGTTTAAATATATTTACCCAAGGCAGTAAGGATATTGATAAATACATCATTACAGTTTAAATATATTTACCCAAGGTAGTAAGGACACTGATAAATACATCATTACAGTTTAAATATATTTACCCAAGGTAGTAAGGATATTGATAAATACATCATTACAGTTTAAATATATTTACCCAAGGTAGTAAGGACACTGATAAATACATCATTACAGTTTAAATATATTTACCCAAGGTAGTAAGGATATTGATAAATACATCATTACAGTTTAAATATCTTTACACAAGGTAGTAAGGATATTGATAAATACATCATTACAGTTTAAATATATTTACCCAAGGTAGTAAGGACACTGATAAATACATCATTACAGTTTAAATATATTTACCCAAGGTAGTAAGGATATTGATAAATACATCATTACAGTTTAAATATATTTACCCAAGGTAGTAAGGACATTGATAAATACATCATTACAGTTTAAATATATTTACCCAAGGTAGTAAGGACATTGATAAATACATCATTACAGTTTAAATATATTTACCCAAGGTAGTAAGGACATTGATAAATACATCATTACAGTTTAAATATATTTACCCAAGGTAGTAAGGACATTGATAAATACATCATTACAGTTTAAATGTCTTTACCCAAGGTAGTAAGGACATTGATAAATACATCATTACAGTTTAAATATATTTACCCAAGGTAGTAAGGACATTGATAAATACATCATTACAGTTTAAATATATTTACCTAAGGTAGTAAGGATATTGATAAATACATCATTACAGTTTAAATATATTTACCCAAGGTAGTAAGGACTTTGATAAATACATCATTACAGTTTAAATATATTTACCCAAGGTAGTAAGGACATTGATAAATACATCATTACAGTTTAAATATATTTACCCAAGGTAGTAAGGACATTGATAAATACATCATTACAGTTTAAATATATTTACCCAAGGTAGTAAGGATATTGATAAATACATCATTACAGTTTAAATATATTTACCCAAGGTAGTAAGGACTTTGATAAATACATCATTACAGTTTAAATATATTTACCCAAGGTAGTAAGGACATTGATAAATACATCATTACAGTTTAAATATATTTACCCAAGGTAGTAAGGACATTGATAAATACATCATTACAGTTTAAATGTCTTTACCCAAGGTAGTAAGGACATTGATAAATACATCATTACAGTTTAAATATATTTACCCAAGGTAGTAAGGACATTGATAAATACATCATTACAGTTTAAATGTCTTTACCCAAGGTAGTAAGGATATTGATAAATACATCATTACAGTTTAAATGTCTTTACCCAAGGTAGTAAGGACATTGATAAATACATCATTACAGTTTAAATATATTTACCCAAGGTAGTAAGGATATTGATAAATACATCATTACAGTTTAAATGTCTTTACCCAAGGTAGTAAGGATATTGATAAATACATCATTACAGTTTAAATGTCTTTACCCAAGGTAGTAAGGATATTGATAAATACATCATTACAGTTTAAATGTCTTTACCCAAGGTAGTAAGGATATTGATAAATACATCATTACAGTTTAAATGTCTTTACCCAAGGTAGTAAGGACATTGATAAATACATAATTACATGTTAAATATATTTACCCAAGGTAGTAAGGATATTGATAAATACATCATTACAGTTTAAATGTCTTTACCCAAGGTAGTAAGGATATTGATAAATACATCATTACAGTTTAAATGTCTTTACCCAAGGTAGTAAGGACATTGATAAATACATCATTACAGTTTAAATGTCTTTACCCAAGGTAGTAAGGACATTGATAAATACATAATTACATGTTAAATATATTTACCCAAGGTAGTAAGGACATTGATAAATACATCATTACAGTTTAAATATCTTTACCCAAGGTAGTAAGGACATTGATAAATACATCATTACAGTTTAAATATCTTTACCCAAGGTAGTAAGGACATTGATAAATACATCATTACAGTTTAAATATATTTACCCAAGGTAGTAAGGACATTGATAAATACATCATTACAGTTTAAATATATTTACCCAAGGTAGTAAGGATATTGATAAATACATCATTACAGTTTAAATTTTTCTAACTTTGTACATGAATAAATATTTTATATTTTCATGTGAAAAAAAAGGAAAGAAAATAATAAATGTCAGAAAACAACCTTGACCTTATAAACTTACAGCACTTTTAAAATTCCTCAACATGGCATTGTTCAAAATCTTTCTGACCTACTTGATTTCATTTTAAGCCAATTCGTCTATTACATACTATTTAAACTTTGCTTTCTTGGAATTGTACATATTGCTGAATTTGTTTGCCAAATTATTTATGAAAACAGACAATTTAATAAAGTGATAGTAAGACTTTCTCGACACAGCTATGTCCACCATTATAGTTTCACTTATGGTTTCAAATTGATTCTAGAAAGAAAACAATGCAAACACGCCAGTATAAATCTTTATTTAAGAAATAAATAAATTAGAAAGTGTTTTTCACTGATTAGATTCATAAAAAACAAATTACTTTTCACATATTGACATTTAAGCATATAAACAGAAGTAAAAACTAAAAAATGGTTGATGCAGTTTGTAACAACACTGCGCACAGTACATTTCACCATGGCCTATATTGCTAAGCTATCAGTGTACATTTCACCATGGTCCATCATGCTAGATTTTTAGTGTATAATACATTTCCCATGGCCTATAATGCTACACTGTCAGTGTACATTTCACCATGGTCCATCATGCTAGACTGTTAGTGTATAATACATTTCACCATGGCCTATAATGCTACACTGTCAGTGTTCATTTCACCATAGTCCATCATGCTAGACTGTTAGTGTATAATCCATTTCACCATGGCCTATAATGCTACACTGTTAAAACTTTCTGGCTACTGCCACGCAGCATCTGAACAGTCATAAATTGCCATAACCTGTACATCTAAAAGAAATTACTGGGTAAAATCGTTTTAGCTATCCTAACATAAAATGTCCTATTTTACAATATTTTAGGCAACTTAGTATTTAGAGCGTTCGCCACTAAGGTGGGAGGTCGTGGGTTCAATATCCGGATGAGTCATACCAAATACTTACAAAAATGGTACTAACAGCTGCTTTGCTTGGCGCTCAGCATTAAGAGGTTAGTGTTAGGACTGGTCGGCTTGGTGTCAGAATAATGTGACTGGGTGGGACATCATCCTACATGTCTGCAGCATGATGTCCGAGTGCTAGACATCAATATAAACTGCTTCACTGCAGACATCATAGCGATATGACTGAAAACTTGTTAAAGCTACGCTAAAAATTCTTATCACACACACACACACACATTTGTGTGTGGTGATTATAGGGTACTAACATCCTGTTGCTACAAATGATGTGACAGTTACAGGTCAAGGCTCCATACTCATAGGTATTCCTATGTATTATGATAACATCAGCATAAGAAACAATGTGCACATTTTCCCCCTGTTTGGGAGAGTTATAATCTGGCCAAACGAAAACCTCTATTTTGTGTTAATCAGCAAAACATAGCATTGGGGTGAGACGTCAAATGTATGTATCGCCAATGACTTTCGTGCGGCCAATCCAAAATGTTGGCATATAGGACTTACGACGCAACAAAACGCTGTATATATATATATATATATATATATATATATATATATATATATATATATATATATATATATATATATATATATATATATATATATATAATATATATAGTTTTTGCACTGCTTCCACATCTCCACGTTCACGCTTCGATTTCTCCCTACTCTGTCCAAAAGGAGATGTCACTCCGTAAAATTCAAGACTGTTATGGTATAAAGCATTGCCTTGATAAATATACAATTTAATAATAAAACAAAATGAACAAAAGATATATGTATATGTATCCAACAATCAAGATTTCTCCAGTACTTCAAACCTGGCGTTAAGAACTCAATTTATAAAGCGACCTGTTCAAAGTTAAGTCTTAGTCTTTGCATGGAACGCACTAAAAATAAATATGGCAGTTGAATTCTTGGTAAATCTTAGCACTGTGATGCTGTACTTTTAATCATACAACCAGGCTAAGAGTCCTATAAGACACACACACACAAACAATGTGTTTCCTATTTCACTGATTTTAAAATTAGGGCAGAAATATCTGGCTTTTTTTAATATACATTAGATCTATTCATCAATGTGAATTCTTTTTGGACCATGGGGGGAACAAAGTGCTAGGGTTGGCAATTAGACACATGGATAGTCAGCTGCCTGGAAACATATTTTTTATGGGCCTAATTCCTGATGATTATATCTAATTTTAATGTTAAGTTTTAATGTTAAATGCATCTATAAAATCAAATCAAGTACAGACTGCACCATATGTTGAATGACAGTAATTCTAGTAACCTATATGGTGACTATACAGCCCTGCCTGATAAACTGATTGCAGGGCATATACGGTAAATAATCGACTATAAGTAAAGACATACTACAAACAATGTTTCTGATCTGCCATAGCATAATGTGCCTGCAGATCAGAAACTATACTGTTGGTTCTATTGAATAATGCAACGAAACTGAACAAACCCAGATCAACTGATATAATATTAAATGCCAGATCTGGGTCTGTGTATTTTGCAGTTGGACTTATTTTATAAGCATGTATAGATGATATATGGTTCTATTGAACAATGCAAACAAACCCAGATCAATTTGTCAAATTATCGCAAAATAACTAATTATGCAGTTTTCAACCATTTTATCTGTATAAATTTAGTTGTAACAAATACGTTCAAATACGAGAATATCTCATGTTTTGTTTGAGAATTAAGTTTGTGAGACCATGAGTACAGCTCTACTATAATCCTTTCTTTCTCCGGTTTTTCCTAACCATTATAACTTTGGAAAACATTTATCTTGCTCACAGAATGTTCCAAATTTTATTATAAAACACATTATGTAAGAATTGTCAAAATATATGTTACAAATAAATACTTGTCAGTTGTATTTTAAAGTTCAGCCGAATTGTCTTATTTTCGGTCCAAGTTGGGCCGAATTGTCATTCGACCGAATTGTCCAATAGCCAATTTTGTTATCTACATTTGTTTCTTATTACTGATCGTATAGCAATGTAAACTTTAGTCAAATACTGCACTGACATGACAAAAAACACTTTTAATGTTAATATATGTTCTACATTTGTTTCTCGGTACTGACCTTTCGATTGCGTGACATTCAATATATATCATATGTTAATCTAAACTGCCTTCAACATTGACTACACTGTGTAGTTCTTGTCAAAGGTTCACTTGCATTTCTTTCAAAGGATGGACTATAAGCAAACCAATCTGCAATGGATCGCGTATTTCACTTCCGAGTCATCACCAATACTCACTGTACACTTTCGCCAAACACACAGAGACAACCACACCATATTTAAAAGAATAAACAATTACTTTTTAATCCATATCAAGAATGCATACATCTTAACGCCCTTGTATCACCACCAAAAGGAGACAGGGACAAACAAATGCTCTAAAATAGACTGTGATCACATTTAAAAATATTAAACATGAACTATGAATTGTGATCTCATTCCTCGCGGATCATTCCAAGCTGAAAGCAACGTCTGTTAAAGCGAGAGGGTGGGGTGGGGGTATAGTTTCGTAAATTGGCTCCCGTATACTTTCTTGACTTAAGGCTATGATGTGACTTTTCCAGCTGTTATTGTTTACCAATTTAAGATATGACTATAGTTGTGTATTCGGTGTTTGGGGATTGTATATTTTTTTTTTTTAAATTGATGTGATACATGAATACATCCCAATGTTTCATTACAGTATTCAGACAGCAATAGTCAGCTAGAAAGAAGATCTAGCCACCCAAACCTGTAAACTTGTGGATTCAGGGATAGTAACATATCTCAAAAATGGCTTTGATGGCAACTATTTCTGAATTGAATCAGCCTGTTTAGTATTCATTGTTTTTCAGAATTATTACCTAGGAAAAGGGCTTGTGTTTTGCACCTAGAGAACCGCGTGGTGTAAAATAATGACCTTCGGACATGTAAATTACTGCTATAAATTTTTGGTTTCGGAGGATAAACGTCTTTTGCTATAAACTGCCATTGACGTCTATTGTCATGCAGATAATATTCTTATGAATTGTTTAAATAAAAATATAAAATATTAGCGACCTTTCTTATCTCACAAATCTTTTATTTATGATTTTTGAAATAAAATGCTAGGCAGAAGAATGCGGCAATAAATATGTGCATAAAATCAGTTCTTTGCAACCTATGCAATTTCTTGAAAAGCTTAGCGATTTGGAATTTTAAGTTCTGGCACACAGTTTCGTAAAATTGGCCTTTCAATGTTGAATCCCCCCACTTTTTAATTTTTTTTTTTTATTTATTCGGATTTCTTTATATCTTTCCCCGTTTTTATTTGCAATCGGATCACTTCGCTGCTTTCACCGATTTTAGAGAAGGCAAAATCAATTATTCACAAACGTAAGAGAGCTGACAACTAACACTGTGTTCGTCTATTAAATACACACTCCTAATGGAAAATACGACAAGAAAAGAACCTAAACAATCGTCAGACAAGTTATTGGATAAGAAAGTATAGAGAACGTACACTACTTGCAAGTTGTGTAAAAAGAGAGTTCTTGATTATAATAACCACGAAAAGATACACCGCATCAACAAGTCATACAAATGTGAAGTTTGTAACAAAGTCTTTCACAATGTAAAATATTTAAACACAAACAGAAAAAAGTTATATGCGAAATCTGTTCTAAAAGACTGGCACCAGGATCGTATAGAAGCCATGTTAAAATTCGTAAAGGAGTAAAGGAGTACAAGTGTTACACGTGTGGCCATTCATTCTTTAATCATTCCCATCTGAAGAGACACATAATAGGTAAACCACAGAAGTCTGACGTTTTATCAATAAAATACGGCGAAATGTCTGACAAAATGAAATACCCTTATCAATAATATATATATATATATATATATATATATATATATATATATATATATATATATATATATATATATATATATATATATAACACAAAGAGTACAAGTGTGACCACAACCCTTCGCTCGATTCGACATTTTCTCACGAGTCTTTTATCGCTTTGGAATCGCAAGAAGGCTGAAACACTACACATGTGCATTCAAAAGACAGTTACTTACCAACGCATAGCTCTTAAATGACCATGTCCTGAATCCAAAAGGCGAATTTACCTTTATTTTCACCATTACAGTCACAATAGCCGCGCTATGAAATTTATCTGACGGAAGTAGCCCATTCTACCAGTTTCTACCCTGCAGTAAATATCCGTTAGTGTCTAATAATTGTTCCGAACACGCCGCAGAATCTGTGTTTTTAAAGTTACCGGGTCCAGCAACAGTCGTAAATATTTGAAGTGTGATGACGTCATCAACCGTTATTTCTACTATCAGAACTTTGACAACATATGTCTGTTCTGGAAATTTAAATAAAATTTTTAAATGATTCAATCTGAAATAAAAAGCAAGATAAACATTTTATCTTGAGAAATTACTTCCATGTTATTCAGCATATTTATGATGTTTTGCCAGTCCATGATGTAGCCAGGTAGAGTCCAAATGCTTATTAAGTATTATATTATATTATTTTGAAGTTTATTGCTATTTAACACAAATTATAATAATTTTTGCAATTTCGGAGTTAAAGATATTGAAGCTCATTACAATACTATATTCTTCTGAATAATATGTGTGTATGTGTGATTTGGATTTTATCAGATCTGTAATAATTTTTCTGTTGTATCACCATGATTTATGTAGTGTGGCAGTATACAGTGTTGTATATCACTTGGGGAATTATACATTTTTTATGTGGCATCATGTCCTACCCAAATACAATATCCTGTCACCAGGTTGACCAGTCAAATCACTAACCATTTAATGCTGTCACCAGGTTGACAAGTCAAATTACTAACCATTTAATGCTGTCACCAGGTTGACCAGTCAAATCACTAACCATTTAATGCTGTCACCAGGTTGACAAGTCAAATTACTAACCATTTAATGATGTCACCAGGTTGACCAGTCAAATCACTAACGATGTAATACTGTCACCAGGTTGACCAGTCAAATCACTGACCATTTAATGCTGAGTGCCAAGCAATGCATCTGCTAGTACATACCACTTTTACTTCTCTGGTATGAGTGGCAGGGTTTTATACCCATACATCTGAGGCAGACACAATGTCTTGTATCTATCTATCTATCTATCTATCTATCTATCTATCTATCTATCTATCTATCTATCTATCTATCTATCTATCTATCTATCTATCTATCTATCTATCTATCTATCCATCCATCCATCCATCCATATATATATATATATATATATATATATATATATATATATATATATATATATATATATATTCATAATACAGTGATAAGATAAATAATTGAATACAGGAATAATAAGACAAGTGTATTGTTTGTCTCTTAATTTTCTTGTTTGTGTATTGGTCGTACTCTGATCCTTTAGTAGAATTATTCATTTTTTTTGTTATCACTCTGGTGGCCTAATTGGTTAGAACATATGCTTTGGATGTGTATATATATACATTAACATATGCTTTGGATGTGGGAGATTGTTAGGACTAACCCCAGCAGAGTTATACCGAAGACTTCTGTAAATATTAAAATAGTACTAGCAGCTGCCTTGCTTGGCACGCAGCCTTCAGTGGTTAGTGTTATGACTGGTCAGCTTGGTGTCAGGATAATGTGACCGAATGGGACATGATGCTACATGTCTATGGTAAGATGTCCCAGTGCTAGACATGTAAACTGCTATCATAAGCTCTATGACTATAAGCAAGTGTTAAAGCTTTGTGAAAATCCTAATTACACACACACGCACAAGCACAAACAATTATTTTGTGTGTGTGTGTATATATATATATATATATATATATATATATATATATATATATATATATAACATGACTTTTAAAGTTTTGTTGAGTTTCTTGAGTTTTTTCCATGCTCCAGTTCTTTTTGAAATGTTTAATTCAACGTATTTTCAAGTAATGAATATGTACATACATAATGAAAAATGTACTAATGCCACTGGATAATGGTTGATTGATTTTGTCAATCAATGTTTGTGTTAATCAAGGAAAGGAACTTGTATTCAGCCATACCTTCATCGTTATCTTTGGCAAGGTGTTTTTATTTTTATTGTTTTTTTTATTGTGTGCGACAAAAGTTGTTTTATATTGTTGTATCTGTGAGGTTATTCTCGAGAATTTCCAACTCGTAACAATGCTGTGATGATACATATTTCAGTCATTTCCAATGGAGGATTGTCATTTTAAAGTTAATCCTTTGGTTTTCCTTTTCACCTTACATATCGTACAGACTTTAAAATGACTGTATCTACCCTGAGATTAAATATATTACTACAAAATCGGTCTGTTATTGCTAGTGTTTTATTATGCTAGTAAAATTTAAATTGTTGAGTACTCAAAAAGGTGCAAGTCAAATGAATGACAATGTAATACAATTCAATATTCAAATGTTTAATAATTCCCCTATCACGTTTTGCCCTCTGTATCAATTATTAGCCAATTGCATCATTGCTATATAGTATGAGAGAGCTTTCTTTACCTGCCCTTCTTTTATACTCATCATTTTCTCTCATATACACCTAAATCCTTCTCTCCTTCCGACTTCCTTCCTAGCTTTAGCTCCGCCATGACTGCTCCTTCTCTAATTTCTCGTCCTCGACTCATTTTCCGACTAGCTTTCGATTTTCAATTGAAATCACCCTAACATTACCAAATTTCATTAGCCATCTCGTTTCACACTAACCAATAATCAATCAATCATGAGATAATGGCTCTTACAATCTTCAGTCCTGCATTCGTGCACTTCGAAATACTCGTACGATCTTGTATGTATAATATGCTGTAACAAAAGCACTGTATCAAAACCGTTTATCACACAGACATCATTGTATATTTTCCTAATCTCATTCTGTTGAACAAAGCCACACCAAGCAGATGCGTTTATGTACATTACACTCCTACGAAGTGTACACAATTATTAAAATATCCATCCTATGAAAATTAGAACTTCCATACTAATTAATTTTCCAAACTGCAATATTTTGCAAAGTTTTAATTAAATTTAACATTTCCGAAAGTAGAATATTACATGAATGAATGCACTGCGAAGTTAGAAAATAGTGAATTAGAATATTTATTCCTATCACGAGCAAGCGAATTCCATAACTCGCTTTATAATCATTGCTCACCTCTCATTTACAGATATAAATTAAACATTTGAAATGTGATGCTATATGCTATTGGTTCTAGTAATGCAGTATACATATTGCACATAATTACAAGTACAATTCCGTAATTATCTGCAACAATCGAACAAATAAATTACTGACCGTTATTGACGCTTTGTCTTTGTTAGCATTTTCTACGTTTCTCCACCAAACTACGCGTGGAGTTCTCAGAGTATTGTGTGCAACATCTCAACACGTTGCTTGGATGATTACTTAGTTTATAGTTCGAAAATACTCAATAAATGTCTGATTTAAATATCGATCACACACTCTCTCCATTACGGTTTGATGTCGATTCTATCCAATTCTATTTAACTTAGCAGACAATGACTCCGGGCCGTCTGTCAACGTGGTGCAATTTTTGACGCATATAAAGGTAATTTGTTCTTGAACAAAGCTTTCAACATGCAAGTGCGACTTTTTTTTACACCAAACAAATTCTCGTAACCTTACGACGATGATTCGCTATAGTCGCGATGTCTAATATATACAAATGGGTTCTAACCATTTCGTTGTCCCCCTGACTTACGCAATGACGGACAGGGCAACGCAACACCAGAAGGTGATAAAAAAAAGAAATTGCTACGCTGGACACGTATTTAAAATATAAAAACAAAGTAAAGACGGTATTTTGTACATTTCATATAAGCGTTGTAGTTAAAGAAAAAAACAACAAAGTCACGTTATCAATATTGTCTTCAGTGATAATAATTTAAAATGGTATATATATATATATATATATATATATATATATATATATATATATATATATATATATATATATATATATATATATATATATATCCTAAAATGCATCTTGTTGTCTAATAATGATTTGTTAATATTGATACAGTGCTGATTATAAATATTTAATATCGTTAATAAATTACCGAATCCCTATTGTGATTGCTTGGCATGAAATGTTTTTAAAATACAAAAATCCTTTACAACAATGATGTTCAGTGTAAATCTGTTTCGTCACTGAATATGCTACAACCACAAATTCACATCCACCGGTAGGACGATTAATATTTTATATTAAGAATATAATTTCACATACTACAAACCAAAACAATATTCGCTTTTATAAAACACAGAATCTAAGTTGATACCTAACAAATGTATTACGAACTCTTCGTATAAGACTTTGCTATAATTTGTCTGTAAGTGTTTCGCTCTGTCAGTACATTGTTCAATATGATGACAAAAACAATGTGTCTAAAGTCCAATGAATGAAATCTTTACTTTCTTGATGACAATGTAATGCAGAACTTTGTGGTTTATGTATATTAATTGTAGGTCCTATCATACAACAAAATCAAGGTCTAATTCCTAGAAGAAGTACGAAAACAATATTTTATAATTGTTAAAGATATAAGCCATGATCGATGAATTCTACTATTGAGGAGAACTGGATGTAATTATGCCCTAAAAAAAACGTTTCGTCGATGTTTCAAAGTATAGAGCACATTGTCTGATCTGTAATGATCAACGATACAAAATATATTAGTTTGTTTGTTTCCATGATGTTATTAAAAAGTAATATCCTACAGTTAGATAACGTATGAAAGGAATGTGAGAGAAGTCCAAGGAATCTACATACACTAATTAAACACAAAATAATATATCAAAACGACATCACAGAATGCTCAGCGAATATACGTACATGCAAATTGGATTCACACAGTATTGCATAGCAGTAAAATGTCAGTCCCATTGACTGAGAATAACAAGATAATTCGACATATACACGATTGAGTCTTTACTTTATACAAGGATATAGATTATGTGGAATAAAAAAGGAATGGTTATTATTATTTATGCATCTGTTATTAGGATATGTTCTTAAACAATGTAAAAATAAAAGTAAAAGACAACAAAACTTTGTAATATTTACATATAATGTATGTCCTTTGAATACAAAGTGAAATGTATAAAGTTGAACTTACGGAATTGCATTTAACTCCCAAGATAAGCAAACAATTACAGACACAATGTCAGATAGGTCCTGAATAAATCTTTAAACTGATATCAATGATGTGTCTGTCATAGAACTTATTGAGTTGATGAGCCAACATTATAATGTTGAATTACATGAATATAATTACGTGTTTGATAACACTATACATTCAGTAAATGTATATATCCATCTGAAAATTTGATCAGAACCATTTGGTATTTAGAGTGTAAGAAAATAACTCGAATTCAGCCATCTGAAATAAGATTCCAGCCCATAATTACTGGTCACAACATATAATACAACTTGATTGCGCTAGGATCTATATATATATATATATATATATATATATATATATATATATATATATATATAAAATTCTGTATTTGACCTCAGGTCTTCATTAGCATTTTTTTAAACGGTCATAAACCAAGACAAATAACTTTCAGAAATAGTCCTGATATCAACAAAATTAGAACCATACCCTGGATTTTACTCAGAATATTCCAAAACGTTGAACCAAATAAACCTTTTTGATTCTTTTGTTAATAAAATACTGTTTTTGTCGCATACAATATCAGTTAATGAAGTATAAGAAAGAAAGCAAACTGAAACCAAAATTAAATACACATACTATAATAAATTATGTTACAAAAATCATTCCCGAAAAGGTTTGCTATATAAATTGATAAGAATCTATTACATGCTCTGCAATCTTATATAATTATTATTCCCATCTGGATCTTCAATGTTTAGTGAATATTGTATGTCTAAAATATAAGTCAGGGATATCTCTAAGCCCCTGGTGATTGTTAGAGAGTAATGACGTATGCTTTCAAATGTTCATAGTTCTTCTGAGTTTCTACTGTACGTCTTTCTGAATGGTCTTATTTTCGGGTTTCTGTTACTTGCAGTTTTAAGTTGTTCATGGGAATAATACTGGCAACTGATGGACGTTTGCGTTCATATGTTACAGAATGATTTTAAGGAAAAATGTGTAATTAAACATAAATAATTTATTTTATCCAACGAACCAGGAAAATGGATTTAATTTCATTTAGGAAAGAACAATTATCACATAAGAATTTAAGATGTTAATACATAAATATAAAAAAGTAAATATGAATTGATATAGAGTCTACAGTTCTAAACATTATTTGGGCTGATACACTAAAATGATTCCAATAAATTTATATCATAACATCTGATCGTGTTAACCATGGAATGTGGTATTCCGTCGCATGCATAGAATGTAATGGAGCAAATCATATTTATGTTAAAGGCGACATTGGTAGCAATTGTTCCATCAGGGTCTCATAGTTATGCACAAAGTGAAAGAGATAATCCACATGCATAATTGTCAACGACGCCATTGTTGCGGGAAGTAATGAGGGAAATATATATGTAATGCATGTTGATGAAAGAATAGCCATCGAGAATACATTCATTAAACAGAGATGAAACAGATGAAGTATGATAAAGGATACAAACTATGGTTTCTAATATATTTGATTGTATTTCACTCACCAGTTATTCATCAAAATCATAGAAGATTAAGGTTTTACTGTCTTATACCCCATATCAACCGTTCTAAATATGAATTATAATTAATCTAACATGGATAACTGATGTATCTGTACCACTCATACCATTCCATTAAGCTGAATATCAACCTGAAGATACATTCCATTTCCACGTGCTGAATATCAGATTTCGTGGGGGATATGACAATTCCACAATATACAAATAATTTTATCATTTTAATGAATTCATGTTTGTGCATGGAAAACACTGGTAAGTGTATTATACAATTTCTTGGACCAAAGGATTATCTTCAGCAGGTTCGATAAAATTGTTTCTCCTATAGTGTCGTAATGCCTCACTTGCTGCACGAATTATTCCCTCACAAATTATATTCCAGGAGGGTCGAATGACAAAGACTCCTTCATTATCCGACCAGGTTCCTCTGGTGTATTGTCCTATTAGATTTTGTATTGTAACAATTGCCCTAGATGTGTCTGTATGCTTCTTCATTAGAATCACAACTTGCCTGTGTCTCTCAACGGCTGCAACACACTCTTCCTGGCTCCAGTCAGACTGAAGAAATTCCGGTGTTATTACAGGGACTACTACTAGACTTTTATCAATACATCGATGTATTTCTTCTATGATGCGCATTCCAGGAACAAAATCATTTTCTCCAGTGCACACAATATTCCTTTCTGTGTTGAACGTCTCGTGGAGATACCTATTTAAAGAAGGCAATATGTTTTCGTCAACGATTTGAGCGTCTCGGCTGCAGTATGAAAGAAATATAAGAAATTCGAAATTTGTGTTCTCCTCCAGAATTTCTTTTTTCAGGTTTTCAAGGTTCTGGTTACGGCGGTCCGATTTACGCCTCAGACGAATCGTAATGGCGAAAGTAAATATACTTATTATTATTGCAATTGATGACGCAACTCCAATGCCAATAATACTTGCAAGCTGGCAGTTCTTTTGAACCATTTGAAAAAGTTCAATGTTTAGGAACTCTTCATTATTGCCATATTTACATGACAATACAGTCTTATTGACGATGTCGATATTTGTAAATAAAATCCATTCCATAAACACAAGTGTGTCACAATCACACACGAACCGATTCTCCAATATATCAATTGTTACATATAGTGGAATAATGGAATGCGATTCTTCAAATTGCATGTCTACGCTTGCGTTGTATCCATATCTGTACCTCTTTGCTATAAAACTTTTATCTTGAAACTGTTTGAGCAAAACGTTTGTAACATAGGTTATCTGATTGCTTTCATTGTTTTGTTTCCAACGTATGGGCTCGAATTGTTTCAAGAAGGATGCAGTTAAACTTTTCAGACGATTCCTTCTTAAATTAACTAACGTTAGATTTTCTGCGTTGCGGAGATTAAGATTACAGTAGGCGAGTTCGTTCTCACTCAGATCAATTATTCGCAGCTTTGAATTAGATAAGAATACATTTGATGGTACAAACGTAAGACGGTTATTACGTAGGAAAATTATCTCAAGGTCTTTGTTTTCTGAAAACATATTGGAAAAATCGTCCATATTCTGCATATTCATCAATAGGTTATTGGACAAATCTAGAATTTTCAGTGAAATAAAAATGCTTAGAAAGTTTGGCGATATATATTCCATAGTGTTACCCTCTAGGTTCATTGTCTCTAATTCATGTGCACGAGAGGCTCCAATAAATGTAATATTTAAACGTGCTAAGCTGTTTTTGCTCAAGTCCAACATTTTGGGAAATTTAGTGTCGCAATTATCGAAACGGACTCTTACATTCAAGCTTATTTTTGTGTCTGTAGAAAACACGGCCTGGAGAAAGGAATACATTGGCTTCAGAAATTCACTCCCTTCTATCTGATGTTCACCTTCTATTATATTATTCCAGACAAAATACTGTCCTCCAGTAAGATCCAAAAGCTCGATGTTTGATATTAACCGTCTGTGTATATCGTTCACCCCAAGAGGCAATAGTATTGTAGAATAAGACAAATTTAAGTATTTTAGATTTCCGAGCAAATGTTGTACGATAGCATGTTCAATATAAATTACGTTGACTCTACTTATATCCAAAGATGTAAGATTTTTTCTTAGAAGAGCCTTCGAAAAGTTATCTCCCAGTACAACATGGTACGCTAAACCTTGGATTGCAATTAAAGACAGAAATCTAAGATAACTCAGTTTATCAATTAGTGCTGCTTCCACTACATATAATTTTAGTTGTGTGTTCCCGTCGAAATGAAGTTCTTCAATATTAGGTGTAGATGAAAATGTATCTTTGTGAATAAAATTGAGATCAGTACATGATGATACAGAGAGAACTTTTAACTGTTCCAGTCCGTTGAGAAATCCTCTTTCAATACGATCAACGTTAGTAAATTCAAGAATTGAAAGGTCTGATACATTAGCCCATGTGTGATGAGTGAAACGTCCACCTGGAAAGGATGGGACAAGTTCATTTGTTCCCATCAGCGTAGCTTTCCGTACATTTGTCGGTAACACAAGAGGAAAATCTGTCGCGGTTGCAATATTGTTGCAGAGATAATGAATTCCATTCAAAGTACAATTTGAACTGGCTTCAGAAATAGGTAAAACAGTCACTAAGATACGTAGGTACAGAATTAGACTCCATTCTTTAGCGATTCGATTAAATGTTCGAATCGCGTTGGTGATCAAACTGAAATATACACGTTTTGAAGCTAAAGCCATCTGTACAGTGTCCGCTATAGTTTGCATGGTCTTATCATTATAAAAGTTCAGATTTCCTTTTTCGAATTAGTTTTCTTATTTTGATGCCGTTTTGAGACGATTTTCCTGGAGTCACGTTTTCCTGAAAATGAAACAAATATATAAAATGTTCAGCTGGAATTATGTTTTTACAAGTGTTAGGATAGATATTTTAGTGAAATTAATAAAATTTCTATTTTCTTTAAATTGTATTAAAGTAATGTTTCATTTATTTATATTAAAATAAGTTTCTAAAATATATTTAGATTAATTTCATTTATTTCTAAAGCACAACGATATATCTTAATAGAATCAAAATAGTTGATGTGCAGGCATAAAATTGGCAACGTACATCACTAGCTCTACGAATGTACATTGTTGTGTAGAATAAGTGTATAATGTCACTAAAGGCATTGTATACTGTTTTCGCAGATTCAGTAAGAACTCCCTAGCTGCTCTGTAAGAAATATATAGTTCTAAAAAACAGACAAATTTCAAGATGATGCATCGGCGAATTTCCAATCCGGTGACTAAGACTGAGTCTGGCCTTCTGTTAGTGACGTTAAACAAAATGGTTATCTAATGATGAACAGACGTCGTTGCTGGCTTACTATATTAAGGGATTACCATATTTGGTCCTGATTTGCGCCAAACGAGTATAAGTAAGAGGCGTATATTGTCTAGGTCAGTCCCTTATACTTTGAAGCTAACGGAACGTTCGGTTTTTCATTACAGGTAACTTCTTTTAAAAATAAGTTCTTTTAATTTTTGAGATTTTAATGGTAACATTATTATGTTAGCAGCATTGTTCACTAAATACGTTTGTTTATAATATATTGTAATAGAATGTTTTATATTTAAAAGAATTCATATTTAATTATATTTATGTAATTTTTATTGTAAAAGTTGAATTCGCTACCAACTTCTTGTTTAGATTTAATGTTGAAATAAAGTATTCTTTAAGCAAGAAAGAGTAATATCTAGCAACATATTCTAAATCTATATTCTGTTTTAAAATGAGTAAAATTCATTTTCTTAAATTAATTAATGTATTAATTACAGTTCTTACATTTTATACTTTTGGCTATCTTGAAATTGATCGTGAATTAACTATTTGTATAATATTCTAAAATGAATCAATGAAGTTGTAAAGCTTTTAAAGGAAAATATATTATGCATTTTATTAATTTTTATTATAAAGTGTTTAGATGTGTTTCTAGAATGTAGTAATATATGTGTGTTGATTATTTAAATAAAGTCCCTTATACTTTGAAGCTATCGGAACGTTCGCTTTCTCATTACAGATGTAGCTGACTTATCATCGTGGCGACACCTCTTCTTTTCTTTCTTTTTCTTTTTCTCTCTATCTCTCTTTCTCTCACCATGGACTTTGACGTTACTTAACTAACGAGTAATTCCTTCTCATAGCAAGAAATGAGAAGAAAGTTATGAAAAGCTAATCACAGCATAAACATTTACAATAAGTGATAACACAAACTTTTTTTCATAACACAAGCACATACTATTTGTCAGATTCCATTTATAAGATCTTTCACTTTTATTGAAAACAATCTTGATCTTAAACTAAATTTCTCCAGTTTGCCAATTAGGTTTATGTTTGTCATCTGGCTGTAGGACGAATACATTATTATGTCTGATAAAGAAATTAAAAGAGATTACACTTTGAAATTAGATGGTTCTAAGATGTAAATCGTATATTTAATTTCGATCGTCCAAGCAATATCACTGTTTATACTTCATCGTTTTAATTTTCATACAGCATCAAATAATAGAAAAACGCAGCTTGATTGCGCAAATCGAAATGTGTATAATATTTATGGTTGAATTTATTAATACAGTGATGAAAGGTTAGGAAAAGTAACACAACTCAGTACAAAGACTCACTGATAAATAATTAAATTCTTATGCCAACTTGAATTCAATATTGGGAAAGTATAATACAATAGACGAGTGTTGATAATTTAAATCAGAATATTCTACACTTTCACGCATGGTCAGTCCTTGCCGCGTACATAGCCAATTCCTGTACAAACCTCTCTTAAATCATCCAAATTAAAACTATCGATAATGAATGAAAGACAAGAAACTTTGTACAAATTTAACAATTTTAACTTTTCTGGAATGGAAAGTACAAATTAGATCCCACAATCAATGAAAGATATGCAAGCACAAGTAAATAAATTTAAGGTCAAATAAAATGCATTAAAAGCCAAGAAATAAAATCTAAAAATAGATGTCAATTAAGTGTTTGTGGTACCTGCTAAAATGTCATGGCAACAGTATTGTTGAATCACGGAAATATAATCCGAGAATTATATCAGGTCACTTTTCTATTTCTAGGGAAAGAAAATCACAAGAATTGAATAACTAAACGATTCCAGGCCAAAAATATTGGTACCAATATATAATATTTTAATCAAAAGCGCTAAATCTTAAAGTAGGAATAACTATGTCTAGTTAATTCACAATTAGCATTTTCCTAAAAAATCCATTTTACTGGAATATAACTTAATTAATGATCCTGAAACATTAAAATCATAACCAATAAAAATCACTTATGAAAGTCCAAAACTTTGACTAAACATATGTACTTGATTATTCAAAAAAAGATCATGATATCAAGCCCATATTATTTTAATTCCAAACTTTCTGCATGATATTAGTTGAATGTTCAAACCATTTTCGTTCATGAAGACAACGGTTGCATTGGTTAAACGTATATTTCGGTTCCATTTCGATATACGACAACAATTTCTAACAATGTCTAAAACCGATCTAAATAAATTTGGTATGATAAGACTAGTATTAATAGTTAAAAAATGAGTCGTCTGAAGGATTAAATGCCATGTTTCAGTAAAAAATGATTTTAGTAGATATCTGCATACAATGATGTGCTGCAATAAATGATTTCATTACTAGCATGGTGTTACGTATATTTAATTTAAGTTATTTATTTTTGTTTTAGTTGTTTGTTTGTCAGATTCAAATTTGACATTTTAAGTTTAAGATTCATTCCTTGGGAGATATTTTTTTAAAAAGTGGGATGATCTGTACTTTACAAATAAACACCAGATGTTGACCTCATTTCTGACCTGGCTTCAGAGTTGTAAACAAGCTTTTAAAATGATTGGTTGATTCCAAGGACATTATGGAGGTTTGTTATAAACATCTTTCTATTTTTAGTTGGGTCATACGGTGTGCACGGGGATTTATTTTGTTATTTATCTGAAAAATAATTGTGCTCATTGAATTCATAAGACAAAAACTGACTTCATCACGTGACATCGTCTTCCATCTCGGATGCTACACTATGATTCGAATCGGGAATTATTTGGACATTTTATTACTAGGACTTTTGTAATTTCTCTAGTGGATTATATTTTGAATTATTTTGGATTAATTTTGGAATTGATTCTTAAAACCGTAAGTTTTTTTTTCTTTTCTGGAAAATATTTGTGCTCAATAATTTCTTTATTAAGTGTTTACAAGCTTGTCATTTTCACTCTTTCTATGTTACTGTTTATTCGAGCCTAAGCTCGTAATAAAGGGGTCGATAAAACGAATTGAAAAGAAGCTAAAACTAATTCTAAGAGGACATATGCATTATTTGTCTCTGTTAGCTTGAATTATAAAAAACATTAGCTGTGAACCATTTGCATGTACTTTGTGGTGCCTAGAGTTTTAAAGTTTCCTAATCGTAAGGAAATCGATGAATAAATGTAGTTAAAAGCAGGGTTAGTGTTATATACTTACGTGCAATGAAGAGTTGGTAATGCACAAGTCGGTTCCTGTAGACAGCGGAAGGTACCCTGATAATGAAAATATGGATTCAAGATAAGTGATGTTAAGTATTCGTCAGTAACGTATCTTGCAACATTTATCAGATATTAAGATTAGCATCTATTAAAATTCCACATTTAGTCCACCAACGTTGATGTAAACTAAGGCAATAAGAGACTGTATATAGTTAACACGAAATGCCACTGGCACTCTTAGAAATCATCCTACTAGTAGTAGAGAAAATTAAGGGTAAATAAAATAATCTTCGATTAATTAACCGGGATCTATTCGTCTGCCTTATGATGTTGTAAAATAAAAGATAGAGTACCCGTAGTAACAGGGAGAATCAAAGGATAAAAATACAATCTTGGATGAATTGAACATGACCTATTGTTCGGCATATACTGTTTAGAAAAAGAATTGATTATACGGTATTCGAACACCTCATTGGTTTATGTATTCTTCCACAAAATTGTAAAAAGAATAGCATCAAGTTTATACAATATGCACACAACTTAGTCATTTCATTCACTGAATTGTAATATATTATCCGGATTTTGGCCATCGAGTGCTTTATTATGTCGACTTACTGACGGTCTAAAGCACGCGAAATCTCCCTATGGAAACGATCCGAAAGTATGATCCCTCGTTGCTTTCTGGTCTTTTCAATTTTTCATTTCATTAAAACGCTGTGTAATATACATTCAGTGTTCATATTCTTAAAAACAATCGAAGAAGAAAAACAAATTTTGGATACTTGAGATCTAACGGAAATATCGAGATTCCCAGCGATGGTCAAATACTGAAAGATATTTCAGATTTTACGTTCACGTTTACAAACACTTATGTGTCATTTAACAATATAACCCAATGATATCAATGCAATGAAACAGACTGCGATGTCATTACATATGGCTTGGATGATATTGTACTTTTCGATTTTCCTAACCATTAATACAATCGTTTAAGAAACTCAAAAAAAATAATTCGAAAAGAAAACGGCGAATTCCGAGCGTACTACATATTCCATTTTCGATTAAATAAGCCATTATTCAGAATCAAAGTTCCTGGTTGAAAACGCTATGATAATGATTAAAGCATTAGCATGGTTCTTTCTAAATGGAATCTTTTCAGAATCCCACTTATTTTACATGTTCCTGTTACACACTGAAGCTAAAATGTGTGTTTGACTTCCCGCTTATACAAATAGATGGATTCATAGATCATTGATTCCCACGTGATCTAGCAACCCTGGTTTTTCACAAACAGAATTTTGTTTTACAAAGATTAACAGCTATTTGTAAGCCGGTGAGCATCGTCAGGATTTACTGCACTACAAGACCAGCTTGTGTTGAAGTCCTCCATTACGAGTTGTCCATCTGCGTATCCAACCTCAGTATATGTTTGCTTACAGCTATATAAGGAGAGTGTTGAGAAAATGTATATCTGGACACTGATACGTAACCGCCTTAGACATAAACCTCGATAAATGTAGACTTTACAGAAACCGGAATTGATATAACAAGGTATTTGTTGAAATTAATCAATAACAACTGATTGCATAATGTTTGCTTTGTTTGAGACAATATTCAGTTAACATACAATAGTACAATGTAGGTAACGCCCTATGAGCAGCCCTTTAAAGTATTTTGTTACAAGTTTTATATCATCTACTTAATTCGCACAAAATCTAGAATGATCCTTTCTTTTTATTGAAAACTGGATTATATTCAGTTGCACGAGTTACAACAAGTTCATTATATAATAACTTTAACTTTGACAGGATTTTACCAGTGTCTTCTCCTTTACTTGTGATAAATCCATGATTTAAAACGAAATTCGATTTGAACTCTGTGCGTATGTAGCTTGTAGAACATATATGGAGTATAATTAATGACACCTGAATATAAACTAATTAATGACACCTGAATATAAACTAATTAATGACTCCTGAATATAAACTAATTAATGACACCTGAATATAAACTTCCTTCTTGTTAACAATGAAAACATTCAAACGGAACTCATTAGTCTCTCAAGGAAACCTATTTTAAACAATACATCAATATCACACACATGCAATACGTTTACGATTATAGACAAAATAGTCAAAACGAATTTCTTTTTTTCAGCCTGTGGTAAAGACTAACAATGACACAAACACATGCGCAGATGTACAAGTCTTTGGTAGAGAATGGTAAATTTAGTTAATTTGCTGCTGTACGCACAGAAATACGCGTCGGTTACTTATTGCTAAGAAAGTTGGAGTAAAGTTTTATAACCAAGGAAACTCAACGGCAGCAAACCTAGGCTGACTCGGTGGTAGTACTCGATCCATCATCCGTTAGACTGAGATTTCAGGAAGTTAATAATTTCGCAGCTGTGGTTGTGATTACATACTAGCGTGTTTTGTGTCACAGATCTTTCAGTAAATTTAAAATAATCCCGTTCAATAAGTGACTCAATTTTGAGTACAATGTTCCCATGTATTTTGAATAGTTTGCAGCTCATTCGATATACTTATTTTCGTATCGGACACTACAATATTTCGTATTAGAAGAGATATTATCATTCTTTCCACAGGGTAATTTGCTGGCCTGGTTGTGTTAATCCGATCATGGCACATGTGTATCAGTAGCTTAAATCAAGTTCTTTAGTAAGAAATGTATCATAGGTTTGGTGAGAGCTTAACATGTGTATCAGTTACCTAAATCAAGTTCCTTAGTAAATCAAGTTCCTTAGTAAGAAAAGTATCATACGTTTGGTGAGAGCTTAACATGTGTATCAGTTACCAAAATCAAGTTCCTTAGTAAGAAAAGTATCATACGTTTGGTGAGAGCTTAACATGTCTATCAGTTACCTAAATCAAGTTCCTTAGTAAGAGAAGTATCATATGTTTGGTGAGAGCTTAACATGTGTATCAGTTACCTAAATCAAGTTCCTTAGTAAGAAAAGTATCATATTTTTGGTGTGAGCTTAACATGTGTATGAGTTACCTAAATCAAGTTCCTTTGTAAGAAAAGTATCCTATGTTTGGTGAGAGCTTAACATGTGTATGAGTTACCTAAATCAAGTTCCTTAGTAAGAAATACGTTTGGTGAGAGCTTAACATGTGTATCAGTTACCTAAATCAAGTTCCTTAGTAAGAAATGTATCATATGTTTGATGAAAGCTTAACATGTGTATCAGTTACCTAAATCAAGTTCTTTAGTAAGAAAAGTATCATATGTTTGGTGAGAGCTTGACATGTTTATCAGTTACCTAAATCAAGTTCTTTAGTAAGAAAAGTATCATACGTTTATCAGTTATCTTAAATCAAGTTCCTTAGTAAGAAAAGTATCATACGTTTATCAGTTATCTTAAATCAAGTTCCTTAGCAAGAAAAGTATCACACGTTTATCAGTATCTTAAATCAAGTTCCTTAGTAAGAAAAGTATCATACGTTTGGTGAGAGCTTAACATGTGTATCAGTTACCTAAATCAAGTTCCTTAGTAAGAAAAGTATCATACTTTTGGTGAGAGCTTAACATGTGTATCAGTTACCTAAATCAAGTTCCTTAGTAAGAAAAGTATCATAAGTTTGGTGAGAGCTCAACACATAATCTTTCCTTTCCTTATTATCTACACACATTAATTTTGATCAGACGTCACATATTCAACGATTTATTACAGCCATGTAATAAAAATTTTGAATCACACATGGGGGCATCAGGCACAGTTAAACTGACTATTTGAGAAACTTACTAAATAATAAGTAAGTCACTTTTAAATACTAATGTATTTAAGTTTGACCGCTCCGTTGGCCTAGTGGTTAGAGCGTCCGTCGCGGAAGCGGGAGGTAGTGTGTTCGATCCTCGGCCGAGTAATACAAAAAATGATACTAACAGCTGCCTCACTAGGCATTCAGCATTAAGAGGTTAGTATTAGGACTGGTCGGCCTGGTCAAGATAATATGACTGGGTGGGACATCATGCTACATGTCTGTATGATGCCCCAGTGCATGACATCACTATAAAAAATGCGTCCCTGCAGACATCATAGCGACATGACTGAACAAATTGTTAAGCTGCGTTAAAAATCCTTATCACTTACTCATCACACACATTAAAGTTTGATCTTTAATTACAATGACAACGTGATTATATAAATTCGTATGTTTTATTAAAACTATGCAATTAATGTAATTTAATGTTTAATTAGCTTTAAAAATCATTCCTTAGTAAATGTCCTGTCTTATAGGATCATGCTGTGTTTAAACATGTCGAGACCGTGTTCGAAATGATAATACAAGTAACACGAGATTGAGCGTGTAACTATCACGCTTTCATCCTGTTGTTGGAGTATAAAGTATGTACAGGTTTGAAATGGCTTTAAAAATAATACATCGTTCTAGAGGCAAATAGTTTTATACTACTACTAATATATATATATCTTGGAATTGTTTGAGCAAAACATTTGTAACATATGTTATCTTATTGCATTCAGTGTTTTGTTTCCGAAATCGGGGCTCGAATTGTTGTATTTCAATTAAAGACAGATATATAAGATTACTCAGTTTATCCATTAGTACTGCTTCGACAATAGCTAAATTGAATCATATGTTCCCATCCAAATAAAGTTCTTTAATATTAGGTGTATGAATAAAATGTATGTGTCAATTACTTTCAGATGAGTACATGTATATTGAGATAACTTTTAACTCTTCCAGTCCATTAAGAAACCCACATTTAATACGCTCAATGTCTTAAATTTATGAATGGAAAGATCTGATAGATTAGCCCATGTTTGATGGTTGAAACGTCCACCGGGGAAGGATTGGTCACGTTCATTTGTACCCATCAACGTAACTCTCCGTGCATTTGTCAGTAACACAAGAGGACGATCAGTAAAGCTGGCAATATTGTTGCAGAGATAATATATTCCATTGACAGTACCAGTTGAGTTTGCTGCAGAAATAGGTACAACAGACACTAAGATACTTAGGTACAGAATTAGTCTAAATACTTTCGCTAGTCGATCAAATGTTTGAATCGCGTTGGAGATGAAACTAACAATGAACACGTTTTGAAACAAAAGCTATGACTAACAGTGTGAGATCTGCAAAAGTTAATATCGTCTTATTGTTTTGAATGTTCGGATTTATTTTCAAAAATTAGTTTTCTTTTCTTTTTGATGCTGTTTAGAGACGGTTATTCACAAGTCAGTTACATTTTCCTAAATAAGAATCAAATATATAACCAATTCAGATGGAAATAAAAATATATATTTCAGTCTACATTTCCACCAACATAGTTGTAGTAGTTTACCGTCCTTGAGATTCACCATATTCCTGTTTGATCTAAAGTGTTCAAGAGTTTTATATCTTCAATTTGTTTGAATAGCATAAAAACTGGACACAGAGTGCCCAGTGTTTACTGAAATAGACAACTGAAGACACCAGAAAGCAGCAAGGGACACCATCGCGGATCGATTACATCGTGAGATTCCGTGTGCATAAGTAAGTCGACATTATAAGGTATTCGTTGGCAACAATACGGACATACATTAAAACTTAGTGAATGAAATGACTAAGTTGTAAGCATATTGTTTATTCTTGATGTTATTCTTTTTTCATTTCGGTAGAGGCATACAACAAAACGATGGAGTGTTCGAATACCGTAGAAGCTATTTTTTTTTGTAAACAGTATATACCGAACAATAGATCATGTTCATTTTATCCAAGATTGTATTTCCAACCTTTAATTCCCCCCGCTATTAAGAAGACTGTCATTTATTTTACAACATGATATGCGTACAAAAAGTGCATGCTTAAATAATCCAAGATTCTTTTATTTACCCGTATTTCTCCCTACAGACAAATATCTCATGATTAATTAATCCAAGATTCTTTAATTTACCTTGAATTATCCCTACTGCTAGAAGGTTGATTCATATGTGTCAGTGGCATGTCGTGTTCACCATATACAGTCTCTTTATTGCCATAGTTTACATCAAAATTGTTGGACAAGATATGGAGCTTAATATATGTTAGTCTTATTAACTGATAAATGTTGCAGGATACGTTACTGAAATATACTCGACATCACTTTAACTTGTGTTTATTTCTTCGTTATCAGAGTACCTTACTCAGTCTACCGGTACAGACTTGTGCAATACCAATACCATATAGCACATCAGTGTATAACATTGACGCTGCCTGTAACTGCAGCAATTTCCTTACACGTATGAAACCTTAAAACTAGACACCACAAATTACATACAAATGAGTCACCGCCAATGTGTTTTTTTTTACTTAAAGCTAACGGAGACCAACATTGCACGGAGCTATTTAGAATTACGTTTCAGCCTCTTTTCAAATCGGCGTATCGACCAGTCGCTGATATAAAACTCGATCGGTTATTGACTTTGTTATACATTGCTGGCGTATATCGAAATGGGACCATCATCACACTATAAGACTAAGGCTTTGAAGCCGTCTAGCGAAAAGTATATTCCTAAGTATTTACTAATGATTGCGATATAGCTGAGCTTAAGTGGATTTATTATTCGTTCCATGGAGAGATGAGGCCTTCCATCCATAATTCAGCAATTTATAAATTGGCGAATAACTTTGCAATTGCTCGACATTAACAGATTTTTGGTAAGCAAGTCTAATTCTTCAATTATATGGAACAATATAGCATTGTAAGCAAAATGCTTCACTTTCTCTGAGTGTTTTACATAATTGTATTGGACTTCAGGTAAGGTAAGTTATGACGATATGACAATGTGCCTGTCAATATTAGGTTTGTGCTCTTGCTAGCTTAACTCCAGCAAATATCTCCTATTTTGCCAAGAAATACTAAGCAAGAGTTTCACAATGAAAATCTTTGACTCTTTTCCTAATTGGACAAATATAAGAGTTGGGTTACCAATGGAGATTTCGGTGGAGCTCAGCATAGTTTAATTAGAAAACAGAGATATGTTTTAATGATTATTTGTCGTTTCAAATAGATGGTGAACTTGGTTAATGTAACATACATAGGGTTCTAAATAGATCCCGGCTTTTTACAGAACTCTGCTCTAACTTGAAGAAATATCGTTTAATATCATGTCATTTTAGTCTGCTTTATGGCATAAATTATAAAACAAATGTTGGCTTGTCCAATGAAAACCATTCTCTTTCGTATGTTGTATAATTTGAATATGACAGTAGGGCCAGAAAGATAGTTATATATATATATATATATATATATATATATATATATATATATATATATATATATATATATATATATATATATATATATATATATATATATTGTTGCCGTCAAGCAAATATTAATTAAGAAAACATTACATTTGTAAAACGCGCCTTTATAGCAAATGTTTGGACTGTAGATAACCTGGTTTTCGCTCATAATATATTGCCAAATGTAATGCGTTTTGAGTAAAGACATTATATTATCATATTTTGAAAACGACTCATGTATTTTGCTACATTGATGATTTATCCCACAGGTCGCAGTTGCATATGAACTGTAAATATAAATTTAAACAAAGTATCTGTATGTAGACGGAATGAAATTAATATTTTTCGAGCCATATCTTGTTTAATCAAATTGGCTCTCTGCAATGTTTGCATTTCGCGAGGTTTATACCTGGAACAATGACACCAGTTGAATATGTTCTACGCTACCCTTTCAGATCTGCAGCACAGTTATATTACTTGCATCAATGCATATCTCCGATGATTAAGGTTTTTTTTCTGATATTTAATCTGGTCCAAAAAGCTTTGAAGAAAAAAGATATGTATAGGCTTAGGAATAGATATTCAGGTTAGAATAACCAGCGATACACGATCCCATTGTACGCAAGGAACATCAATGCCTAGATGTGATAAGGCATGAAGTAAATATATTCTGTTTCGATGCGCGTGAAATTGACTGAAGTAAATTAAATAGGAATCTTAACTGATTTCATATTTAAACAGCGACCCCTGTTTTGCTTCAAAACATGCATCGTCGTTACACATGATCAGTTTTGAATATTGGATATCTAATGAGTAATTTACATTATTATTGTTACACGCCAAAAGCAATTGCGATTTGCCAATGCAATCATCGTCGTTATAAACAATAATGGTTTGAATATTTCATTAATATCATGCAGGAAGTTTAGAATAAAAGACACATGGGCTTAATATCCGAATCTTTATTTAATAGATTATTTAAATGTTTATTTGAGTCAAGGTTTTGGTCTTTAAAACGTGAATTAGGTTATGATATTCATGTTTCAGGATCATTCTTGAAGGTTATATTCCATTAAAATTAACTTTGTTTAATTAAAAAAATGTTTTTTGTCACTTGACTAGAAAATTATATTAATTTGTGTTTGTATGGCCATGGCCATTGGTACTTTGACATTTAACACTTTTAATTTGAATATCATATGTTTTAATCAGATGTTTTAGGCTCTCTCTCCCATGCAAATATTGCTGCTGTGTTACTAAAGAATGTCCTGCTTGATTTAAAATGAAAATAAACTACCATTGTAATTACCGAGTAAGTATCAGAGAAGAACGTTTGCTACAATGAATGACGTTAATAAATTTTGAACATTTCTTATATCATTAAAGCCTTTTGTCTTTCAAATATGTTGTTCAGTCCGAAACAGCCTTGACAATAATATAATAAGTCGTAAGATAAGATTTCCTTAACGTCAACATCGAGATAAGACAACAACTCAACATAAGTTCTCAATCTACTTCGGTAACTATAGTAATAATAACTAACAGTGTTTCGGCCACAAACAGTATGATGATCACTAAGATAAACAGTTTGAAAATTATTCATATGCGCTGCTCACATGACTTTCTATCGTTTTATTTATTATCTGCCTTTGTACATCTGTCTATCTATATAATACTAAATTTGAGAAAAATGAGTTGTATTCTACAATAGATTTATCCTCAATTTGATTAGTATGAATCTCAATCTGACCTTGCGATGGGTCAATACCTATAATTGTATGTTACGTTGTCTTGGATGGTTTCCAATAATACATACGCACTTTGAAGGATATAGCATATCAAAGCAGTGCAAAGATTTCTTGAAATTATTTATGCTGCAACTAGTGCTCTTGACTAGAGCTGTCTATGCTTCTATCTTAATATGTAAATTAATGCAAGATAGCAACTACTACAAAGTTTGAATTTGGTGTTGGTTTGAATTTTTGGAGCACTGAGCTGTAACTTCGGTTAGTTTTAAATGAACACTTACACACACACACACACACACACACACACACACACACACACACACAAATACATACATACATACACATATTCGCACCACGTGTTAAGGAACTCTTAGAGTAGTGTGATTATTTATGTGAATAATGGGATCCTTAACCCAAAATAAGTGGATATTACTAGTAGGAAACGTCACACAGTAAACTGTTAGTGATTTTCCATGATGCCATGGTTGACTATTGCACTGGCCAAAATTGAATGGAGTAACGTAGACTATAAAATCTAGCGGTATACATTGATGGTGTGACTGCAGTGTCAGGATTTACGGTAGGAAACCGGTAAATTACTCATAGGAATAAATACGAAGGAAGTTGGCAGGTATCATTTATATTGCAAGTGTGGCAAATTTGCTGGAGGTATATGGTGAAATCACCTTGGGAAGCATATGCTAACTGGCCTTGTAGACCAAGATTTAAGCCTATTGGCACAGAAACTAACTCTCAAGTTGAACATGCAGCATAATGAAAGATTTTAATCTCATTCGATTTAATTCACTCAACATCAGAAGCAACAGTTTATAATATTTAGGGCATACCTATTGTACATAGAGATTACTACTGTTTTCGGCCCATTGTTAGAAAAACTATTTCAGTCTCATAAAGGAGAAAACAAACGAAATAGATTGTGAAACAATAAGTCGCAATCATTATGTAGACCATATCTCCGTTTCTTAAACTCCAACGTTTCCCAACTGTTAGCAGGTCGGTTATGGAACAAAGGTCAGTCCATATTTTCAGCCTCTACCGCCCTCCTATTACTAGAAAAAACAAGCTGACTGAATATCTGTTTTTGGAGCAATTTTCAAATCTTCCGGAGTATGGAAATTCGATAGTTGGCAACCTAATTAATATTGGAGATTTCAACTTTCACTTTGACTGTCCTGGAAACCCATACACGTCAAAACTCCTAGATTCCATTCACGTTTTCAACCTTCAACAGTCAGTTAACCAATCAACCCATGAACTTGGTCACATTTTAGACTGGTTTCTTTAAAGACCTGATGACAACACACAGTGGACATTGGGCCAATTCACAATACTTCAGTTATCTCGTGGTGGTATATCTTTTAAAACTGACTTTTCCTTAAACAACAAATACTGAAATAAAACATGTTTTTCAAGGCACATGATAATTGACCTCACTAAAACAGAATATTGAACACTGAAAACTTTACTGTGTCTCATGAATTTCTGACTTAGCATTCACTGGACACTGTTAGAAATAAGCTAACCAATAAGGCCACAGCTGAACACATAGTTATATGTAGCATAGTCTACTTCAAAAAAGTTTTGTTTCGCAGACTCATACAGGCAAAAAACATAATTTTGCATAGTTTGGTTAAATGGTTTATTCAAAAGTAGTAGTTTATGCAAGCATCCATAAGCAAATGAATTGTTTTCATAATTTTACCCACAAACCGGTATACGGCACACCTATGAATACATACATACATACATACATACATACATACATACATACATACATACATACATACATACATACATACATACATATGTACGTACGCGCTCACGTGCGTGCGTGCATGCATGCATCCGTATAAGTATGTATGTATGTATGTATGTATGTATGTATGTATGTATGTATGTATGTATGTATGTATGTATGTATGTATGACTGACAGACTGGCTGACTTTATTTCTTCTTCAATAGAGATTGCATCAGATTAATCAAATTCAGGATAATACAAAATCATGAAATACAACAGAAAAGAGTATTAAATTAAAAAAAAGTGTAATTATCAATGTAGTTCTTTCTACATGACATATGTTATTATGCATGCATACACAAATACATATAAACACACATACACACACACACACACACATATATATATATATATATATATATATATATATATATATATATATATATATATATATATATATATATATAAATGTACACACATACACATACATATATATACACACACAAACACATATATACACATACACATATACACACACATACACACATCTATACATATGTGGAACAACATGAAACAGTTCTCAAATGAAAAGAGATAGCAAAAGGTGACACTCTGATGTTATATGAGCCAGCGAGCATTATATCTCCGTGATCTGTCGTACAACAAAATTGCGGAATTTGACAACAGGATGGCATTTTGTTTTTGCTTGTTTTTTAAGTTAATTAATTTATTTATTTAGCTTAACTACTTATTATTGCTGTTATGTTATGCCATGTTGGTTGAGAGTAGGACATGCATTTTATTGTAAAATGAGGTTATGCTTTTTGCCGTTACCAACATGTGTTTTTCCCATACATCATCGTCGAAAGACGACAAGCAATCTACTCTGCTTCCATGAAGTGTCTCCAATAGTATATCGTCTTCTTGATTGAATAAATTAACCCGTCTGTGACCTCTAAAGTGTTAATCACCTTCTCAAAGAAGACGTTTCGTTCTTCAAATAGCATTTCACAACCTAAGATAAGATGTTTCGCTCTGTCGTCAGTCTCTTTTCCACAGAGTTTGCATATCATAACTTTTACAACAGGCATGATATATAGTTTCACTATTTCAGAGAGAGGCCATAACATAGATGGAAATTTACGCCCAAGAAACCATATGCTGCTTGGTTTTAAGTCCAAATGAATGTTTCTGAAGTGAATTAAATCGCTCCCTAGTTCAATATCTGTATTCCAGGTAGATTCTTCGATGTTTTAAATATTATCAATAATATTCCGATTCCAAACAAGTTTACCTTCGGTTTGTACTCTTACTGCATAGTCTAAGAGAACACTTCCCATACCATATTTCTTGAATATTTTGTCAATATCTGCTATAAACCCCGTCAGTGTTAGTGGGTTGGTCAAGTACTGACATAAGCGCAAAATAAAAATCTTTTTTCCAGATAAGAGTCCAATCGTCCCTACACAGCCGGTTGATAAAGCACAATTTCATCTTATCTATGTATTCTTCCATTGATCAGAGTCCTAAGGTACTACGCGTTGCCTCTGTGGGCGAATATTTATCTAAAGCTTGCATACGTCACGCTGCATATCTCTGACATAGCTCAAGTTCTTCTATATTGGTGTTTGTCATATTTGACCATAATTCACATCCATATAGGACTCAGGGTAGAATGATTCTTTTCCAGATTTTCATACTTGTTAGAGGGTTCATTTCCCCGTCTCTGATACCAATAAAATAAAAAGAGTTTAATAAGTATTTACCTTTATCGCATGCTTATTTTATCGCGTCATTAGGTTTAAAGGTGTACTTTAGAGGTATGCCGGTATATTTCTTACTTTTGACTACTGGAATTGGCGACGTGTCGAATAGAAAAAAAGGGATATCAGTTCTTCTTTTGTTTGTAAAGAGGATGCTGCAACTTTTACATACGTTATATTTCAATCTCCACTTGTTCGCATAATAAGAGATTGTATCGAGCAGATGCTGTATCGAATGATGCGAATTAGCCATTACAGTTGTGTCATCCGCAAATAAGACACACGGCAGGTGGAGATCGACAAGTTTTAGGCCTCGTAAAGTGTGATCTAAATCAGTGATCAAATCGTCTATCATAACGAGAAAGAACCAAGCGGACAAGATACTACCCTGCCCTACACCCTGCTTAATATTGAAATATTTGGACAATTTGCCCGCAAATAGAACAGAACTGCATACTCCCTTAAACGAGTCTTTCATGATGCGCCACGTCTTCCCTTTTATGCCAAGTTTATACAGCTTGTAAAATAACCCATTGTGCCAGATTGTATTGAATGCCTTAGAATTATCAAGAAATGTTGCATAGAAAGGAGTATCTTTATCCTTATAGTAGCATATAGATTCTTTGATACAAAACGCTGCAGTGATACTACCACAATTATTCCTAAAACTTTGTTGCAATGGATTTGGAAAATTAATGTGCTTAGAAAATATAATTAGTCTATTATATATAATTTGCTCTAGGATTTTCTGAAGCACTGGAACTATAGTTATATCACGGTAATTATTCATATCTAATTTGATTTTTCCCCTCCTTTAAATATTGGTATTAATAAACCTTGTTTAAAATGGCATGGGTACTCCTCGGCCTCGTACAATTTGTTGAAGACAGTTTCAAGTAACTGTACACTGCTCTGAGTGTCCGCAAACAGTAAATGCTCGGCAACAATACCGTCATGACTACATGCCTTATTTTTATTGAGAGAACTAATTGCACTACTGTTTTCTTCTCTAGTGGGAATTTTGTCAACAACTTCATCAAAGTGGGAATGGGTTTCTATACTCTGTTTTTTAACCGCTACTAAGACCATCTGGTAATGCATCTGGTAATGATTCTTATCGTACAGATAGGTATTGTCAAGTAGTGACAAATTGGAAAAAATGATTTGCCCATAAGTCTCTTATAGAGTCGTGGTCGCGTACAAGTTTTCCGTTAGATTCAATTTTGTAATCAAGTTTATGTCTTTGATTCCGTATAAACTTATAGAAAGTGGAAAGATCGAGCTCTGCAGCCTTTTCAAGCTCACTGAACTGTTCTCTATCACACATTTCTTTTGCTCTCAGGAACTCTTTTCCAAACAATTTCTTCGCTTTCTTATAGTTCGCGTATGACTGAAATTCCCATCCTCTTGGCCTACCATCAGAGATTCATACCCTACGTTTCAGCCTCATTTCTGTATGAAACTTGTTTACGTTTAGTAGTTTCCAATAGGGGTTAGCGTACAGGCAAAACCTTTTTATGGGCAGAAACCTAGAAGCTGCGTCATGTAAAATCTTTACCGTGTCTTGAATAATAATTTCAATATCGACATTTGTCACTAGTTCTGCCTTATGCAGTTGCGCTAAAAATTCATTGCGTGTTGCTTCCCTATACATATTTATTTGTTCTACCGATTCTTTCTTCCAATTTATGGAGGGATATATACGCTTGTCAGCCATGATTATATTATATGCTAAAGGAATGACCAACTCTATTTTTACAGGATGATGATCTGAAATGTTCGAAGGATGGTCATCAATTATTTCGGACTTAACCACTAAATCGAATTTGTTTTTTTTGCAATAGTATATGGTCTATCAAACGATTTGGATTTACCATCGATTGAGAAAAATGTAAAGTCGGGTCCTTCACAAATAGATTGACTATTAACGGATATTAAGTGCCTATCGGTCAGAAACTTTTCTAGAATAGCGCCTCTAGCGTTTGTTGTTAGACAATTCGTTTTGATGCTAAGCGCAGTGAACTTAACTGGCCATTGAAGTCTCCCGCGAGTATGGGAATGCCTTCTTTACAGAACATATCAAACTGGTCCTTTAATTCTTCCATTGTTTCATAGTAATTTGCAATAGGAAAATTTGTTGATGGCAAATGTGCTCCGAATACATAATATTTCAATTTATCATTACATATTACTTCTATCCCTAAGACTATATCGCTGCCGACGCACAAAAAAGGATTAACGCAGAGTGACTTCCTATATAGGATTGCTATTCCCCCAAACCCTGTATGTCTTATCCTTTCTTCGAAATTCACTTTTAGCCTATTGTCAGAGCGTGAGAAAGATTTAAACTGTGGATGCAAATTGTCTAGGAAGTTGAGTTGCTCCGGAAGAAGCCAGTGCTCATTAAGCACTGCAATATCTACTTCATTTAGGAAAGAGTACAAGTATGGTGTACCATACATGGCTCCTTTTACGTTCCATGTCATCAGACGAAATGTATGACTAGACATTTGTTCACTTAAAAAATAGATTTCCAACACAAGTAGTACAATTATTATAAAGTAGTTGACCATAATTTATGCATATATATGCGACTTACTGCCCCTTTATATAGTTCCACCTGAACCTCTTGGCGTCCTTATCACCGTAATCCTCATACCATTCTCTTGCCCATACAAAATTTGGCCAAAAACCTTTCTCTAAAACATTCTCAAAGTCTAAGTCATCTACCGTGACTAAAGCAGTAAAAGTGTCCTTGCCTCCTCGTTCACGCCAGTGCTTTAAGATCCGAGAGTCAATTATTTATATTCCTTTCTTTCTGGCGTGCTTTTTTTTACAAGTTCTCATCTCCTCTCTCGTTCTGTCAACCGGTGTCCTGGACATTAGAACTCGACGTTCATAAGAGTTCCTCACTCTATTTTGAGGTCTGCAGTTTCTTTTAGTTGAGATGACATCGATTGTTTTGCTTCCTTTATCCAAGTCTTTTGATGAGGTGGCTGAACTTTTTTGAATGGTGATCTTCTTTCCCTGTCGATGTTTCTTGTATTTTCCCGTGCTGAGTATTTCGGATCATGGTGATAACCACGTTCTCCATTATCTTCAATTACTGTCAATTCTTCAGTTGAGGTACTGGGTATTGTGGACGGAGTCAGAGCCACTCCTTCCCTTGAATCAGTGGATTTCAAGCGACTGCCTTTGTTCTTCTACGTATATTCCGTTTGGTCCGATAAATACTTCCGTCGTTTTATACGATCAAGCTTTAGAGCAGTTCTCAGATTCACCATATTTGCTGTTTGTGTTTCAGTTGAGGGTTTGACCATACGCACTACATCAGCTAGTGTTATTTGAGTCTGTGCATCGCATTTCGTGGTTACATTTTTTTTATCCTTATCATATACTCTATCTTCGAGCAGTTGATGTAAAACAGTTGGTGACCTTTAATACTTTCCAACTGGTGTTTTTTCTCCCTGAGTGATATTCTCAAGGCCAGATTGTCTTTAGATAACTTCTTTTCTTCCTCATTTCATCTTTTTAATTCCGATTGGAGTCTAGTAGAGTGAACATCTCTAGTGAGCAGTTCTTTACGTATCTTGTCAAGCTCAGTTTTCAATTCATTTCTGATGTCATCTTTCATTTGTTGAATACTACTATGTATAAAATGTTTTAGATCTATTATCTTGTATAAATTCTCTATTGTTACGGAACTGTCATTTTTATCATTTAAAAGAGATGATACTGAATTGCGTTCGGAGTTCTGCATCACCTGTTCTGGTTCTGATTCTGATTGCTGTGACTGTTTGTTAGATCCTTTTCTTTTAGATACTCGGCTCACATATGTACTGCATACCCGTGCGTGTTTTCATTCTCGACGCTAGGCTTTTCACTTTAGATAAGTTGTTATCTCCTACTAAGAAATGGTATAGAATAAATATATCCTCAGCTTATCTCTCCTCTAGAGGCGCACTATCACATCTTAATGTCCTCTCAACTATACAAGTCATAGGATAATTACTGTTTTCCAATTTAGCCAGGTCATGTAGTGATAGTCTGATATCTTTTAAATTCTGCGCATCCAATTCCTGACACATCTTCTTTTTCAAATCATCTCTGTCCAAAGTTCCAAATTTAGAATCGATTTGAAGGTATATATTTTTCTCAGTCTGAGTTGCTATCAAGTCTTCTTCTAAATCGGACTTTTCATCACCACTGTACCGCTCATCTATTTCTAGCTCGTCATTAATGTCCGTAGTTCACATCATCTATAATATCCTACTGATAAAGCATTTTGGTTCTTTTCTAATGAAAATCTCCCAAACTTTAACCAAAAAACTCTGTAATTTATTACACAAACAAAATTATAACAAATCCTCCATGTTTCATATATCTCTTGATCGCCTCTAATTGTTATGAAATTAGTCAGAACTATATATTCAATGATGAGCATTCTGATTACTCAAACTTAAATTACAAAAATTACATACTGCAGATATCTGCAGTTTACAAAATTAGTTCAAACGGCAGTTTGCGACCCAAATTTTTTACACAAACAAAATTATAACAAATCCTCCATGTTTGCTGATCGTGACATGATCATGACGTAAATTGTCAAATTTTCAATGAAAAAACACTTTTTTTCTCCAAAATTGCATATGATTCACCAGTAATGTTATATACTCTGTATTCCTTGAATACTCACACAACATACCAACATTTATGAATCATTTCACTGTAGAAAAAATCACTTATAACTGCCAAAATCTACAGACCCACTTTTCTAGGTTCCAGAAAAGTATGTATGTATGTATGTATGTATGTATGTATGTATGTATGTATGTATGTATGTATGTATGTATGTATGTATGTATGTATCTATGTATGTTTGCGTATGAGTATGTATGTATGTATGTATGTATGTATGTATGTATGTATGTATGAATGTATGTATGTATGTATGTATGTATGTATGTATGTATGTATGTCTGTAAGTAGGTAGGTAGGTAGGTAGGTAGGTATAACTATGTTCACGTATTGACGTAATATAGTCTCTCAAATATGTGTCTTCCCTCTAACTGCATATGTTTACAGAGGTAATAAAGATATTTTGCATATAATAATGAACATAATGTCTCAAAAATATATAAAAATCTGAAAATGGAATACGGCCCGGATATAGAGACACAGGGCCCCTAGGCAGTTGACTGAGTCGGGGCCCCTTTTTGGTAATTTGGCAAACAAACTTGTATCCTCAATGGAGATACCTTTAGAAGAAACGGTAGAATGGTTTGAGGAAAAATGTGAGATTAAAGTGGTAAAATCAAGACTTGGAACAGTTCCTTTTTTCTCAATTTGCAACAGAACCAAGATACTAGAAATTGAAAACACCAGGATTAGAACAAGAAAAGTAGAATTCTACCTACCTGCAATTTTAACTATGGCATGGTACAAAGGATGCATGTACCACAGGAAGTGCCATAGGTACGAGGAGACGGGGCACACACCACAAATATGCCCAAAACAGCAGAACAAATGGTAGAGCCCACAAACATTGCACATTCAGATACACAACTTCAAAAATAGCAAACAGTAACCTAAAAGCAAATACCCTTGCAGATACAAAACCAGCTTCAGAAAAATGTGAAACAATCATGGGTCATAGTAAAGAGAAAAGAAAAAAGAACAGGGCAACAAAAGAATAAAATAGTGGAAAAGACACGACCAACCGCAAATACGGTGACGATATTAAAAAGTCAACAAGAACAGGCACCACAAAGACAACTTAAAGAGAAGAGAAATGAAAATGTCAAGGAGATACAGAAACCTCAACCACCACCACAACAAGAGAGAGAGAAGAAAACACAGACTTTAAACGACAATAATAAAGTCCAACAGAAAAAAAAAGAAATCTAAAGGACAAAAATAGACAAGAAATAAGGGGAAAATGAGAAAGAAGAATCAGAGATAACTGGAACAGCAGAATATATTACAGCAGAGCAAATATTCATCCAAGAAAGAGAAATAAGAAAGAAGAAAAAGGGAGAAGGGAAAAAGACCAACAAATGATGGAAAAATGCCTATACCAGAATGAATGTCTAGTAGAAGGATTTCAAATATATAATTAAAATATTGAAGAAAAAAAAATAACAAAATTTTATTTTTTATGTTATATACATTAATTGTATGTATGAATTTATTATTTTATATATATTAATTTTGTTATGTTTTTATTATATATAAAGTTATTTTTTTTCTTCAATATTTTAATTTTATGTAAAATCCTTCTTCTAGACATTCTTCCTGGTATATATATATATATATAATTTTTAATTAATTACAGTAAAATTTACAATTACTCAATCTGTAGCATACATACACACTTAGAATAGGGCAGGGTATAAACAATAGGGCAGGAGGGCCACCACAAAGTGGTCTGCAAAAATCAACGCTGAGAGAACCCGCCTCAAAACAACGTTCTACTCACACTTGTTAAAACGCCCGTTACTGCCTCACTATTAACAAATAAGGCAATAAACACTTGCCTTTCTTCTTTCTAGGTACAAAATAGTATCAAATGTTAGGGGAAAACCCATGTGTTATTTTAAATTTGAAATCCCAGCCACAAGCCTTTCAACGGTACACGATTAAGTATACCCCATTGTGGTATAGTAGGTAATGTGATCTGGTGCGTTGCCAAAATATCACCATTTTTCAGGTAAACAAAATAGATAATTGAACGAAGGACAAGACACACATACTGGGTACAAATTTCTACCACAAGTAACATTTTATCTAACTTTCAGATAATAATTTACTTCCTTAAACTTATGTTGGTAGACATATTGGGTTACACACACCATATTAAATTACCTTTTCACATATGTTACCATGATGTGAGATATGGGTATCAGATTCATGATAGGAAAGATGCGATTACTTTCTATTCAAAATAGAAACATTTAGGGCTAATGATGTGAACCTGCAATTTGTTAAATATTGATAATTTAACTATTTTTTGAGAACCATTTCAAACCAAACATTCCAAACCACGATCTAAGTCCCGTTATGCAGACTTCTCATGCTTAGTTCATTTAATTAATCTCTCTCTCTCTCCCTCTCTCTCTCTCTCTCTCTCTCTCTCTCTCACACACACACACACACACACACACACACGAACGCACACAATGTTCCGAGGACCTTATCATCTTAAAGATATCAATAATTATGTGCTTTTTAAATAACACGGGTTATAATATGTCTTCACCAATCCCACTCCATTATCCATCTGTCCACCTTTACGTTACTTTACTTCTTCTACACCGCTTATGAGACATATACAATTAAATCTAGTGAAAACTTCCTGAGAGTTCTGACGGTAAATGTATTGCCGTATATTTTGCCCTCGCAACACAAGGTGGCATCGTGAGACTGTAAATCAATGCAGCATTACATAGCTTATAGGATGTAAAGAAAAGCAAATTAGCCATGGTACCTCAAACAAACATTTGATAACTATGTTCACGTATTGACGTTATATAGTCTCTCAAATTTGTGTCTCCCCTCCAACCGATAATTCAATATTGGTATGCTACCATACAACTGTCCATTCAAATATTAGTCCGTCCTCTCCTTCCCTATGTTCAACATATTTGGTTGTATCACCTTTAGGTTATAAGCTTCAAGGGGGTGGGGGTACAGAGGTTTTCAGATTGTAAGGGGTACAAATATATTACTATTTTAAAAGTGTTTGGATTTCCTATATAACAAAATTAATGTTGTTCTCTTCTTTGCTTCCATTAAGAATGGATTTTCTATAATTATTCCTGATTGTATATATTGCAATCGATGGAAAATAATTACGATGATAACGTTGTTTGATTGTACATATGATACCATCTCATACTTTGATAAAATATACAGGTTTGATCCTTGCCTAAAAAGACAGGAGTTAAAATAATTCCTTGTTCAATAGAGACTTTTATAGTTTCTACAGCGTGAACTGCTGGCAGTACGGGAACCTGATGAAGAGAAACCATGCAGATGTTTGAGTTATATATATTGGGCAGGTTAGAGCTCTGAGGTTTTGCATAGAGTACAATTTATTTATAGAACGAATACGTCAGGGTTTCTAATTTCAACTCAAGTTGTATGGAAAGCTTTGAAAATGTGGGGTAAACGTATGACGGGAATCAATCAAGGGTTTGATTGGATCGAGTAAAGACCCCTGGCTTGTAACAAGAAACGTTGCATACCCGATTTATGAATTTTTTCTGTATTATCTTAAAATACATGAGAGATAACACAGACACACCGATAACTTGGAATAAATAAACGATAGTGGTGATGAAACCAAGGGGGAGGAAGTATCGTCGTATACAATTACAGCTCAAAGGACCAACTTATTAGAACGAAGAAGTGTTCGGCATAGAAACGCCAATGTTAAGTTACAAACATTAGTATGAATCTGAGTTCGGTTATTTCATATTGATCTTTGATGTATATTGTATCGCCTTAGTTAATACCCATGTATCTACTTATTTACTTCTCAGATCAGCTTAACAATAGCGGGCTTGGCTGCCTTGATCCCCTCTTAATTTCTGCACCACCTGATAATGGTTTATTTTTTGTTTGTTTTAATATAAAATAGCCCCAACTGAATTTGTCGAATGAATCATGCCACTCCCTTTGCACTTTAAATAAAATTGGAATTACAAGCGACTTATCGATTTATTTAAGGGGTGGCACCTCTTAATTCTACATTCTATATTTGAAAGTCGTCTAAACCTAACCTCTTATTTCAAATTACTTTTAAAGCTTGTTAATTTCTTACCTTTGACAAGAATTTACTTGTATCTTCTCTGTTACATAATATTGCCACATTTAAAATGTCAAACTCCATTAGTAATCGCAGTGCAAACAGCGTGGATATTACGCATATTGAAGTATATTTTTGCAATTGATTCTAAACTTCCTTCTTGTCCGTCATGGAGTATGCGCACAGGTATGTTTCTCGGAGGATGAATATCTAATGAGTTAACATGTTTCAGTTCAAGTAATGGGTATCTCATTTTTAAACGGGTTATTATCTGATAAAATCTATTTTTTTATATTTCTTTTCAGAGACCGATCGATGAGAAGACGTTGACTTGCGTAGAGTCTCAACATATGACTATATAAATTTTCTACAGAATGATATTCGCACGGGTCCACGAAATAAGCATATAATCCTGATTTGCCTGACCAATCTTCCAATATAAGTATGTTATGTTTGATGTATTTTAATGCCTTGAAGCTTCTTTACATAATCAATACATTAAAATAATTCTGCTTGGACGTAAATGCATTTTCATTTAGTCGAATTGCCTATCTGCTTGCCTAAGCCATTTGTGTGAAAGGACAAGATTCTTTTCTGCTAAGCACCTCAATATCCCAACATTCTTACTGACCATTGAACGTTAGAGACAGATAATAAGATTTTTTTGGTGGAGTTCATTATACAGATAGCAGGTCATTATCAGGCCTGATCTGTTGGGGGAGTGGCGATGTTTTCACTATATATATATATATATATATATATATATATATATATATATATATATATATATATATATATATATATAGTAACATTATGATAAATAAGGTCCCTTCAAGAATATTTCAACACATTTAGTATACATGAATGTAATAGTAATAACACTATGAAAGATAGAGAAAGCATAGTATCATAGATATGTAACAAAAGCAATGTGACACTAAATAATATCAATGCATGCATTGAAATCAGAAAGGAAGACTTCATGGACATGTTTTGGAATTTGTATGAAACTGCTCTCTCTCTCTCTCTGCTCTCCATAACCTGAAATGAACACCATTCAAGATGATCGGGTGGTTGGTTGAATTGGGAAGCCCACAAAGTTGTATTATATATCAATATAAATTACTTAAGCGAGATTTTAGTCTCAATATTTATTGTTGAATATATACTAAATGATTTATTTATTGTTGAATATATACTAAATGACTTATTTATTGTTGAATATATACTAAAAGATTTATTTATTGTTGAATATATACTAAATGATTTATTTATTGTTGAATATATACTAAATGATTTATTTATTGTTGAATATATAGTAAATGATATATTTATTGTTGAATATATACTGAATGATTTATTTATTGTTGAATAATAACTAAATGAATTATTTATTATTTAATATATACTAAATGATGTACTAGGAGGCTTGAGACCAAACCATGAGATTCATTTAGGATGATATCATCAGACGTACACTGCAAAACAATGTATTCATTATAGAACTTCTCTAAATCTTTGATTTGCAAAAATCTTGTGTTAACGTGCGAGTAATAAAACTCCCAAATATGCGAATAAAGTTAACCTATTCGAAATGCTTGCTTGTCAATGTCATCCTGCTAAAGTACAAAAAAATATAGAAAGAAAAAATAATTGTGCTATCGAATTTTTGTATTGGGCTGAAGCATGTATGATTTGTAAAATAACTGGTCCATTTTTGAGTACCCATCTATAACCATGAAATAAATTGTAAATGTAATATAAAATTGCGGAAATAAGTGGAATGAGTAATTTGTGCACCTGTTTGGCACTTTCATATTTAAAGGTTTTTTTCTCTAAATATGGAGATCACGCCTATATGTAGGACAGACCTCTTGACTCCCTGACGAGGCAGACAACTTCAATAGGTTCGGCGACCCACATTGTTACAAATACATTAAGCTAAAAATGGTCGGTAGGTGCTATAGAGAATGCGTGTGGCACAACTCTATAAATACAAACGTCATTTTGTTTAAAAAAAAATAGAAACAAAAGACGTATCAAATTTAAAAATCAACAAAGTGGTGAAATATGGATTGTGCATCAGCAAGCAAACGACGCAATCTTTACCATACCTTCACTGCGCATTAGACTTTTGGGAGCTAAAACAAATATATGTGCGAGAGTTTGAATATTGAGCAGATTAGACTTTCAAATTGCAATATTTCCATTAATGTATACAGAAGACACATTCATGTCACACCATATGCCAATGTATTTCTTTAGGAACAAGATTAGACCAAGATTTAAGCCTATTGTCACAGAAACAGTTGAGCATGCAGCATAATGTACGATTTTAATCTCATCCGATTTAATCCACTCAACATCAGAAGCAACATTTTATAATATTTGGGGCATACCTATTGTACATAGAGATTACTACAGTTTTCGGCCCATTGGATTGTTTGAAAAACTATTTCAGTCTCAAAAAGGAGAAAAGAAACGAAATCAATCGTGAAACAATAGGTCGCAATCATTATGTAGACCATATCTCCGTTTCTTATACTCAAATGTTTCCCAACTGTTAGATGGTCGGTTATGGAACAAAGGTCAGTCCATATTTTCAATCTGTACCGCTCTCCTATTAATAGACAAAAACAAGCTGACTGAATCTCTCTTTTTGGAGAGTGCGTGTGCGTGTGCGTGTATGTATGTATGTATGTATGTGTGTGTGTGTGTGTGTGTGTGTGTGTGTGTGTGTGTGTGTATGTATAGCTATGTTCACGTATTGACGTAATACAGTCTCTCAAATATGTGTCTTCCCTTTAACTGCATATACAGAGGTATATATTAATGAACATAATGTCTCAAAAATATATTAAAATCTGAAAATAGAACACGTCACGGACATAGAGACACAGGGCCCCTAGGCAGTTAACTGCGTCGGGGCCCCTTTTTTGGTAATTTAGCAAACGAACAAACTTGTATCTTCAGGGGAGATACCTTTCGAAGACACGTTAGAATGGTTTGAGGAAAAAGGTGAGATTAAAGTCATAAAATCAAGAACCGGAACGGTTCCAGATTTCTCAAATTACAACAGAACCAGGATACTAGAAATTGAAAAAACCAGGATTAGAACAAGAAAAGGAACATTCCCTTGCATATACAAAACCAGCTTTTAAAAGAAGAGAAACAATCATGGATCATAGTAAAGAGAAGAGAAAAAAACAGGGCAACAAAAGACTAAAAAGGTGGAAAAGACACAACAAACCGGAAACACGGTGACGATATTAAATAGTCAAGAAAACAGGTACCACAAAAACAACTGAGAGGGAAGAAAAATGAAAATATCATGGAGATACAGAAACCACCACCATCACAACAAGAGAGAGGGAAGAAAACACAGACTTTAAAGTACAATAATAAAATCCCTGAGAAATAACAAAGGAATCTAAAGGATAAAAATAGACAAGAAATGTGGGGAAAGTGAGAAAGAAGAATCAGAGATAACTGGAACAGCAGAATATATGACAGAGACAAAATATTCATCCAAGAAAGAGAAATAAGAAGGAAGGAAAAAAGGAGAAGAAGGGAAGAAGACCAACAAATGATGGAAGAATGCCTATACCAGGATGAATGTCTAGAAGAAGGATTACAATTATAAATTAAATTATTGAAAAAAATAAAAAATAAAAATATATATTTTTACAAAATACAGTAAAATTTACAGTTAATCAATCTATAGCATACATACACACTAACAATAGGGCTGGAGCCCCCCCCCCCCCCACAGTGCTCTGCAAAAATTAACGCGGAGAGCACCCTCCTCAAAACAAAGTTATACTCACACTTGTTGAAACGCCTGTAACTGCCTCACTATAAACAAATAAGGAAATAACCACTTGCCTTTCTTCTTTCTAGGTAAAAAAATAGTATTAAATGTTAGGAGAAAACCCATGTGTTATTTCAAAATTGGAATCCCATCCACAAGCCTTTCAACGGTACACGATTAAGTATACCCCATTGTGGTATAGTAGGCAATGTGATCTGGTGCGTTGCATTAATATCACCGTTTTTCAGGTAAAATAAATAGACAATTGAACGAAGACGAGGTAAACAGACTGGGTATAAAATTTCTGCCAGAAGTAACATTTATCTAACTTTCAGATAATAATGTACTTCCTTAAAATTATGTTGGTGGACATAGAGGCTTACAAACACCATTTTAATTTAATTGGTGTCAGATTATTGTTAGTAAAGATGCGATTACTTTCCAATGAAAATGGAAACATTTCGGGCTAATAGTGTGAACATGCAATTTGTTAAATAGTGATGATTTCAGAAATGTTCGAGAATCAAGTTCATTAACTATTTTTGAGAACCATTTCAAACCAAACATACCAAGCCACGATCTAATTCCCGTTATGCAGACTTCTCATGCTTAATGCATGTAATTATATTTTTGAAATATAAGCCGCTGTTTCTTGCAAAAACTGCTTCATTGAAAAAACTAGGTGATAGTCACGAAAACCAGTTTGCAAACTGCGAGCTTTTTCATGCTTCAAATTGATACATTACTTGATTTGTTGTTTTGAAAAACAAGTTAGAAGTTCAAATGAGTATTTGCTGACTTGGAAGATAGTACTAACAGACTTGACACATCAATGTATAAGATACGCTCTTTCTCTCTCTCTCTCTCTCTCTCTCTCTCTCTCTCTCTCACACACACACACACACACACAAACACAATGTTTAGAAGACCTTATCATCTTAAAGATATCAATAATTATGTGCTTTTGAAATAACACGGGTTATAATATGTCTTCACAAATCCCATTCCATTGTCCATCTGTCCTCCTCTACGTTACTTTACTTCTTCTACACCGCTTATGAGACATATACACTTAAATCTAGTGAAAACATCCTGACACTTCTGACGGTGAATTTATTGCAGTGTCTCTTGCCCTCGCAACACCAAGTGGCTTTTGAGAAGCTGGTAATCAATACAGAATAGCATAGTTTATAGGCTGTAAAGAAAACCAAATTAGCCATGGTACCTCAAACAAACAGTTGATAACTATGTTCACGTATTGTATATGTTTGTACTGTACATATTCAGATCGTGGTTCACACGCGATCTCATTTGAATAATAATCATCTATTCAACAGTAAATTAGGTCATACTCGTGTTTGAAAACCGTTCACCTAGACCTAGATAGAATGGTGTTACTTTATCTTTTACTGCAAAAATGTTTACAGAGTCAAGAAACGTATTTTGTATATATTAATGAACATAATGTCTCAGAAATATATTAAAATCTGAAAGTAGAACACGGCCCGGACATAGAGACACAGGGCCCATAGGCAGTTAATTGAGTCGGGGCCCCCTTTCTGTGATCTATTGCGTTGCCAAAATAGCATCGTTTTTTCAGGTCAAATAAACGGACAATTGAACGAAGGACAAGGTAAACTGAATGGGTACAAATTTCTACCAGAAGTAACATTAATCTAACTTTCAGATAATAATTTACTTCCTTAAAATTATGTTGGTAGACATAGAGTGCTACAAACACCATATTAATTTAATATTTCCCATATATTCCCATCATGTGATATATGGGTGTCAGATTAATGATCGGAAAGATGCGATTACTTTCTACTCAAAATAGAAACATTTCGGGCTAATGATGTGAACGTGTACTTTGTTAAATAGTGATCATTTCAGAAATGTTCGAGAATCTAGTTCATTAACTATTTGTTTAGAACCATTTCAAACCAAACATACCAAACCACGATCTAATTCCAATTATTCAGATTTCTCATGCTTAGTAGATGTAATTATATTCCTGAAATATATACCGCTGTTTCTTGCAGAAACTGCTTACTTGAAAAATCTAGGTGATAGTCACGAAAACCAGTTTGCAAACTGCGAGCTTTGTCATGCTTCAAATTGATACATTATTTGATTTGTTGTTCTGAAAATCAAGTTAAGAAGTTCAAATGAGTATTTGCTGACTTTAAAAATGACTTTATCACACGTTACACATTAATTTTCTCTCTCTCTCTCTCTCTCTCTCTCTCTCTCTCTCTCTCTCTCTCTCTCTCTCTTTCTTACAATGACAGGCACACAAAGTATTACTATTGGAAACATGATACTCATAAAGATATAATCAATGCTTTTGAAAGAATCCGGGTTAAAATATCTTTTCACACAATCCGTCTGTCCGCCTTTACATTGCTTTACTTTATCTACATAGCTTTTATAATATGTTCATGATCTATGATTAAATCTGGCACCTACTTCCTCGGAGAACTGACGGGGAATTTATTTCCATGTATCTTGAAACTCGCAACAAAAATGGCATAATCAAACTGTAATTCAATGTAGCATTATATAGTTTATAGGGTGTAAAGAAAACCAAATTAGCCACGGTACCTCAAACAATAATTGGATGACTATGGACACATATTAAAGCAATATTGTTTCTCAGATTCGTGTCCTCCTTCCATAAGAATTTTTATATGCTATTGGTATAATGGCTGATTCTGATTCGTTGATGGGCGTGGTTAAATGGAGAAGGTGCGACGGACAGCACGGACGAGTTAGTTTGCAAACCTTTTTCCTTCTGGTCTATTAGTACGTTAAATAGGTTTAGATTCATTATTGAAATCTTTGAAAGTTACACCAGTCTTACTTCCTTAAAGTTACTGTTATTGTCGATTGTCTAGACTTATGCCATGTCATAAATGTTCATATGAATGTGAAGTGGTAATTAGTATTTACCGTCAAGATCACAAAAGGTCGGCAGTCTTACAAATTGTATTGAAAATCTTTACTAGTGCAGTGACAGCTTTATCATGTAGTCGTAAAACGGTGTATAGTAGATACCATTTGGTCCTGCTGAATTAGCATATTTTCGATGACTGCAGTTGTCGGAGAGTGATGGTTTAACGTAACCTTTAGCGTCAGCAGATGTACATCGTTCAAGGTAACCTCTTCTCAAGCAATCAGGATGGTAGAAGTTTTCAAAATATTTTTGTGTTTAATAAATGTTTGGAAAATGTTTATACTAATCCATTCGAATATCTGGATAGTTTGTGGCCAATTTGTAAGAACTTTTGATATACCATTGTTGCTTTTGTGTATGATTTTCTTGAACAGATTCCACTGATCCTTGCTGATTTAATAGAAAGGCACGGGGTTATCCTAGCAACATGCAATTGTCATGATATCATGTCCCCCCCCCCCTCTCTCTCTCTCTCTCTCTCTCTCTCTCTCTCTCTCTCTCTCTCTCTCTCTCTCAGAACCATTATTAGGATTATATGTTGTGGGTCAGTTGTGGTTTAGTTGAATTCGATTCTCTTCATATTTTCTTTTTCCACGGATATTGATCTATCTTCTGCTTATAATATATATTCTACTGCCTTAATTATTACAAAGCCAATTTAATGCAAGAATTTCTGATGGGTTTAACATAGTTGTCTAGTCCATAATTAACAAGATATAAGCTTTGTTAATTTCTAATAAATTTACTATGTTCCTTACTACTGCTCAATGATGTCCCGCTGCTTCAGTTCTTATGATCCGTAACGTGAGACCGCTCCGGTAACCGAGTCGTCTGTCTCGAATGCGGGAGGTTGCGGGTTCGAACCCCGGTCGAGTCATGCAAATGGTACTAAGAGCTGCCTCGTTAGACGCTTCTCATTAAGGTGTTAGTGTTAGGCTTGGTCAGCTTAGTGTTGCAAGCGAAGAATAATGTTTGTTTGTCATCCATATTGGTTTATTGGTTTGGAGGCTCTTGTAATAATGTTTGTTTGTCATCCATATTGGTTTATTGGTTTGGAATCTCTTGTAATAATGTTTGTTTGTCATCCATATTGGTTTATTGGTTTGGAGGCTCTTGTAATAATGTTTGTTTGTCATCCATATTGGTTTATTGGTTTGGTGGCTCTTGCTTTTCTACTAAACCCGCCTGCTTTAGTTGTATTTATTTTAATTTAGTGCTTGAACTGACTTGTTATTAGAGAGAAAGGGCGAGACGGGATAGCCATGATATATAGTCCTGTACTCTCTAGAATCCTTTTCTCACAGTCCTGTACTCACTAGAATCCGTTTTTCACAGTCCTGTACTCACTAGAATCCATATTTTACAGTCCTTTACTCTCTAGAATCCGTTTCTCACAGTCCTGTATTCACTAGAATCCATTTCTTACAGTCCCGTACTCACTAGAATCCATTTCTCACAGTCCCGTATTCACTAGAATCCATTTCTTACAGTCCCGTACTCACTAGAATCCATTTCTTATAGTCCCGTACGCACTAGAATCCATTTCTTACAGTCCCGTACTCACTAGAATCCATTTCTTAGAGTTACGTACTATCTATATTCATTTTCTTACATTCCTGTACTCACTAGAATCCATTTCTTACAGCCCCGTACTCACTAGAATCCATTTTTTTCAGTCCCGTAATCACTAGAATCCATTTCGTACAGTCCCGTACTCACTAGAATCCATTTATTCGGCTAATGTAGTTATGTGAGAAAGCTTGCCAGTAGCTTCTAGTTGGTCGGTGGTTCTTTCCGGGGATTTTCCCGAGTTGTTCCTCCACCAATAATACTGGCAGCCATGTATAGCCTATAGTGTGCTGAAAAATGGCGTTAAACCCTACAAAAACAACAACAACAACAACTACAATTTGTTTATCACGGTCCCGTACTCTCTATAATCCGTTTCGCACAGTCCCGTATTTTATAGAATCCGTTTCGCACAGTCCCGTACTCTCTAGATTCCGTTTCTCATAGTCTGAACCATTTTATTTGCGAATCGACATGAACATTTCTTTTAGAATCCTTGCATGTCTCACGTTTATTATTATACAGCCATCGACATTGTTATCACATTCAGTCGTTTGCTTGGTTGAAAGTTTCCTTTATGACTCATCGTCAACTGTATGATCCTTACTTTCAAAAAGATCAAATAGCTTCTTTAGATCATCCACAGATAAATCTAATAAATGAAAAGTTATTGCATTTGTTAGATGAGTGTATGTTATTTATTTCCAATGAAAATTAATTCCTAATGCACGATAATATTTGTAAACACACTTGTCATGGCGAATGAAGCAGTGCAGTATGTGCGAAAAAGACGCGAATCTGTGAAGTAATTAGTAACAAAATGATGAGAATATATTATTATTTAATGTTGTATTCGACACGCAATTTCAATGTGTCATCAGACAAACACAACAAACAGCTTTATTACTTTATGTTCGTACCATTTATGGTAATTAAAAGTGTAACCACACAGATGTATTGTTACTTATATTTACACTTTTCAGTTGAGTTCAGATTCCCTGGTATCGATATTTTAGCGGTAACTCTCTTAGACATACTGTGTATGGAACTAAGTTTGCTTACTGAAAATACTACGTTATATTATAAAGGAATAATACAACTGTCTAACGCGTGGTTGAATAATAGCATAAGGTCAATCACTTTTAAATAAGCGTAAGCCAGAAATCAAACAGCACTCTTTGCATTTGCTTTGTCTTTAAACACGTGTAAGATCGTGATATGATTACATTTGTTAGCATATGATAGCCTGTGCGGTTTTGGAGGGAGTGCAGATATTCATCAGACACGTGAGGGCAGTACTCATCAGACACGTGAGGGCAGTACTCATCAGACACGTGAGGGCAGTACTCAACAGACACGTGAGGGCAGTACTCATCAGACACGTGTGCGGAGATCATCCATCTGCGAAAGTTGGTCACTGCTTATCTTTAGTATGTCTACCAAAATGTCCATCCATAAATACCGTCTTTTTTCTCCCAAAAATAATGGGGAGAAACACAAAAAATGTGTTATCTATTCTATAAAATATAACAGACTCATCTAATGACGTTTACAGAAGGTATCGCGTGATTTTTAAAAGGTTTACTTGGTAGCTGTGCATATTGATACATGTCAATATAATTGCTTTATCACATAGTACATTTTATATACAATGAATGCAGTTTGATATTTTTTATATTATACATGTGAAATCCCTTTATGTGATTCTGATTGGTCTAAATAAGTCCATGCAATTATTGCACAGTATTCTCTTTAGTGATTGGCTGCGATGGAAGACATCTTAACCTCGCTTTCAGAAATATTTTGTTTTCATCGAACATTTTTGACCGCAAATCCTTTTATTTGACTCGCAGAAGGGAATTGGGAAAAATGGTTTCGTCTGTTTCAATATTGCCAATTTACTCCAACTGGGTTTTGTTATGTCATATATAAATAACATAACATGATAAATGACAAAACCCCAAGACAAGAGCAATAACAACAAGTATTGCTTAGATGATAATGAGGGTGGTGATGAGGATGGATGACCAGTATGTATGCATGTATATATTTATGTATGTGGAGGCCCCGAGTTTCAGAGTGGTCCAAAACGCTATCCGTTACGGACCACTGCCAGCTCACCTCTGTCTGCGTGGGCTCGAGTCTAAGATTCGGCCAATGTGAGTATGTGAGAAAGCTTGCCAGTAGCTTCTCGTGGATTGGTGGTTCTACCTCACAATTAACACTGACCGCGATGCACAGCAGCGTATCGTGTGTTGAAAAAAGGCGTTAAACCCCAAAACCACACCACCAACAACAACAACATCATCACATCATGTGTATCTAATTGAGAATATTTTCGGGCAAATGGAGACAGCTGTAAAAAAAAGCCATTAAAAAAACATTATTATATCGGACATGGCCACGGAAGTCGCTTGTGCATTATTGCTGACCTTGTCAGAACGTATCAAATAATGTCTTCTTAGATCTCCGACGTGTATCAAATAGTAGAAACAAAATATAACATAAACATGATTGTTGAGAAAATATATTATTTACTAGATGAGATATCACAATTCTAGGAAAGTCACGATTTTTTTTTAAATCTGAATACCTTGAGTTTAATAGTAAACTAGTAAACAACGCTTGAAATATATTTCCTCGTTAGCATAAACTAATCGAACGACATTTTTTGTTGCTGATGAAATTCGAGTTAAAGTGGAAGAATAACACGATAAAGGATACATAAATCTACCTCTTAAATAGCTGAACAAATCTTTTGCATGCTAGCAAATTTCGGAATGTAGGTGGTCTTTCCACAGCAAAAACGATTACTTCATCATAACAGTGATTATTATTAGTTGTCGCTGCTTGATTAATATACAATGGTAATTTTTGTATATTTATGTATGTGGAGGCCCCGAGTTGCCGAGTGGTCTAAAACGCTCTCCGTTACGGACCACTGCCAGCTCACCTCTGTCTGCGTGGGCTCGAGTCTAAGATTCGGCCAATGCGAGTATGTGAGAAAACTTGCCAGTAGCTTCTCGTGGGTTGGTCGTTCTACTCCACCATTAACACTGGCCGCGATGCACAGCAGCGTATCGTGTGTTGAAAAAAAGGCGTTAAACCCTAAAACAACAACAACAACATCATCACATCATGTGTATCTAATTGAGAATATTTTCGGGCAAGTCGATACAGCTGCAAAAATAGCCATTAAAAAAACACTATTATATCGGACATGGGCACGGGAGTCGCTGGTGCATTATTGCTGACATTGTCAGTGCGTATCAAATAATGTCTTCTTAGATCTCCGGTGTGTATCAATTAGAAGAAACAAAATATCACATAAACATGAATGTTGAGAAAATATATTATTGTCATAAATTTGGAGTAAGTGTTAGTGAATTTGAACCATGCTTGGGTCGTTAGTAGTGATTTTGGGTACAAGCCGAATGACTGTCCCTTTCGATAACATAGTCCATATTAAAATTCAGTAGTGTATACAAGTAGTGTGATTGAAAAGGCAGCATTTATGGTTGGAAATCAGTAAATTATAGAATGGAATCAATAAGTTGTAACTTGGTAGGTACCGTTTATGTGGCCATAGTGGAAAATTGGCGTATGTATATGAGTGTGATACGCCGGAAATTCTGTGGATGGACTGGCCTAGGGTCGCGCAGTTAAATATTTCCCAGTTAGTAAGGGAATACTGGTGTAATTTCTATGGCATGACAAGCTATCGGTACGGAAAACGGATGATAATGAAGAAAAACCATGTAAAGGCGCAGTTAATGGACGTTTGGGCAAGTTGTCTCCTCTGGGTCGCCCATTGATTACAGCAAAGATTAATAATTATAGCAGACACGTCTTTCTTTCCATTTTACAACTTAAGTTGTATGGAAGTCTTTGGAAATTTGGGGAAAACATATGACTTCCAGCGTGACTCGCGCCAGGGTTTTGACACCGCTCGGTCAAGTGAATACCCCTGTGCTTGTAACATTATTTACTAGATGAGATATCACAATTCTAGGAAAGTAACGATATTTTTTTAAAATCTGAATACCTTGAGTTTAATAGTAGACAATTTCGATAAAATACGACAGCTAAGAAACAACGCTTGAACTATACTTGTTCGTTAGCATAAACTAATCGAACGACATTGTATGTTGCTGATGAAATTCGAGTTAAAGTGGAAGAATAACATGATAAATGATACATAAATCTACGTCTTAAATAGCTGAACAAATCTTTTGCATGCCAGCAAATTTCGGAATATAGTGTGATCTTTCCACAGCAAAAACGATTACTTTATCATAACAGTGATTATTATTTGTTGTTGCTGCTTGATTAATATAAAATGATTATTTACTGTCATGTGACGTCGTTATTGTATGTTTGTGTAAGTTGAAATTGTCGGGCAATACAGTGTCTCATTCATCTGAAGTCAGCATGGAAATTAAGAATCCTCAATGGCATTTGAATATAATTTTGTAAAACACCACAAACTACTTTTCACCGCTGTCCTGATTGCGCGATGACGACTCGGTTTTGTATGAAGGCTCGTTGATAATATCTTCCCACCGAACTGCTCGTACAATAATAGATATAGCACCAATCCCAATTGTTGCCGCGGGTGCTATAGTAATTCCAGTTACACATTTATAAGGCTGTAGTAGTCGTTGATGCTTGTAGATTTCCATTCGCATTCTGCGTAGTTGGTTTTATTTGATCACCGGCTCCATCTTATGCTAATGCTGATATTCAAATTATTGATATACTGGAGTATAGTGCCGCTCTGCGCGTCATGACATGATTTTCTATAAAAGTTCATTAACATCAACATACCAATATTGTCTGCTTTGGTCTTCTGGGACGAATTTGAAAACCAAAAAGTAACCAATTTGATTGACCTTACCGATCATGTCCAGAGATGTTTCAAATTGTATTAACCACTGCTGAGGTCAATGGTGGTGTATGTAGTCCCGGGTGGGCATCGGACAATCTTGATAAATCTGTCTCAGTGTGTAATGTAACTCGATAAATATTATTGCGGCAAAACGAAATACTCCTCTTGGTCGTATTACCCTCCATGTCTCCATTCCAGATGCAACTGGACGTGGATGTCTTTGCCCAAAGTATGTATTTAGAGTAATAATTTTCCCAAATGGGCATCTCTATTCCGCCGTTCATCGTGCTTATCACCGACTCTATCTGTATCTCAGGAACAGATATTTTATGAATTATTTGGCTGCCACTAACTGAATATAAATTTATTAACGTAAAAGCCATTTGGAGATGCATACACACCACTATAGACAGGTCAGATCGGGTTTTACCTATGCTATTCCAAATCTTCTTTCTAAATGCCTGTTAGGGGATTTCACCAACTCCATCTCAAATTTTATTGATTTCCTTCTTGGCCATAGCATCAATATCGGTTTCTAACTATTTAATATAATTCTACAGCTGCCCTGTTTCCACTGATTACAGCATGGTTAATTTCCGCCAAAAATCCATCAATGTGCGCTGAAATCATAGTTGAATTTACTGACGACACCCAGCTTGGTTGTGAGTGTGTTTATACCAGCCTGCATATGTCAGGCTCAAATTGTAACATGTTAGAGCATTAGATTTTCCTAAAACTAAATCAATGGTTTTAGAATCACCCTGGACATTGTTATGAAACAGTTAAGTGCCTTTACATGTTCATCGAGTTCAATTTCTGCACCGCAATTTTGGCTTGGACGTCCACGTATTCCTTTTGTCGCCGTGTCCTGGTTTAGTTCTGGTTTATGACATTTTGTTGTCTTTTATGTTGAGCCCCCCCCCCCCCCCCACGTGTCTCCAGCAATCCCATAATCTATACACTTTCCTACTATCCCTGGTATTGCAGTATTATTATCAGTAAGTTTAACATTCCTAGATTTTATCTGGCCAAATGATTTTGGAACACACAAAAACTCTTCCTTATTAACAACGATGTTGTCTACTAACACGGCTATATCGTCTTATGTGGCGAATTCGGGTGTCAACAGAGTTTGCAAGCTGTTTTTACGTTTCTTTGATCGTACATAAATATAATGTGGTCATGCTGTTATTACAGCCATTTTTAATTAACCCGTGTTCGATTGTTTTTGAAAAATCGCTTTGCGTATATTGGTGCAACTCGGTCACTAGGTTGGTCTAGTTTGTCACGACAATAAGTGCCGCTATAGATTGTGTCCCGTATATAAGTGGATTTATTGTGCCATGTCTTGGCAGTGTTGATATCCAGAGCGGTTTATAACTCCAACTCGTGTTGATACACTTGATATATTTTCATTTTCATGTGAATCTAGATTATTCTTATTTCATGGGTCCATGACGCATTAAGTAATTTGTCGCGCATACGAAACACCTCTCTAATACTTGATTTGTTTATTCTTTCCCAGTTCTAGTAAATCAAACCTTTATAGCGGCAACCGTCTAACTCTTGTGTATTCTTTGTGGTTAATCTTGGACACCGGCCTCTTTCTGTTTTGCACGCGCCCAGCAAGGCTGAAGCCCCCCCCCCCCCCGTTGATTTTTATACTATTTTAATACTATTTTAATACTATTTTTATACTATTTTAATACCGGCATGTTCTGCAGCACCAAGAGCTAAGGCTTTTGCAACTGCTGGTGCTACATCAAAAGCGACAGCTTTTTTCAGCAGAAAGTTTGCGCTTGTATTGCTTTGAAAAAGGTGAATATTCCACTGGACTACAGTTGCTCCCAATGTTTCCATAGAAGCAATCTTTTTAGCAGTAGCTTTAGATTCTAAGTCTATTTTCAGCTGCAGGTTTAGCTGATTTCTCATCTGGAGGTTTAGTTAATTCTTAAGAAATCTTTTTATCCCGCTGAGATTATTATCGCTTACCAAACTGCGACCTTTAGCCTCCTGAGAAATCCGTCTGGACCAGACTCATTTCAATTTGTGTTTTTTCTGCTTCAGTAAATGTTTATGTATGTTCTTATTCTTACTCACAGTAATCTTGTCAGTTCTTTCGAAGCATATTAGATATTAGATGAGCCTCCTTGTTATAAAATTGTACCACTATTCCTATTTCTGATGATTCATACTCTTAGTTTTGCTGGTTCTTCATGAGTAAATATGTCAGCGATATTGCCGACTTAGTCTACAGCGCTCACCTCTGTCTGCGTTGGTTCGAGTCCCATGTTTGGCTAACGTAGGTACGCGAGAAAGCCTGGTTATCCCCGGCTTCTTCCTCCACCATTTTCACTGGTCGCTATGTGAAGAGATTTACAGATATAAGAGCCCTTCTTTATCCAGTTTATACTGAGGTCAGTGTATAATCTATGTTGAGATCAGTGTATGATCTGTTCTGAAATAGTGTATGATTTATACTGCGATCAGTAAATGATCTATGCTGAGATCGGTAAATAATCTATGCTGAAATCGGTGTAGTTGTTGTCGGTTTTAACGCCATGTGTCCGCACATGGCAGGCTATACATGGCAGCCCGTATAAATGGTGGAGGCTGAACCTAAGAAAACATCGGATAAAACCACTGATCCACGAGAAGCTACTGGCAAGCTTTCTCGCGTACCCACACTGGCCGAGACTTCGACATGAACCCGCGCAGAGGTGATCCGTAACGGTGAGCTCTTCAGTCCACTCGGCTCAGAGATCAGTGTATGTTATATGCTAAAATAGTGGAGGATATATTGTCAAATCCATAAATTTCCACTCAGAAATATCACCAGGGAATGTGCCACCCCACCCCAACAACAACAAAAAATATATAACTGAACAAACAGCAACATCCTGCATATTAATGCTAACACTAGGTGAATTCAAAATCTTCAAACATCTAAGAACGGACAGTTTTTCATATAAATTATTAATAACTAAATTCTTATGCATAAGTCGATCAGGATTTTTTATTATGTTAACTTTCGCGTTTATTCTGACAGAATGCATATTCAGTGTTACAATAAATGTTAAGACAGTAAGCAGTTTTATTAATGTTTGCACCTACATGCACACATACACGTTTTACCATAATCAGATCTCTCTTTAGTCATATAAGCACACAAACACACACACACATGGTTTCTCAATAAGGTTTTACTGTATTATTATTATTATTATTATTATTATTATTATTATTATCAATATTTACGGCATCTAACCATGAAATAGAAGATAGCGAGGTGTGACCCAAGATATCAGTTAACTATTGAACTAAACAGGATTATATAATATTTGTTGTAAGGACACAAAATACCATAAATACTTGCTTGTAAGGTGGGTCAAACTCCAAACAACATTTACCATGACAACATTTACCATGACAACATTTACCATGACAACATTTACCATGACAACATTGACCATGATAGCTAAAATTTGCTGACAGACCAGGGTTTATGCTCTTTGTTTTAATAATTATTCTTAAACTTTATTTTAGGTAAGATTTTATTCTTTTTCCTTCTAGTCTAATAAATGAAGTTAAAATTTGTCAATCATGATATGTAGATTTGTTTATAACACTGAATTTATTAATTAACGTGTTAAAAATAATCTATTAACGCGTTAAAAAAATAAATTTAACGTGTTCAAAAGAATCTATAAATTAACGTGTTAAAAATAATATATTAATTAACCTGTTTACAATAATCTTTTAATTAACGAGTTAAAAAATAATCTATTGATGTGTTAAAATAATCTATTGATTAACATGTTAACAATAATCTATTAATTAACGTGTTAATAATAATAAATTAATTAATGTATCTAAAACATCTATTAATTAATGTGTTAAAAATAATCTATTAGTTAACGTGTTAAAAATAATCTATTATTTACGTGTTAATAATAATAGATTAATCAACGTGTTAAACATTATCTATTAACTAAACTGTTAAAAATAATCTATTAATTAACGTATTAAAATACATATTAATTAACGTGCTAAAAATAATCTATTATTTAACGTTAAAAATAATCTAATAATTAAAGTGTTAAGAATAATCTATTAATATTATTTACGAATTTTGTTTTTGTTTTATAATTTAACGCTCTTTTTACAGCACAACATAGACTATACATGGCGGCCAGTATTAATGATGGAGGATGAACCCGGAAAACTCCAGAAAGAACCACCGACCCATGAGAAGCTACTGGCAAGTTTTCTCACATACCCACGTTGTGCGAATCCGAGACTAGAACCCACGCAGTCATGTGAAATGGCAGTGATCCGTAACGGTAAGCCACAGGCACTTGATTATGGTAAATTCATGTATACACTCACCATATAACATATATATTGTGAGTGTATACATGAATTTACCCAGAACCAAGTGCCTGTGCGGTAAGCGCTTTAGACCACTCAGTCACTAAGGGCCCATTATTTACGCGTTAAAAATAATCTATTATTTAACGTGTCAAAAAAGCTATTAATTAACGTGTTAAAAATAAAAGATTATTTAACGTGTTAAAAATAATCGATTAATTAACGTGTTAAAAAGTATTAATTAACATGTCAAAATAATTTATTATTAATACATGTTAATAATAATAATCTATTAAAGAATAATCTATTAATTAACGTGTTAAAAATATATTAATTAACATGTTAAAAATAATCTATTAATTAAAATGCTAAAATTGGATGCTTTCTCTTTACCGTAACAGCTCATTTCTAATAATGATCAAAATCTTGATGATAAGTAGTATCTACCATTGATTATATGTTGAAATTTAGCAGCAGAGAGGGTGAACCTCACAACTTTCCGAGCGTCGATTCGGAAATCTGAGGCTTCTGCCAAATAGTAAAAAAAAATGGCGTCTATTCGATAAAATAAGATTTCCTTATATACGCCAACGTCGTTGTCATCCACCCTCTCTGCTGCTAGTGATTTCATCACTGGGTTAACAAAAAATAATAAATGATTTCAACCAAATATTTGATCGAGTCTTTAGGACGAAAATCATTTATGATGAAAGTCCTTAGGACTTTACAAACAAACTAATCGCTAACACCTCTTCTTGTAAATCAATTAAATTATTTGACTGGTCGGTGAGTTTGAAATTAATTCTCGTTAACGAATTATTATGGCATCGCATGTAGACAGGATTAATTGGGTTTTCAATAATTAGGAATCCTGGAGGAGCTGTTGGTGCAAACGAATAAAGAATATATCCCTGCTGAGCTTGATTTGATCGTTCGAGATTAATTTGATAGCTTCCTTCAATTGCATCACATACTAAATTGAGCGCAATCACCGTTGAAATATTCACATTATGAGGGGCAATATGCCTACCGCCACCATCTGGATCATTATTATACCTGAAGAGGACAGCTGAATCTGATTTTTGTAGCGCTTTGATATCGGTTTTAACAATTCTTGCTAGTTCATCAGCGTTGTATTTGGGAAACTTGAAATTACGCAGATTGTCCTCTGTGATATTGTAATCGGTTAAGAATCGTTGTTTATTGTCGCTGTTGTCATTAATTATTGTTTGAATAATTAGTTCATAGATATATTGCATGTCCGATATAAGCTGATTTATTATTTCAACGTGTTTTTGCGATTTTGTTTTCCGTAGTTGTTCTAGTTGTGTGTCATATAATTGTTTAATCTCATTAAAATAACCACGGACGTCAGTTAGCGTAAATGAAATAGTAACAGATGAGTCGGTTGTTCTTTTAATGATAAAATCCCATTGCAATGTTTCTTTGTTGGTAAATATAAATCTATCGGCGATTCTTCCTTTTCTTATATCAGATAAATTATCTCGATAACTGGGATTGATTTCATGATATGATTGTATGTCCGTGGTTAAGTCGGTGGCGGATTTTTCCGGTGGTTTTTCAGGCCATCCTAACACTGTTCTTAACGAGCTGTTATATATATCTACAATGTATCCCTCTGTGCTTATTTCGATCGACGACGAGAGCGTCGGTTGATGAAGATTAATAGCTATTTTTGATTCTTTTCCAGTGATTGATTTTATTCTACGCTGAATTTCAGCATTGATTTGCTTAATTTGGTACGACCCAGTTGGTAACGAAACTGTTTCCCACTCTGGAGTACCATCGGGTTTATTCTTATACGAGAACACCAGTGTGTTATTGGGTTGCTGATCACTAAATGCAACCGATCTGATATTAGGCCAACTGTGATACACTCGTAGTTTTGCTAGCGCTATCTCCTTCACTGGGACCGGAGAGGGGAAATTCACACTGAATTCTGGATTCGTTGATGTTATTGATATCATACTCGTTTGTACTGGGTTCGTGTTCTCCACTATTCGTTGAAGTAATTCCATCGGTGTCGTCATCGTTGCTATACTCATGATTTATTTCTAATTTTGGTATCGAGGAATCATAAATACTGACCATCACTGAGAACTCACAATCTGGTAATGTTGATATTATTGAGATCATTTTTTGTTTTTTTGGGTTCGTGTTTTCTGATTCCATCGGTGTTGTCATTGTTATTATATTCATGTTGTCGCTCTAATTTCGATATCGCGGAATCAAAAATACTGACCATCGCTGAGAATTCACTATCTGATATAATCGTATTATCGAGTGACGACGATATCATCAATGATAATTGCGAGTATGCGGTTGATGCAATATGAAATTGAAGTAAGTAATTCTGCAGTTTACTCTGGCTGCATGATGATATCTTTTTTGCTATCCCGGTTAATATACCCCCGATTGTAGCCACCGCAGAAATGCAAATTGGAACTACGACCGGGGCAATCATTGTAACCGATGCAAGTATTATTCCGGCGCCAGTGAGAACGCTTGACACCGAGTATATAGTAACATCAATTGCGGTGATTCTTCGTCGGTATTTTTTTATTTTTATTTGATACTCCTCAGTGAGGGTTTTGAGTCTATTTTGAAATTCTCTGACCTGATCATAGCGACATTGCGTCGATGACAAAGTCATTGTTGTTATTTTAAATCCGCTAGTGTTTTCAATTATTTGTCATCGTTAGCGGGAATTGCTAGTACTTCAGTCGGAAAAATGAGCTACGAGTTCTAAACACCAGGCTATTTTTGATCTAATGGTGGAGCTATCAACCGCGACGACATTAAAGTTTTTTTTGCGACCATCCATAATTAACGTCGCGGTGCCACCAGAGTAGGTTTTACCGTCCGCGATCATATTAAATTGATCGATAGAGATCCACGTTAGCCTGTAGATACCATCGACCCATGTTGGCTTGTAGTCAGGGCCCGCTATGCCGGGGAGACCCAAGATACCGATGGATAATGTAGTATAACCGTCTCTTATCCAATCCATGGTTCCATGATTAACCGTATACACGATATTTTTAACGCCCGTGTAGTGATGTGGAATCTTTACCTTTTCAGATATTCTTTTCAGGTTAAAAAGATCGTCGAAAATATCGAGATAATTTACCCTGATTTTGGTAGGATCTATTGTTTTTCCACTCTCCTCCCTGTTAGAGAAGAATAATGAAACCAGAAGGTCTTCAACTTTAAGCTCTGCTTGGGTTTTAATATGGTTGTCGATGTTAGAAAATTTCGTCGTGATATCTTGGAGGCTACTGCCCTCAAAGAACTTATTAACAATATCGCTGGTGTGCTTTTGTTTGTCAATAGCGCTTTTAATTTCCGCGAGAGTCATGCCTGTCAACGATGTGGTTTCAGACACAGGTGTTCTCCCTAAAAATTTATCCACGATGGTATTAAGTGTTGTTTGTCTCACCATAAACATATTAATATCTTTGAGAGTCATTGTAGATGTAGCCGGGACACCAAAGAAATTATTAGCGATGTAGGCATTGTGAGTGTGCTTGCCGATAAACTCACTGATTTCAGCGAGAGTCATGCCAGCCACAAGCGGGGTTCCAAAGAACCTACCAACAATGTCGTTTGTGAGTTTTTGATCTTCGCTTACTTTAAAAATCTCGAGATAATTTGCCTTGATTTCTGAAGCAGTCATCATCCTTCCAGCTTCCTTGTTAGCGAAGAATGAATTCAACAAGTCTTTAATTTCAGCGAGAGTCATGCCAACCACAAGCGGGGTTCCAAAAAATTTATGTACGACATTTTTGCGAAAAGAATTATAACCTCGTATAAAATCATTCAGCTCACGTTCGTTGGTAGCAATCGCGTCGGTGATCGTAGACACAAGTGCGCCTGGTTTAAGTTGTCCATCGTTGGAATACAGTGCAATAGAGTTTTCAGCGGCAGCGCGATGCCGTATCAAAATGTCATTCACGGATATATTACTGCTTTTCAATTTACCCTGGCGATCTTGAAATACAACTATTTCGTTCGGGTCAACACTTGTTAAATTTAACGTCTCAGCGATTTCATCTTCTATTATTTTTTTTACATCCTCGATAGAACCCGCAGATGTTTCCTCGGTGGGTTCCAACATTGACAGAGGTTGTCCCCAAATATCGATCATTATTGTTAGCGTAACTTGTGTTTTCAATTTATTGATCCTTGTAATTTCCCACTCGTGTATTCGTTTACAATAATATGAGGTGGTTTCCACGGAGATCCAAAGGATTTTAATGAAATCTCCGCGAGGACATTTAATACTTCACGGCCGCATATCGGTGGATCATTTAATTGTTGTGTTGGCAGCGTGGAATAAAAAATCGGAAACCCTTTGAGTTTCATCGAGGAATTTATATACCGCATAAACTCGCTTGGCGGAGCTAACCCATATGAATCGAAATAGACAATCCCACGTGGATCAATCGCGTATGCAACCCAGTGAGTTCCCGATCCGCTGCTGTTATCAAGATTGATGATACCGGTTTCAACGTTATTTGGTTTTCTCGGTAATTGATCTCTCATAAAAACCCCTCTGAAGTTTTTTATCGCTAGTTTTTTAGCAGCATCAATTAAATCAAAATTGGACATAGGAACCATAGGTCCCTCAACTATAGGTTCCTCAACAATTGGGCCGGAAATCGAAGATTTCTGAATTAATAAACCGTTCCTGGTATTTTTCTTAGACCCGATCCGTTCACGGATTTGCCGCTGTACCATGAATACGGGGTTCCTGGTAGGTACAACCCCTTTCCCTTTTTTTTATACCCGGATCCACTTGTGGATCTACCGCGAGCGGATCCACCAGTTGCCTTTTTCAACGCCATCCCTGCTGCAGTCCCAACGGCTCCCAACGCTGCCGCCTTCGCCACCGCTGGGGCAGCCGCTGCAATCAATGCTGGTATTGCGGCTAACAATGGAAATATACCACCTGATTTTATCATGTTCGCGACTGCAGCTTTCGAAAATTCTATTTGAACTCCTCGCTTATTTTTCATTGCATCATTGAAATGTTTTATTTGACGATCCGTTAATGATATTTTATGTGTACCTCCGGACATCTGCGCTGGTTTTAACGTTATTGTTGTTCCACATTCCTTAGCGGATTTTGATTTTAATTTCTTGACCTGACCATCAGTCAGCTTGACACTAACAACACTATATGGCATTTTATTGTAAAACACATTTATTCTTTCAATTGATCTAATTGGGGAAATCCTATGGAAACTTTTCAAGTTTCATTTATAGATTTTCCACTGGTGCATCAACAAGTCTCATTCGTCCGCCAGCCCCTTCTAACAACATTGATTTGTCGCTGAGAATAACAGCAACCGCTCTATAATCAACACCACCAGGATCTATACGAGCCCTAAAATGTATATCAACAACGGATTGCCTTGTTAAATCAAGATGTTCCAGTGAAAAGTAATAAATTGGATACAAGTTCTTAAAATCGAGCTGAGATATTTGCAAACCAGTATCAACATTTTGATCACGACCCATATATGACAGCATCCGATGATACACACGTGCTATTTGGTTGTTTCCGTAATTAAGCTGTATATCCTCAGATGGTTCTTGTTGTCCGTTTATTCTCAGTGAAACCTCACTTACCCCTAACCGATCAAATATCATATGACTGCGTTCTTGGGAACCTAATCGATTCCGATTCTGCAGCGCTATAAATATATGACGTGGAGCTGAAACGCCTTGTTTTGATGCCAGGTGCCATGTAAATGTACCATTAACATTATCCTCTTTAGCATCAGTCGTTGTTGTTAGCCAACTTAGCAATGATTTACCACCGGTTTCCATAAACGAAAGTAGCCGCTCTTCCGTGGTAATTGATGGAGTCATTACTGGCATCCATAATACTATTTTACTCAAAACAACTTTACCTTCATTGGCACCAGTACGCCAAATTGCATCATTGTCATTGCCTTTTCGCACTAATGCGATTGTGTGTTTGGCTCCATAGATGACTTTTCTGACATTTCTGCAGAATCCAAATATGTGATGGAGTGGAATCGCACATGAAAACTTTTTCTCTTGTCCTTCCAATGCTAATTTTCGTGTTGCAAATCCTAAATTGAAATTACCATTAACGCCTCCGAGAATATCAAACGCAGCTCCGGGTCTAGCTCGACGTTCTGGATTAATTGCTTCTCGTTGATTATCAACTGAAGTGTCTTGCGGTGTTAACACTTTAATGTATTGAAGGTGGTCAGCGTTATCAGAGGTATCCTTTGCAAACATCATAGATGGACCAGCCGATCTTGTATAATCATCGGAGTATCTTGCTAGTCCGATTATTGTTGTTGCAACATCAACCTCGCGGTCTATTGATTCAATTTCTTTTCCATCAATGAGATATCTTGCACTTTCAAATAACGCCATTATACCGTTGTTGACGAAACCAACTCGGATATTTGAATCATTTGCATATGGGGTATCAGCTGCATCATTTGTTACAAGTTTTCCTTCTACTTCAATAAATGCTTCACATGGTAAAAAGTATTTACTGGTATCTTGAACTTGAAGTTCAATTCGCGATCGTAGGTCGGGTTGTATTGCATGATAGGAATAGTATTGATAATCGCGGACGGAATCATCCTTGCGCATTGGGGCTTCCATATCTAACGCGGGATCAGCTGTTCGTTTAAACATTTATAACATTACTAGCGTTTTCAATTGTGAAACTCGAAGAGTTTAACGCTAGCATTTTAATTGTTTATAATCATCGTCGTTGAAAATTCCTCGAATTTCTTTTTTGTTTCAAACCACTTCCTGCTGTCGCGTTCATGATAGCGCTATCTGTTACCGGTGGTGACGAAGTCAATTGCGCTAGTTTTTCTTCCACTGCGTTATTTATTGCTTTGCTGATTTTTGCAGGCATCACTGTAGTTGATGGCAGCACCACTGACGAAGTCATCGATGACGAAGTCATTCGTGGTTTCTTTCGCACCAATGATGCTATTTTATCTTTCGCGGCAGAAAATGCCTTTCCTGCAAGATTTCCAACGAAATTGATTCCCTTATCACGGATAGCATCAATGGCTTTCATTGATAATTGTTTAGCTAACGGCGCCACCTTGGGAGCCATTCTTGTAAATAACCCCGCAATGGTATTGCCGAAACCATCTCCGTACCACGCGCGATAAACAGGCAATCGTGAGTTCACCACGTAGACACTTACGGGTTTATCATGGTTATAGTGTATAATCATCTTGTTATAAAACTAGTAGTTTTTTAATTAGTGGTCAATCGCTTACATCCATAAGATTTTCATCGTTGTGATTTTCAACTAATTCAGCAATAAGTTCTCGATATACATTAATGTCCATGATACCACCAGCAAATAATCGTCTACAGATATCAGCGGCCTCGTTAATTATCTCGACGGAGCTATTTCCGGCTCGTTTCCCTCCGATGAGAACCTCTAACCGTGATATATCACTGAGAATGTTACCAGGACATGTCACGGTAGAGTCAAATACATCCTTTGGATTTTTAATCGAATATCCTTTTCCGCTTGTTTTCAAAGTTGTACCAGTTTCATCATACTCTTCAATTCCCCTTCTAAATTCTTTATATCCCAATTCTCTTTTATTTAAACGGCCAACACCCTTATTCGTTTTATACAACCAATCAGCCCATTCATCTCGGCTTATTCTACTGTTTTTATACTCGTCTTTTAAAAAGTCTTTTCTGGAATGAAAGCTTTGGGCGGCGAAATCACCAAAAATCTTATAATGTTCGGGTTTTATTAATTGAGGTCGTTTGATTTCTGCTATAGCTCCTTCGGTGAGTTTGTCTATAAAGGAAACACCTCTTGGGGTGACGACATCAACAGGTTGTGGTTCAGGTGTGGAAACTCTTTGAGTTTCATCATCAATATCAGCTAGTTGTTCATACTCACGCTGAGTTTTTATATCACTGGATAACTGTTGTATCCCTGCGCGTGTTTGTCCGGTCTCTGCTGCTATCTTTTCAAGCACACCAAGAACAGGCACTTCTCGTCGCTTGCCTTCCTTAGGAATATCTCCGTATATTGCTCGTTCAGTTGCTGTTTTCACATCGCTGGTCGCCTTAGTTACCGGGGCGAACAGTTGTTCACTTGACACAGAAAAGTCAGTCTGCGCTTGTTGTCGTTGTTGAAGTTGATCGCGAACTCTGTCTCGAACCGGTATAAACTTTTTAATTGCTGCTAGCCGCTCTCGGGCTAATCTAGTTGTAAGCGATTCACCAACCATATATTGTTTGTGAACTAAATTTTCAAATGTGAAATCCGGAGGGTTTCCATCATAATTAAAAGCTTAGTTATTAAATAACTTAGTTATTAAATAATGTACCATCAAGCTAACGTATTCATCTTCGACAGGGTTAAACTGTACGACGCTATTCGCGAGTGTTTCAGAAATAACATCGCTGGGGATTTCAGAATTGTAATATCTGAGAATGGCGATGAACGATTTGTGTTAACGACGCGGCAACAAGAACAATTACGTGAAAATGGAGGCGTCGCGGTGATTACTTGCTACTACGACCAGATCATCCATTATGCACATAACTGCATGAGCAAGTCCAAACTGATGAGTATCCTTTCAGGAGAAAATCCTATGTAACAAGTGTTACAAAAAACGCTAAAAAAAATAAATAAATTATTTAAATTATTTACGAAAGCCTATATTATTTTTTAGTAACACTCACGTGGTTAAGATACGGGTCGCTCCTCGTTTAACATTTTTCTAAGATCACGAACTTTAGAACCAATTTCAGCTCGTTTTTGATATTCTTGGCCGAGCTTTTGACGTATTGCTTCAACGGTGCTAAATAGCGTTATAAATAAATTAATGTCGTTACCGTACAAACAACCATTAATGGATTTTTGAATTCCTTTCACGAGCCTGTACATCCTAGGTAAAACATAACGACCCTTACTAGACAGATATTCAATATCTTCATATTCCGAGGTAATCTTGTCAACGTCGAGACTTTCAGATAATAATACCCCTTTATTATTTAAATTTGAGATTTCAGCAATTATAGCATTTACATCATTGATATCCATTATTTATATTTTTATATAAATAAATTTATTTATAAATATAGTATACTGTATCTCTAATTAATAAAAAAAAAACATATATGACAACACATCTTTGGAACTCCTTGGGTGCCTTCGCATCCAAGTAAGCCCAAGGGGGACCCGAAACATACATCTCCGGAAGGGAGGCCTAAGGTGGCAAACGCCATCTTAGACCGCCCAGAAGATATGCTTGGGGGGGACGTCACAACATGGACGGCACAATGCCATATATTTCCGCTCGAGTGTTGCGGCAAATTTTAGGCATAACATATACTTAATTAACTTAATTAAGGATGGATTATAATTCAATGGAACGATGATGGTATGATGTGGGCGTGGTAAACCAAACCAACATGGCAACCCATGAAATCTCATTCATGGTTGCATGAGTTGGAAAAAAACACCAACCCACGCTACCGAGAATGCGATAGCATGGGTTGCCATGTTGGTTTGGCTGAGGGGGACCGCCCCACTCCCCCAATTAATAGAAAAAAACATCTTCCGTTTCGCCATCAAATAATGTATCTGCTATGGGGACCGAACACGTAGTAGTTGATAGCTATGTTTACAAGACAAACACGATACCATTACACCACGGACTAGTCATACAGAATAGAGATTTTTTAATATATATATATATATATATATATATATATATATATATATATATATATATATATATATATATATATATATATATCTGATATACTTAACAATAAGAGATTTTTAAAATAGACAATTTTACTGTATCCATCGTATTTAGGAATATAAAATACTAAGTACACAAAAAAAAAATTAATTTAACTGTTTGTAAATATCAATCACGCATGCCTGCGTCAGTGAAATACCGATCATACAGGGTGGGAAACAGAAGTGTGTACTGAAGGTCACATGAATACCGATCAATATAGAGGAGAGGGAAGACATGTATACTTAACAATAAGAGATTTTTAAAATAGACAATTTTATGCTGCAACAATGAGAAATATTTTAAACAAAATAATACAGTTGTTTAATAAAACAGCGTTTTATATACTCTGTTATAATTCTCTAGATAAAATACATTCACATACAAGGAATTTTAACCACGCCCACATACTTCAATGAATAGGAAACACTCGCGTTCTGGCTGAGCGAACATAGGTAATGCGTGGATTATAAAGAACGTCTGTACTGAAAAGAACGAGTTAGCTGTCTGCTTTACTGCTAGTCCACCCACCCCACACATGAGATATGTAGATAAATAAAACTAATAATGCAGTTTTAGCCCACAAGTGACAATAAAAAGTTTTATTCTCTATCGAAAACTCATGCATTATATCTCCATTACAGTCACGTGGGCGCGCCTAGTCAAGTACAGGTAATATAGCAGGCGACAAATTCCTTTGACGTCATAATACAAGGGAACTTAGTAGGTAGGGTGTGAATTGTAGTGCGGATTTATCCATAAAGGATTTATCTCCCTTAAATAGTTTCAGTGTATACGAACTTTATTTTATGACCATTTTTTTTAGACAGAGATGTTTTAATGATTTTTTCAGCAACAAATCGAATTGAAGTACTACAAATATCGAAATATTTTCCAGCCGCATTTATCGACTGAAAGCTTCTCTCTTCATTATTTTCTAAATCAAACGATTTCACACCCTTGGGATGTTTCGCGTGCTTACCAGCGTTGCTTTTTAAAAGGTTATCGCGCTGCGAGACGGCTTGAAGATTCCCAAGACAATTATCAGTCTTCACGCCATTTATGTGATCAATCACAAGACCGTCTTCGATTAATCCGTAAAATGCTTCATAGATGGCTCTGTGACAGAGATACTTCTTCCTCCCAGCTGAAAACATCAAATAGCCCATATTATTCAGATACCCAACAGGTTCTTTGAGTCTGCGGTGTCTGACAACACCATCACTAGAGGCTTCGTAATTAGCAAGCACTGGGTGAGGTCTGAAATCTTGGCTCATTTGTATAATAATACTACTTGTCTAATTTATTATCTGCTTTAATTATAAATCTCTGGATATAATCTTGAGGGGTTTTTATTACTTTGTCCTTGATTTTATCAAGGATGACGGAGTCAATGATTCGTTTGTCATAGTAGCGTTTTAGTTCCCTGTATCGTTTACCCCCACAAGCAAGGCATAATTGCGATTTTCCTCTAACACCCACCCCACATTGGAGGCATGGGAGAGGGCCTTTTGAACCGTTTCTCACGCTTTGCATATGATACCCACAGAATTCACTTCTGCATGATTTGTTACACGGGGTTGTAGATCCAATCATTAGCCACTTGCAGTGATTCATTATACTATATTTTTCTATTTAAATACTTGTTTTAATTATAACATGGAGGAGTTCAAGAGATTATCGAAAATTAAGCCCTGGAAAAATACTAAATTCAATCTTGATAGGGAGTTCCAAAGATTATCGAAAATCAAACCTTGGAGAAATACTAAATTCAATCTTGATAGGGAGTTCCAAAGATTATCGAAAATCAAACCTTGGAAAAATACTAAATTCAATCTTGATAGGGAGTTCCAAAGATTATCGAAAATTAAGCCTTGGAGAAATACTAAATTCAATCTCGATAGAGTCTCTGATACACCAAAACGTTTAATCGGTGATAGAACTATACTCGGTAAAATCAGGGAGTGTTTTAATGAATTCTACCGAGACGGTGCAGCATACTGTTGGTCGACATTTCGAATTATTGATGAAGATGTCAATGTACCCATCATCGATGCTACTATGAACGATAAAAGAGCAGCTGAGATAATTTCACACCTTGGCGAGAAATCCAAAGGATTTCAAGCAAAGCAATTTCCATCCAAAGGGGAAATTCAAAGATGGAAATGCAAAGGTGGAAATCCAAAGGATTTCAAGCAAAGCAATTCCCAACAAAGCAATTCCAATCAGAAGTATTTTTTCAGAATAAAATTTATTATCGAAGTCGAAGGCAAATGGATTATTAAGGATAAATTTGAACCAATCCTCAAGGATAAAAAAACTGTCATTGTAAGTAGAGATTCCAAACCAGGAATTCTAACTGGAATTGACAAACCATACTACGAGAGATCTTATCCCGTAACAGCAATCGTTTATGGGATATATCCGTTAAATGATAAACCCGATATCGCAAAACTAGCTCCTATGAAATATTCACCATTGACTTCGTCAAGGCTCAATTGTGTAGCAACACGGGTAATGGAACACTTCACAAATGCATCCCGAGGAAATAAACTAACTGATCTGCGACGTAGGAAAATAACCGAATGGGAACTGACAGTGAAACAGCACGGTGCAAAGATTTCTGATATAGCTAAATTAGAAACATCATTAAGATTTCCAATAACCGTTATGACGATAACCGGAGAAGTATTACACGAACCGAAATATAAATTACAAGGAGCGCCAATACAAATTATTGATCATAACGAACACGCGTGGACACCTGCAGTAACAATATTTCCACGAGATAGAACCGTGAGATATATCCCCCCGGAATTTTCCGGGGATGTTTTCTATGAAGAGAAATTATTTGATGCTATTCATGCGTTGTGTAAAGATGATCCTGTGTCAGTGTGGTTACTTAGTAGTGCTGGTTCCGAATCAGGATTTGATCAATTTGTAAGACCAAATGGTGAATTATATCGCGTTGAAGAATTAGATAACAGAATGAGAAAAATCGCTAATGATTTTTCACCAGAGAGTTTCCATGAAAAACTACTCACGGATAGTTTTACTATTTCTTCAGTGGTAGCTCACTTCGCAAGAGAAAAAAACTCCTGGCGTCCAACACGAAGTGATTTTCTCGAGGACGTTAAATTGAGTTGCATCGAATTTGGTCATGGAGGACTGTGGAATACAAAATACCATCGTGACGGTATGATTTCAATTGATATATCCGCGTGTTATCCTGGAAGTTTTCTCGGGTATGGAGAATGTAGTAACTATTTTAAACGATTTGGACACCCCACGCATGAAATGACTCGTGTTGCGATTAATGGACCATTACCTGATTTTGATTTAACCGGATTCGCTCGTGTGATATCATTTGAACTCGCTACAGGGTTACATCCGTGTAGTTATGTTTGGCTCGGTAGACACCTATCTGAAAAGGCCTGGATGCCAATAGTGTTACTACGATATATGATTGATTGTGGCATGCTGATATCGTTGATTGTTTCCGAAGCTATTATATGCTATCGAGCTCAGAAAGAAGTTTGGCTACCACAACCCGATCTAGATCGTATAATCAGCGAACTACGAAAACAGTGTCCAGATTTCAATGAAGAAGAAATCATAAATTGGTCTAAGAAGTTATTTGAAAGTAAAAAAGAACAAGCAAAGGATTTTGGACGAAAAATAATCGGTAAATTTACCCAGGGTGGAAGATACGACAATGCAAAATTTTCCTCGCGGTTGATCATAGACGTCGCTGAATACGATTTTCTTGTAACGGATTTAACGAAACAGGGAAAACTTGTATCCCGTAAGGATGCTTTTCTATCCAATGGTGAGAAATTGGGTACGGTTGTTACCTACTGTGATGGATATAATTCCCAGTACACACATTTGAGAAGTTCTATGCTAGCTTATGCTTCTATCAATTTATTTTCGATGATAAATAGATTTCCTAATACCGCGGTTAGAGTAGCCACTGATTCGATGTATATACACAATAAGTACAAATCAGCTGTAGCGGCATTCACAGATCCGGAGGAAGCGTGGGGGGGGGGGGGGGTTGGCGATTTAAAAAGGAGATGCTACATGAGTATTGTGAATCCGCAGACGTTGCCATGGATGAAAAGTACTTAAAATGTGATGAGATTCAATCAGAATTTTCTAATGCACCACCGGTATCTGATCCAATATGTAGATACAAGACAGTTTATTTAAACGGTTGTGGTGGGTCAGGAAAGACAACTCGTGCAATTGAATTATATCGTGGTGGTGGAAATACTTGTATTTCTACTAACATGATTGTGTTAACACCGACTCACAGACTCGCCAGAGAGATGATACAGCGAGGGGTAAATGCCTGTACTTATCATAGTTTTTTTCGATGGAAAGGTGACAAATGGACTCCTGAGCGTATGGGTGATAAATTCATTCCTGAAATCATAATTTGGGATGAAATATGCACAGTGTCATTAGATGTATTAAAAACATTTCTTGAGTGGTTGTTAAACAAAAACACAAAAGTCGTCATGTGCGGTGATCACGGCCAACCACCACCATTTGTCGGTGGATCTCCACATGAATGGCTAAAGGGTTCTGTAGACTATTATGAAGAAATTAATACCGACCATAGATCACTTGATGAACAATTACGCGAGTTCAAAGCACTGCTTAGATTACAACCGGATAAAATCCAATGCGAAATAGCGCGTGAAATAATTTCAGAAACTCCTATGAATGATTTCTGGGAAACGTGGAGACCAAATGATTTGATAGTAGCAAGTAGAAAAATAGTCAGAGACACACTTCAGATGAAGTTATTTGAATTGCATAAAGAAAAATTTGCAACGCTTCCAGTACCGTTGTGTTATAGGCCTTCGGATACACGAAAGCAGAATATAGAAGTTGATATTCCAAGCCTGACAAAGTCAGGAAGTGAAAAGCAGATTCTCGTGTTAAATGATATTGTGCTGGTTGATATCAATGTCGTTGAAGATGCATTGCGTGCTAATAAATCCCCGTGGACGCTAGGATACGCAGCAACAATACACTCTTCACAGGGATTGACTATATCGGATACAATTGTTTGGATGGTAGATAATCGCATCGAATGGTCGAATTTAGTCTATCTCGCAGTATCCAGAGTACGAAGAATAAATCAGCTTCGAAGAATTGTCGTCATGACAGAGTCAGGTGGCGATGATGAAATCATTGGTGATGATAATGACACAATAATAAGTGATATTGATGTTAGCATCATTAATAAAAAACTCTCCGGTTACAAACAACAGGACAAAAAAAAACAACGAGAATTTGATATTGATGCTAAATTAATAATCACTTTGAAGAAACAACAGAATAATCACTGCGCGAGTTGCAATTGTATAATGCGTTGGCAGTATTCGGATAAGGATCCTCGCCAATTCACCGTAGACAGAAAAAATAACAATCTCGGTCATGTCAGAAATAATGTGATGTTGACTTGTCTTGAGTGCAATAGACGCCGGGGTGCCAGCATAATGCCTCTGGCATCGGGTGCTAGTTAAGACCATGCAGTGGCAATTGAGTATCCTCGGGAATCACTTGCAGTTGTTGTCGAGTAAATCCTCGCTGAGGAGCAGTTGAATCCAGTTTATAGATTGCTGGTCTACCAGTTGATCGTGTTATACTAGATATCTTATGCGTAGTGACGCTCCAAATAGGATCAGTAGCCCTTTTTCTACCCCCTTCAAGCTCTCCTGGTTCGTATAAGTACCTCACAATGACACTACTACCAAGAATTGGTTGGGAAACGCTAGCGTTTCTAGGGAAATCTTTTTGTGGTTGTACGGGTATTGACTTCTTTTTAATCGCGTTGATAGGTTTCATGTTGATTGTTCTAGTAATCTCGTTATTCAGTGCAGTAATCACAGATGGTAATCTTTTAACCCATTCACTGGATCGCTTTTCTTGAATGAATTCTTTTGCGTATTGATATCCAAATAACCGCTCAGCAATCGTCCGATTAAATCGTTCGACAATGGCCTGATCGCGATGTAGCGCAGTATGCCCTCGTCGTATGGTGACATTATGATTTTTCATTGTAGATAGAACCGCACCCTGAAATTCCTTGCCAGGATCAACCTGCAATAGATTCGGCCAGTGCAGAGGACCTCGTCGATAAATCCTTTCAAATGCAGAAGCAACTTCAGTGGCTGATTTTGTTTTTAACGGTTCTGCTTCTTTGTATCGACTTGCAATATCAACTACGGTTAACGCGTATTTGTAACCACGATCATGTGGCAGAAATAATATATCAGCCTGATGAACTTCATTAGGAGCGGTCACATCAAAATGCGAGAATTGAATTTGTTTAGGTGGTGGTAGATAAATTTGCCATAGTGCCTGTTTGGATAACCAATCCGCCGCTGTAGTTTTTTTCACTTTTGCAGCGCTAGCGAGTTTATGGACTGCTGATTTACCCCTCCAGTATCCTCTTGGGGAATAATAAATTGATTCCATATTAAAATGCTAACATTTTCAATTACCAGCACCCATCATCAATTTGCCTTTCATAGCTGATTTTACCAACCACGAAGCCAACTTTTCTTTAAAAGATTTATCAGGAATAGCATTTAACGCATGAATTAATTTCACATCCGCGAGATGCCTGTGTTGCAGGTTGCTGCTTTTATAAGCAACATCATGAAGGTGACAGGCCTTATCAATGGCGTTTATTGGTTCTTCACCGGGTCGGGGTTGATTTTGATCATCAAGTCTGATATCTAATCGTGTTCCGGGACCACAGTAGCTATATCCTGGAAGGTGCTTTTCTCCGGGGTACTTTGCCCATGGGGTTCCAGGGAGCTTTGTCAATTTGGCTGCGATATCACCTCCTCGTTTTTTTTTAAAACATCTCCGGATTGTAAAATCTTTGATTTTGTAGAAATAAATCTAAACTTTTTTATACCACATGTTGCACATCTACCAGTTAGTGCTGATCTGTTATTTTTAGTTGTAACCGTCGTCACATCATTTGTGCTAGTACGCGTTTTACACTTCACACAATATAGATCCATAATTTATGTATAGAGATATGAATATAATTGATTTTTCAGCGACTAAAATAAGAGAACCAGTTAAGCATCATGCAGCGCTACCAAACTCTATCCGTGCAATTATAATCGGGCCATCTGGATCCGGTAAAACGCAATTGTTGCTCAATTTAATAATGAGATGGATGAAGTGGGATAAGTTGTATTTAATTGCCCCTAGCGTAGATGATCAACGATGCTATGAAGTGTTAAAGGATTTTAACGAGAATGCATTAGAAATTAAAGGTGAGAATACCATTGATTTTATAACTGATATTGACGAGGCGCCATCCGTGGATGACCTTGATGGGAGCATTAACAATTTAGTCGTATACGACGATGTGATGTTAGACAATCAAAAAAACCCAGCTAGAATATTTTCCCGGGGGCGTCACAAAAACACTGATGTGATATATGTCACTCAACGCTAAGAGATAACTGTAATATTCTTGCTGTGTTTAACGGCGTTGATACACATACGCTACGAAATATTTGGCAGACATGGTGTTCCGATATCAGATTCGATAGTATGCTTAGAAAAACCAAAAATGTCCTATTTATCTACAAATTGCATAGGGTAGCAGTGACAAATTAAATTTGGGCATGACTTCAATACCATTTTGGACAATAGCCGTAATAATTTTTTGGGACATGACCTCAATTTTATTTTGGGACATGACCTCATCACTTTTTTTGGACTTGACCTCAATACCATCACAATCATATTCCAATTTTTCAGAGGCTGATGACAAATTTCAGTATTGTATTGAACAATCTGCATAGATGAATAACAAGCAACCACACGCGATTCAAGAACATGTCCACCTAGGTAACATATTAACAACACAAAGTATGATTGGATTTTAATGCATTAATGGGCTTTGACATTACATTCACAGCAGAATATCTTGATACTCAAGTTGTTTCACTGACAGTGTAGGAGACAAGAGGCAAGCAGCTGGTCGATCATGATCAAAATTTGCATAACCATATGGCATTAACTAAATAAATGTTTGTAAAACAAGTCTTTATGTTAAATCTACACAGGCTTGCCTACAGTTCTTATATGATGTATGTGCCTGTAGATTACTATATGTAATTGCACATAGTAATTCTTAAAATGTACATGTATATGCAAAAGATTTTTTATGTGTGAATTATGCACTGGTGTACATAAACAGGAATACCAAAGTTTTGGAGCATTTTTTAAAATATAAAATTCTTTAGATGTTTTTTTTAATTTTTATAGCAATGGCAACCATATTGGGTGGATACAGATCATCTCTTTTTAATGAAGAAGCCATTGAGCTATGATGCTTTCTGTCAGATTCTATTGAACAATACTTTTGATAATATTAATGCTATCTATCTTCAGTAAAGGCAGCTATATTTGATTGTACAATTACCATACTATGTAAGCCCCCTCCCCAATTAAAACTCATAATGTCTGGTTGCATAATTCAAATTTGGTAAATTCTGTCTTACAATATTAGTAAGTCTTTTAAATATCTTTCTAATTCTAGTAGTGATGGCCATATCTTACGGCAGATTGGCATCATATAATAAAGAAAATTGCAAGCCGCCGTCAGATTCTGATCAATAATGTTTGAGAAAAAAATGTAAAGGTCAGTTTATTTTTAGAACTAGTTGTCATATTTGTTGTTAATCATTTGTACAGACTTTGTAGCCATTTACACCAGTGACTCTAAGCTAACTTTAATTTAAATCTGTCAAGTGGTCTTTAAGTTGAATGAAGCAACTGCTTAGAGATGCATGACTGATGACATGGAATGGTTGCTGGGCAACTGCTTGTTGATGAAGATGACACAGAATGGTAGCCTGGCAATTGGCAGTTGAGTCAATGAACACACAAAAAATTCATCTGGGCAAGGAACTAAGATCAACTTATTCCTGAAATATTTGCTAAATAATCAACAAGGCTCAGATAACCTATAATAACATTTTGATTTTGAACATCCATTGTGTCGATAATAAAAAGTGGCTACTGTTTTCTCTGATTTCTTTTACTGCTGTATTTTTCTATCACAAAAAAACAAAGCCTTTGTATGCAACATCAACAGGTATCTTAATTGCTGAAATATTTTTATTTTAGAAATGAAATAAGTTTTACAGGCTTTGTATCATTGTGGTTCATTCAGGACAAGTGCCTCCTAACCCCTTTACTTGCAAGGGACAATCTTATATAATTGATGGGACAATCTAATATAATTGATGGGACAATCTAATATAATTGCTGGGACAATCTTATATAACTGATGAGACAATCAAATATAATGGATGGGACAATCTAATATAATGGATGGGACAATCTAATATCACTGATGGGACAATCTAATATAATGGATGGGACAATCTAATATAATGGACGGGATAATCTAACTGATGGGACAATCTAATATAACTGATGGGACAAATTTAATATAATCGATGGGATAATCTAGTATAACTGATGGGAGAATATAATATAATGGATGGGACAATCTAACATAATGGATGGGACAATCTAATTGCTGGGACAATCTAATATAACTGATGGGACAATCTAGTAATACTGATGGGACAGTCTAATATACTGATGGGACAATTTAATATAATTGATGGGATAATCTAATATAATTGATGGGACAATCTAATATAACTGATGGGACAATCTAGTATAACTGATGGGACAATCTAATATAACTGATGGGATAATCTAATATAACTAATGGGACAATCTAATATAACTGATGGGACAGTCTAAAAAAATGGATAAAACAATCTAATATAATGGATGGGACAATCTAAAATAATGGATGGGACAATCTAATATAATTAATGGGACAATCTAATATAACTGATGGGACAATCTAATATAATGGATGGGACAATCTAATATAACTGATGGGACAATCTAATATAATGGATGGGACAATCTAATATAATTGATGGGACAATCCGTTATGAAAAACAGATGACCTTTTTAATGCCATTATCATACTATACCAATGAAACGCAATGTTTATTTTGTTGAAAAATTTATTATCATTTTTACTTATTTTTACAGATGTAAATTCCGTTGGGCCTAATGCAATTTTTCAGTCATTAAGGTGAAATATCAGAACATGTAAAATTCCATCTGTCTATATGAATATACCTCTCTACCTGAAGTCTAGACACGTGATCCATTTCTAATTTTCATAACCAGACAATGTGATTGGTTTCTCATTGTTGAAACCTGGGTATATAATCAGTTTCTGATTGTGGAAATCTGGCATGTGATCAGTTTCTAATCATTGAGACCATAACATGTGAGTTTCTAATTGTGGTAATCTAAACATGTGATTCATTTTTAATTAGTGAAACCTGGTCATGTGATTAATTTCTAAATCTGGTAATCCAAACATGTGACCACTTTCTAATTGCTGAAACATGGTCATCTGATCAGTTTCTAATTTTGTTGTGACCTGGTCATGTGACAAGTTTCTAATCATTGTGACTTTGACATGTGATTGGTTTCTGACTGTTGTAACTCAGATGTGATCAACTTCTAATTGTTTCAACTTAGGTATGTAATCAGTTTCTAACTGTTGTAAGCTGGGCATGTGATTAGTTTCATTATTGTAACCTGGGGCATGTTATGACCTGGGTAAGTAATCAGTTTTTAAATGTTGCAATCTGTGGCATGTTATGAGTTTCTAATTGTTGTGACCTGGGCCAGTAATCAGTTTCTAATTGATTTTAAAGCTTGGCATGATAATACAGGATAATATTGTTTTCATTATGAATTCAAAAATTACAGTAACATATAGTTCTAATTATTTTTATTTATCACTCAAAAACTGAAAACAATTAAAGCTAAACATAATAAAATATACTGTGCATGTTCTACAAATTCTGTATCAACTTGTTCCTTATGACCTGCCATTTTGTACAATGATGGGATATTGAATCACAACCTATCATGTATGTAGCTAACTCTAGTAAAACATAAATAAAACAACAAACTTAAAAAAAAAGTATGTAAAATTTTAAATATTTTGGAAAAACTGAGAAATTCGCAAAAAAATAAATGAAATATTCTGCTGAAAAAATGAAATGAATAGCTGTTAGATTAATTGAATAAATTCTTCATATTGTTTTCTCTGTCGTCAATATCTAAATTATGAAAACAGTTCAATCTCAATTAAACCGTGGTATTCAAAGAATAATATTTCACAATGCAAATTTACATAACCTTTTCTGTCATTATTGTATTAATATTTCTTTTACTTTAATTACATGACCAATATAGAGAAGATCAGCATTTCCAATTTTAAAATTCTTACGTATGAAGCTGTGGTCATCTTTACAAGATATTTCTTTAATAAATGCAATCAAGACAACAATATTTGCATGAAGTTAGTCTGTAATATGCTGCCCTTATTGTTACAACACAGTGACAAATTTACACACTTTGATTGTGGTATCAAATCAAATTCCATTCAATTAAGATGTCATAGATACATCTAATTGTTTTGATGTCTACATACTATATATTCATGTAAGAACACAGATCTCTTGTCACATGATGTGTTGACACATCTGGGACTCTACCGTTTGCTTGGGGTAATTGGTAATCAACACACTGACCCAGATCTGCTTGTGCATTATGTGATGGTAGATCAGGGTCTGTTTTATAGAATATTACAACAGATGGATGGAGAGACCATCAAATTCATGTGTATCAATAATGTATTATAATGTTGGCTGTGTCTCGTTAATCAGACTGATACGTGGCACAGGTGTATCATTTTACACAGGTGACTCATCTTGATGATGTATAATATCATGTTATCTTGATCACATTTATTATTAAAATATCATGTCATGACAGTTAATACATGCACAATGAAGTTAGTTTCTTTTCCCACTAAAAAGGATCTTCAAGTGCACTAAATGCTTTAAAAATGTGGAATATAAGAAATTATGCATTTCATGGATTAGGATTCAAAATGTATCAGCAGACAAAAACTATAAACTTCAGTGGCATCTCTCCTCATTTTCAGATTTTTGCAAATTATATGAACAATTAGTAAATTATTTATAAGCTTCCGGGAGATTTTGAGTTTTTCCTCACCCATCTTGACAAATTGTGGATTCTAAATCAGGGAGTGATCTGGCGGTGAGTCTCCCTGGTGATCTGGCAGGGCATCTCCCAGGTAAGGAGATATTACACGGATATAAATTTCTCTACTAAATTAGACTGCATCAGAGAAATCTAGTTTGCTTTTACTGACTAGTTACTGACGATAATTACAGGTACATATGCATTATAATGTAAATAGTTTTATGACAATTGTACCCAATTACTTGGAAGGAAATAGTAAGAGAAGCGTTATTTTAAAGTGGATTAGCTTGCTAAATGGATAGCATTACAACTGAATGTAAATTATCCCAAACAATAAAGAGCACTACATTTTCTGCCCTTTCTATTTCTGAATGCCCTTATAATCAAAAATAAAATATAAAGTGTACACAAATACACTATGATTACAGCAACACGTAATTGTACACTGACTTGTCACTTTACATGTAGAAGCTTTACACAATTACATTCCTTGGAAGATCAACTGTATTAACAAAAGATTTATCCATCATTATTATCCATAGTAACCATAATGATTATTAGGTATACATAGATGACAGATGATCATACTAAAGTTTCAAAGTGATTCTGCATACAAGCCTAATTATATTTCATGTGATTTTTACATCGTATGACTTGACATTTGTCCAGATATGAGAATGTGGTTACATCACAACAACGTATGGGTTAGCTTAGCAGAAAATATGTATTTCATGAAAATAATGATATCTGCACTTAATGATAACACAAATTTACCATATGTACATGGAATGATCTGAGAATTGCACTATAATTAATCACCTATGGTGTATTAATTATTGCACTCTAATTAGCCACTCATGGTGTCTTAATTATTACACTCTAATTAGCCACTCATGGTATCTTAATTATTACACTCTAATTAGCCACTCATGGTATCTTAATTATTACACTCTAATTAGCCACTCATGGTATTTAATTATTACACTCTAATTAGCCACTCATGGTGTCTTAATTATTGCACTCTAATTAGCCACTCATGGTATCTTAACTATTACACTCTAATTAGCCACTCATGGTATTTAATTATTACACTCTAATTAGCCAGTCATGGTGTCTTAATTATTACACTCTAATTAGCCACTCATGGTGTCTTGATTATTACACTCTAATTAGCCAGTCATGGTGTCTTAATTATTACACTCTAATTAGCCAGTCATGGTGTCTTAATTATTACACTCTAATGAGCCACTCATGGTGTCTTAATTATTACACTCTAATTAGCCAGTCAAGGTGTCTTAAATATTGCACTCTAATTAGCCACTCATGGTGTCTTAATTCACTAAAATCTGACAAACTAAATGACAAATAAAAAATGCAAATTCTAACAAGTCATGCACGTGAAAACAAATAACTATTAATAAGCTAACTTTTTACAAAGATACATGTCACATGATGATAGCTGTTTGAGATATTTACAGAGGTCTAATCATTTATCAGTATTCAAATACATATCAACATTTTAATAGAAGATTAAGGTAGAGTATATGTTCATTGATAAAATGTACAGATAACATAGACCCACATCTTCCATCAAATAAAGCACCAGCAGATCATGGTCCATATTTTTACCAATTATTTATAATTAGCTGAATATACTAAGATCTGCTGGAGCGTAATGTGATGGTCTCTCTGTATTTTGCAGTCGAACTCAACTTAGACGTGAGTATATACGGTAAATGTGTAAACTGTACCACACTCAACCTTTTCCAACTTACCATATATAATACCTGTACAATTTTCTATGTATAGTCATTATCTATTATCGACTATTATTATACTACTTAAAATCTATTAAGAATTCATCATTGTTTACACATATGTATATTAATTTGTGAGGTTGGGGAAGATGTTGTCACAGTTCTGGTATTTGTGAATTAAAGAAAAGGTTGCATTGACTTGACAGAATATTCATTTTTCACGAGTCTTTACATTTTTGGTTTCCCATTAAAATCCAAGAGAATCTGAAATTCATTAGAATTAGTATTCCAAGGAAACCATGAAAACTTATATCCAAGGAAATCCATGAAAACTGGATTCTAAGGAAATACACAAAAATTGGTATTTCACAAATATTTGTTCACAGTAAGTGACAGATAAAAATCTAATTCTGGGCAAACAAATACTGAAATGTTTTTACTTGAAAGACAATCAATCTCTTAAAACCCATATTTTGAGGCAAAATTAAACTTTGTTGTATCTTCTGCTCATCTCTAATGGAAGACCACTTATATTAAAAGTGTCAGCTTTGTTAAATCAATTTTATCTGGATTAAACCAATTACACATAGATTAAATAAATATTAACTGGATTAAATCAATTTTAACTGGAGCTCAACTATACAACTGCCAATTGATAGAAACATTTTATTACCATGTGATTGTATAGCACTATCAATTCTGGCAAGACTGGACTTAAACTGAGGGAAACTCAGTCTAGTATTAAATAATGACAAAAATATTCATTACTAAAAAACAATTCTAATGAAAAAGTTTTAAAGTGATTTTTGGTTATCTGGACCAGTAGCTATGAAAAGATAGTATGTTTTTTGTTAACTGACCATTAGCTGTGAAAAGATAGTATGTTTTTAGTTAACTGATCATTAGCTGTGAAAAGATAGCATGCTAATTGCATGAAAAGACAGTGTGATCCATGGCTCTACTTGCATTATAAGACAGTGATCTATGACCATACTCCCATTATAAGACAGTGATCCATGACTACTTGCATTATAAGACAGTGATCTATGACCATACTCCCATTATAAGACAGTGATCCATGGCTCTCCTTGCATTATAAGACAGTGATCTATGACTATACACCCATTATAAGACAGTGATCTATGACTATACACCCATTATAAGACAGTGATCCATGACTACTTGCATTATAAGACAGTGATCAATGATCTTACTCCCATTATAAGAGTGATCCATGACTATACTTGCATTACCGTATAAGACAGTGATCCACGACTATACTCCCATTATAAGACAGTGATCTATGACCATACTTCCTTTATAAGATGGTGATCCATGACCATACTACCATTATAAGAGTGATCCATGAATATACTCCCATTAAAAGACAATGATCTATGACCATATCCCCATTATAAGACAAGATCCATGGCCATACTCCCATTATATGACAGTGATCTATGACTATACTCCCATTATAAGACAGTGATCTATGACCATACTCCCATTATATGACAGTGATCCATGGCTTTCTTTGCATTATAAGACAGTGATCCATGAATATACTCCCATTAAAAGACAGTGATCTATGACCATACCCCCATTATAAGACAAGATCCATGACCATACTCCCATTATAAGACAGTGATCCATAAATATACTCCCGTTAAAAGACAGTGATCCATGACCATACTCCCATTATAAGACAAGATCCATGGCAATACTCCCATTCTAAGACTGATCCATGACCATACTCCAATGATAAGACAGTGACATTATATGACCATATTCCCATAAGACAGTGTGATATAGAGCATCTCATATGGGTATCGTTCTAATACTAAATTTATGAAATGAGTTGAATAATGTCAATATTAAATCACTTCCCTTTTTAAATTATTTTTATCACTTTTAATTTCAGTGTAACTTATTTAGAGACAGAATAATTAAAAATTTAATTTTTTTCATTTAGACTGAGGCATTGCACCAAACAAATTTGATAAAGTAGACTGTACTTTCGTTTTACGAATTATAATTCAATGAATAAGTGTCTTTTAGAATAAACAAAACATTTTACACAGACAAAATCATTTTTAAACACAGAATTTCTAATGTGTGTGATATTACATTGTTTGATATTGTACTGGTTAGATTATATTTTACTATCCATGTTTACTTTAAAGTGTCCCTTCCACAACTTAATATTACATTGTTGCAATATTCATGTCAAAGGAGCATTACTGGATGCAGAACTAGTTATTTGCAATATTTGATTTGGAATAGTAGACTAAAGAAGACAAACAAATATAAAGTCCAAATTGCATTATATATTTACTGCGTAAATGTGGTTGGATGAAGTTCTGTCTATCGGGAGATTGGTTATGTCCATGTTCTTCTGTGAAAAGAGTTAAGTTTATCCTAGGAGTTAATATTTAAACTACGCTTGTATATTGGGTGGCAATCCATGTTACAGCTCACACATACCTTACACCCACCAACTGAGCAATACCCTTAGCTTTACTTGTTTTTGTCTTGGCTTGCGGGACTTACAACATTTTTCATAGCATGATATGATATACTTGCTGAAACGCGCCTCGGTGTCGGTAAATTCGCCGTATTCAAAAAGACTACCTATTTTCACAATTCCTTTTGAGCAGTTGATTTGAAAAATGACCGCCAAAATGTTCATAGTATTAATAGTAGAAAGAAAAAGTTCCATAAAACTGGGTAAAGATAATTTTACTATGATTACAGGCAATTAGTATAGAGACTACTGCATAAGAATTTCATAGGCTTATTTGGACCAATCGGAATCACATAAGAATTTCATAGGCTTATTTGGACCAATCGGAATCACATAAGAATTTCATAGGCTTATTTGGACCAATCGGAATCACATTAAGTGATATGTTAACATGTTTTCATATAAAAAATATTAAACTGCACACACAAAAAGAAAGGTGTAGACTTTGTGATAAATGACTGTAGTTAATCAGATTTTAAAACAGGCAGTGAGGGATACAGGACTATAGTAACATAGTATTCTAGAGAGCAAGGACATTCATTCCTTTAAGATTAGACAGCTGAGAAATATCAAGGAAAAAAAAAACAATCAGGTTTGAATTCGGATTGGGATTTTTAACATAGCTTTAACAATTTTCAGTCATATTACTACAATGTCTGCAGTGTGGCAGTTATAGTGATGTCTAGCACTGGGGCATCATGCCACAGAGATGTAGCATGATGTCCCACCCAGTCACATTATCCTGACACCAGGCCGACCAGTCCTAACGCTAACCTCTTAATGCTGAGAGCCAAATGAGGCAGCTGTTAGTACCATTTTTGTAAGTCTTTGGTATGACTCTGCCAGGGATTGACCCCACGACCTCCTGTTCCCGTGGTGGATGCTCTAACCACTAGGACACCGGAGCGGTTGAATCATGAAATACTTTAAGTACAGAATACACCTTATGTGAGTGAAGGATGCTTATTCTGTTTGATTTAGAACTTTTTGTGAACAAATGTTTTAAAATATCATTGGATATATATATATATATATATATATATATATATATATATATATATATACATATATACATATATATATATACATATATATATATACATATATATGTATATACATATATATGTATATATATATATATATATATATATATATATATAATTTGTTTTTTAAAATTGCTAAAAGCATGCTGTTCATGGTGTGATGTCATTGAATTAATCTTCAGATGTAAATGGTATTTTAAACTTTGAATTTTTTTATTGACAAAAAACTCATGACATGACATTATAAGAACATCTTATAAATATATGTTCATATATTTAATTGAAAGATGTCTGTACAAGTGGTAAATATATGATTGTCAGATCTCCGTATGCAATGGTTTTAAGTGCAATCTGAATTTGTGTGCAAGTGATATTATTATTATCAACTATAAACTTGACGAAAATGCAGTCGTATTTAATTTATTAAAATGCGGGAATTGTTTTCTTGTTACTCGCATGATATGATCCAGCAAAATGTATGACATGGGCCAAAATGTATGAAAAGGGCCAAAAGAACAAAACATGTAGCATGGTATTACATATTTATTTCTTTTTAAAATATTTTAAATGGACAACGTTAATGTATAAATAACATTCAGTGAAAATGACGTATGTAATGTACATACACTCATGGCATTGTTAAACATTTGACTGTTGTTTTGCTTACCCACATCCCAACACAAGAGCATGTTTTATCTATAATTTTTGATCATTTTCACGGTGCCACTGTTCAGTTCATAATGCAATCGGTGACCATGGATCCTGACTACAATGTTATAATGAGGACACATTGTATATAAATACGGCATCAATGTTTCCCATATTAACAAACTGAAGTTTTTACATTTTCAACTTCACTAAATCTCTTTGAAAAATGAAGTACTTTTGCCACTGTGAATTATGCAAAGAAGATTGTACGCCCATATTAAGAATCACAACGAATCAAATTTTCTACAAATGTATCTGCCAGTATACATGACTGGCACACGGAAAATGAATTTTTAGAAATGTGCTGATTTTACAAATTTTACAAACTATCGTCTAAAATCTTATGTTAAGCTCTAAAACTCTATGGCATAACACTGAGAACTTTTGTTTCATGCTTCTCAAAACAAACATGCAAAGCAAGCCTGCAACATTAAATGATTTTAAAAAAAGACACGCCATATCATTCCATCGAACTCGTTTCTTTTTAAACAATATCATTTTATTTACGGAATCTGTGTATGGTAGCATATGATTCCATTCCAAAAATAAACCCCAGTACTTAGCCTAGATTTGATAGTGATGTCTTAACATGAATTAAAACCCATCCATAAAGATATACAACAGATATTAAAACCAAAAGTACCTGTGAAATTTTAGAGAAAAAAGATAGATTTAAGTGAGTCATATAGCTAAAGTCTGCAACAAGACTGGACCTTATCTTAATTTGCCATTTTTAAGTGCCAATTTTGGTAAACAAGTAAAACTATTTGACCTGCAATGGCAGACTGCTACTGTCCAACATGAACTGTGACTGGTCAAGTAAGCAAAATAGATAATATGTCTCAAAATTAATGTTATGGTACTAAGGACTATTGACCAATTGACCTCCTCTCCCAGGCAATCTACACTAATGTGTGTCACCTTTCATAGCAAGTGTATCATGGCCACCTAGTACAAAACCACTTTCCTCAATGTAATTCAGGCTTGGCCATGGCCAAATGGACAATGTACATTTACATGGCCCATGTAGGGTCTAGTCTTTGACTTGAAATGATTTCCAGAAAATCAATTAATCTGGACGCTAGGTAGCTAAATCTCATGGAAAAACATGTAGACATGACTCCTATCTAGATAAAAGATTTTCATTAGTGCCCTATCTATAATTGAAATGTCTAATTTCATGAATCTAACTTGTATATGCTTTATAACATATATCATGTGAAAGCAAAATATTCTAAAATAAATAAATAAACTATCAAATTGATCGAATAGGAATGTTTTGAAAGAAAATACTCTAAAAAATGTAAGTGTCCAAAAGAACAATGATGAATCATAACTTTACTAATGGCAGTGATTAATATATCTTAATAATAACTATATGGCAATATATCATAACCATTACTAAACATATGACATATCAACCCATACTAACCATATGGCAATACATGATAACCCATACTAGCCATATGGCAATATAGCATAACCCATGCTAACCATATGGCAATATATCATAACTATTACTAAATATATGACATATCAACCCATTCTAACCATATAGCAATACATGATAACCCATACTACCATATGGCAATACATGATAACCCATACTAACCATATGGCAATATACCATAACCCATACTAATCATATGGCAATACATGATAACCCATACTAACCATATGGCAATACATGATAACCCATACTAACCATATGGCAATATACCATAACCCATACTAACCATATGGCAATACATGATAACCAATGTTAACCATATGGTAATGCAAAGACCTGCCAACCCTAACAAGACCTGCATTGCAAGACAGGTGATATTTTTCCTGTAAATTGGAAAAGTTTTCAGTAAGTTGTAACAAAATATTATGTATTGCTAATTATCATGCTGAAAAATGTGTATTTAAAAGTCCAGATGTATGATAAAAGACTGATGCATTGATGGTAAACACAGTTTAACTAGAAAGTTTCTAAAGTAGACAAGGACAATTACTGCCTACAGTAACTGCAGTACCAAACACTATTGTATTCAATGGCATCATCTCAACATAATCCTTAACAAAATGTAAATTTCACTTGCTGACTGCAATCTTCTTTCCCACCATGAGACTTACTCAAATCAACACATGTATCCAAAATATTTGTCCTTCCTTCTTTTCCCTAAAGTCTGATAATTCCTTTTTATTCTTCTGTAACATCAAAGCTTGTTAGGAGGTTAATTGTCTCTTTTCTCATAAAAATGTATTGCTTGTTGGATGCCAAGTTTGAACAATTTTGAACAGCTTAATCATGATGATGATTTGCATCACAAAATATTTGTTGTTTAAAGCACCTGAGGTACTCATGTAAAGTTAGTCTGGTTCCCTGTAAAGTTAGTCTGGTTACCTGACCAACTGCACTTAATCTAATACGAAATCTGGATTCAAATCAAAGACAGACAAGCCAGTCTACAGATTTTAGCACACACAATCATATTTATGTAATATGTAAGTCCATATATTAAGCATCATTTCCAAAAGACTTAAAACAAAATCATAAGGGTTGGCATATCTGCAATACATCACAACCAATGCAATCCATACGGTACTACATCATAATCAATAATAACCATATGATTATACATCATAATCAATACTAAACATGACAATACATAACCCATGCTAACCATATGGTAATACATCATAACCAGCATTAACCATACAGCAATACATCATAACCAGTACCAAACATATGACAATAAATCATAATGAGCACTAACCATATGGTAATAGATCATAATCAATCGCTACAAGGCAAGTCTAATAAATATTTGTCAGCAACACAACATTTTTAATTTTTTAAATCAGCAAATGTAAATATTGTTACAGGTGGTAATATTGCTTTGCCAACATCATCATCAGTAATGTAAACCTAATTTGACAGAACTTTAAATGTTGACGGAAATTGAAATGTACAAGTTATACAAGGTAAAGTAAACTTAAACGGCTGTACACAGTACCATAAAGTCAATACAAAAGCTATACAAGGTACCATAAAATCAAAACAGCTGTACGAGGAACTTTTAGGTCTATACAACAGCTGTAAAGGAACTTTCAGGTCTATACAACAGCTGTACAAGGTACTTTCAGGTCTATACAACAGCTGTACAAGGTACTTTCAGGCCTATACAACAGCTGTACAAGATACCTTCAGGTCTAGACAACAGCTGTACAAGATACTTTCAGGTCTATATGACAGCTGTACAAGATACTTTCAGGTCTATATGACAGCTGTACAAGATACTGTCATGTCTATACAACAGCTGTACAATGTACTTTAGGTCTAGACAACAGCTGTACGAGATACTTTCAGGTCTAGACAACAGCTGTACAAGATACTTTCAGGTCTATACAACAGCTGTACAAGATACTTTCAGGTCTATACAACAGCTGTACAATGTACTTTAAGGACTAGACAACAGCTGTACAAGATACTTTCAGGTCTATACAACAGCTGTACAAGATACTTTCAGGTCTATACAACAGCTGTACAAGATACTTTCAGGTCTATACAACAGCTGTACAAAATACTTTCAGGTCTATACAACAGCTGTACAAGATACTTTCAGGTCTATACAACAGCTGTACAAAATACTTTCAGGTCTATACAGCAGCTGTACATGATACTTTCAGGTCTATACAACAGCTGAACAAGGAGGATTCAAGCAAAAACTAAGGTCAGACACCATCAGGGATTCCTTATTTGCTGATTACTGTGCCTTCAATGCTGGCTCAGAAGCTAACATGCAATGCAGCTTTGACAAGTTCTTTAGCTCCTGCACTAGCTTTGGTCTCACCATCAGTAACAAAAAGATTAAAGTCCTGCATCACCCAACCCCTGGAAAGCTCTATGTTGAGCCCAACATCACTGTCAACAATCAAAAACTCAATGTAGTCACTACTGACAATGAGGTGAACCTTCGCATTGCCAGAGCCAGCGAAACTTTCGGCAGATTGTATGCCAACGTCTGGAAAAGAAGAGGCATCAGCATCCAGACTAAGCTAAAGGTCTACTTGGCAGTTGTGCTTTCCACTCTATGCATGCAAAATATGGACACCACAAGTCTCAGGAAACTCTTCAACATCAAGTGGCAGCACAAGGTTCCAGACACTGATGTACTCACCCAAGCAGTTCTCCCCAGCATAGATACCATCCTAATACAATCCCAGCTATGCTGGGTGGGACATGTTGTATGCATGCCAGACCACTGGCTGCCTCAGCGACTCTTCTATGGCGAGCTCCATCAAGAACAGTGATCCCATGGAGGTCAGAAGAAATGCTTTGAAGACAATCTGAAAGCTGTATTGAAAGCGTTCAACATAAACCTTGATTCCTGGGAGCAAAAAGCAAGCAATAGAGTCACTTGCCATTCCTCCATTCACAAAGGCTCCAAGTTGTGTGAATCTAGTAGGACAGCAACTGTAGAGCTGAAGAGGCAAGCAAGAAAGTACATGCCATCAACCCACATGGAGATGTCCCACTCAACCCCTGTCCCTTTTGCAAATGAACATTCCGTACAAGGGTTGGCCTCATTAGCCACCTGTGGATGCACAAAACAGAACCAGCCCCTCCAACCCATGGATGACCAGAGTGATCCTCATCACCCACATAACGGGAGAGTTGAAAAAAGGGTAGGGGGCAGAAACAGCCATAAGTAAAGTTTACACAACACTTAAAAATCAATATTTCTACCAATCAAATTTAGTTTAAGAACTATTGTCAAGTGAAAGTACTGAGATATGTAAACAATTGTCTACCTGAAATGACATAATATTATGACAAGCCCTACGAGACAAGCGCTACGAAACTGCTAACAGTGGTGCAACTTATGCCATGGTGGCCATTATTTTATGAGCAACTGTTAAATATCGGATATTGCTCATAGCAAATTTTATATGCACAAGTTTGAAATTGTGGGAGTTCTCGTGCATCACTGAATTCCAAATGTGCAAATTTGTACAAAATGTTATGAGATTACTTGTTATTTTAGGGTTTAACGCCATTTTTCAGCACAAGATAGGCTATATATGGGGTCTAGTATTAATGGTGGAGGAAGAACATGGGAAAACCCTGGAAAGATCCACCGCCCCATGAGAAGCTACTGGCAAGATTTCTCACATACCGACACTGGTTGAATTCGAGACTCAAACCCATGCAGAGGTGAGATGGCAGTGATCCATAACATACAGTGCTTTAGACCACTCGGCCACTTGGGGCCCCTTCAAGATTTGCACATTGGCATGCCCTCTGTACATAATGAACAAATGTAAAATGGATGAATTTTCTATGACTAGATTTTATCCATGTCTATTATACAACCATCCACAGCCCTAGACCTATCCTCACATGATCACATAATCCACTGTCAAGATTAAGGTCTTCATAAGAACTGATTAACTTATAATAATGATCCTCCTAATATATCGATGTAAAATCAATATTTACAATCTTTGTAAAATGTAGATCAATTTTCCCATGGAAATGTAATTCTCAATTCAATGATAAAGGATATTTTTGATAACATGTTGGCCTTAAAACTGAATACACACCTTCTGTATCAATAATCAATTTTAATATATCAATCAATATATCAATCAATCAAATGATGATCTGATCAGTTGTGCCAGCTCATTTCCACTGTTAACTGTGATGTACATAGGATAGCATAAAAGTCAATATGGTTTGCAGTTTGATACATCCTGTGTATGCAATGTTTTCACCAAGCAATGTTCCCATCCTATGTATGCAATGTTCCCACCAAGCAATGTTCCCATCCTGTGTATACAATGTTCCCACCAAGCAATGTTCCCATCCTGTGTATGCAATGCTCCCACCAAGCAATGTTCCCATCCTATGTATGCAATGTTCCCACCAAGCAATGTTCCCATCCTATGTATGCAATGTTCCCACCAAGCAATGTTCCCATCCTATGTATGCAATGTTCCCATCCTATGTATGCAATGTTCCCACCAAGCAATGTTCCCATCCTGTGTATGCAATGTTCCCACCAAGCAATGTTCCCATCCTATGTATGCTATGTTCCCACCAAGCAATGTTCCCATCCTATGTATGCAATGTTCCCATCCTATGTATGCAATGTTCCCACCAAGCAATGTTCCCATCCTGTGTATGCAATGTTCCCACCAAGCAATGTTCCCATCCTATGTATGCTATGTTCCCACCAAGCAATGTTCCCATCCTATGTATGCAATGTTCCCACCAAGCAATGTTCCCATCCTATGTATGCAATGTTCCCATCCTATGTATGCAATGTTCCCACCAAGCAATGTTCCCATCCTATGTATGCAATGTTCCCACCAAGCAATGTTCCCATCCTATGTATGCAATGTTCCCACCAAGCAATGTTCCCATCCTATGTATGCAATGTTCCCATCCTATGTATGCAATGTTCCCACCAAGCAATGTTCCCATCCTGTGTATGCAATGTTCCCACCAAGCAATGTTCCCATCCTATGTATGCTATGTTCCCACCAAGCAATGTTCCCATCCTATGTATGCAATGTTCCCATCCTATGTATGCAATGTTCCCACCAAGCAATGTTCCCATCCTGTGTATGCAATGTTCCCACCAAGCAATGTTCCCATCCTATGTATGCTATGTTCCCACCAAGCAATGTTCCCATCCTGTGTATGCAATGTTCCCATCCTATGTATGCTATGTTCCCACCAAGCAATGTTCCCATCCTGTGTATGCAATGTTCCCATCCTATGTATGCAATGTTCCCACCAAGCAATGTTCCCATCCTGTGTATGCAATGTTCCCACCAAGCAATGTTCCCATCCTATGTATGCAATGTTCCCACCAAGCAATGTTCCCATCCTATGTATGCAATGTTCCCACCAAGCAATGTTCCCATCCTGTGTATGCAATGTTCCCATCCTATGTATGCAACATTCCCACCAAGCAATGTTCCCATCCTGTGTATGCAATGTTCCCATCCTATGTATGCAATGTTCCCACAAACAATGTTCCCATCCTATGTATGCAATGTCCCCACCAAGCAATGTTCTCATTCTATGTATGCAAAGTTCCCACTAAACCATCCTGTGTATGGAATGTTCTCATCCATTATATGCAATGTTTCCAATAAAAGGGTCTATTCAACTGTGTCAACTTTATTGGATCCTTCTCGCTCTCAGATTACCATTATTATTTCATCACAGTACCATTCACTTATTTCTTGCTATAACATCCATACGATATGAACATTTCATATTTGAACTGATTTTATTCATTATACAAAGAGTGCTTCTCATAAATACATTTAAATAAAAATTATCATTGGTCTTTCTCAACATAAACAATTTTACAGATAAAAACTTAAATGAAATAACCAAATTATACAGTAACTACATCAAGGGTCCTTTTCTTTGAATTGTTGCAAAGTTGTGAAAATAAAAATTAAGTTTTTCATTAGATCACCTTTTTGGGGTGAAAATTAGCAGACTTATTACACCCATATCTGTTAAAATTCTTCTTCGCTGTACTGACTAAACTATGATTATTTTCAATGCTGTTAGCCAGAGTTGTCAAGAACCCCTTTTGTCATTATCTTACATTCAGCTGATTCAAAGGGCCACTATAAACATTGTATTAGGAATTGTATCAGATCATTCGCCACTGTATTAGGAATTGTATCAGACCATTGACCACTGTATTAGCATTTGTATCAGACCATTGACCACTGTATTAGCATTTGTATCAGACCATCTATCCTTGTATTGGCATTTGTACCAGACCATCATTGTATTAGCATTTGTATCAGACCACCATTGTAGTAGCATTTGTATCAGACCACCATTGTATTAGCATTTGTATCAGACCATTAGTCCTTGTCTTAGCATTTGTATCAGACCATCAGTCCTTGCATTAGCATTTGTATCAGATTGTATTAGCATTTGTATCAGACCACCATTGTATTGGCATTTTATCAGACCACCATTCTATTAGCATTTTTATCAGACCATCATTGTATTAGCATTTGTATCAGACCATCATTGTATTAGCATTTGTATCAGACCATCATTGTATTAGCATTTGTATTGGACCATCCTTGTATTAGCAGTTGCATCAGACCACCATTGTATTAGCATTTGTATCAGACCACCATTGTATTGGCATTTGTATCAGACCACCATTGTATTGGCATTTGTATCAGACCACCATTGTATTGGCATTTGTATCAGACCATCATTGTATTGGCATTTGTATTAGACCACCATTGTATTAGCATTTTTATCAGACCATCTGTCCTTGTATTAGCAGTTGCATCAGACCACCATTGTATCAGCATTTGTATCAGACCATCCTTGTATTAGCATTTGTATCAGACCATCAGTCCTTGTTTTAGCATTTGTATCAGACCACCATTGTAGTAGCATTTGTATCAGACCATCATTGTATTAGCATTTGTATCAGACCATCATTGTATTAGCATTTGTATCAGACCATCTGTCCTTGTCTTAGCATTTGTATCAGATTGTATTAGCATTTGTATCAGACCACCATTGTATTGGCATTTTATCAGACCACCATTGTATTAGCATTTTTATCAGACCATCATTGTATTAGCATTTGTATCAGACCATCATTGTATTAGCATTTTTATCAGACCATCATTGTATTAGCATTTTTATCAGACCATCATTGTATTAGCATTTGTATTAGACCATCATTGTATTAGCATTTGTATCAGACCATCATTGTATTAGCATTTGTATTGGACCATCCTTGTATTAGCAGTTGCATCAGACCACCATTGTATTAGCATTTGTATCATACCACCATTGTATTGGCATTTGTATCAGACCACCATTGTATTGGCATTTGTATTAGACCACCACTGTATTAGCATTTTTATCAGACCATCTGTCCTTGTATTAGCAGTTGCATCAGACCATCATTATATTAGCATTTTTATCGGACCATCCTTGTATTAGCAGTTGCATCAGACCACCATTGTATTAGCATTTGTATCATACCATTTGTCCTTGTATTAGCATTTGTATCAGACCATCATTATCTTAGCATTTGTATCAGACCATCATTGTATTAGCATTTGTATTGGACCATCCTTGTATTAGCAGTTGCATCAGACCACCATTGTATTAGCATTTGTATCATACCACCATTGTATTGGCATTTGTATCATACCACCATTGTATTGGCATTTGTATCAGACCACCATTGTATTGGCATTTGTATAAGACCACCATTGTCATACATGCCAACCCCTGACGAGGAAAAAGTGTAATCCAAGTGGTCAAAAAGAGGAATCCAAGCAGAAAAAGAGTAATCCACATATAACATACTACAATTACAATTAACAATGATTTATTTGCTTTTCTCGTCTTTTATCATTCATTAATGGTTCAAGTGTTCATATGTAGCACTTTTAGCTTTAGAAAGCAACAGATTGTCATGTTGCATTTCAAAAAATTTTGTACCAGCTGAGGCCATGAATGTTTTGCATACCAGTAGAGCACTCATTACTGGGTTACTTAGCCTGGACCTGAATTCAGTTTTATTTTTGTTAACAACACTGAACAATCTCTCACAGTCAGCATTAGAATGGTAAAGAACCAATATTCCTTTCATAACCTGACAAAGAAGAGGAAATTTATTTCTTCCAGTGATAGAGTCTTTTAGCTGGGAAATAAGGTGCCATTGCACATCAACTCTATCTGCATTAAGTATATTGTCAGGTAGAATCCCAACTTGATACTTCAGGAATTCTTCTTCCAGATGATCCAAGTTATACAAGGGTGGCAATAGAAAGGGATATCTCTTGACAAAGAATCTAACACTTTTGAAGCTTTTTGACTGTCTCTCATTTACATAAGCAACTGAAGCATTTAAAAGCAGTTCATCTCCATATGGGAATTTATGGAGCATGTAATCACAGGCTGTAGCATAATAATCTCTAACATTATCATAGAACATCTTCACAGGAAGAGTAGAATTGTGTTCTATGAATTCTCTTGCTTCTGCACCAATAGCTAGATCTTCATTATCTTTCTGGTTTGCATGGTCATGAAAGTCAATATCAGTTAAAAGTTTGGCTGATGCGATGATTTCTGGCTTAATAAACCTTATTAGCAAATCTGACAACTGGTTTGACAGAATCTTGTGCATAATATGAATGCATGGTTCTTCTTTCTGCAAGACATTTGCTGCATCAAACAATGGAATGGCACTCTTCATAAACAAGCAGTACAGTTTTGTAACTGGATCATTAAGCTTTTTGTAAACCATCTCACATGCTACTTTTGCCCTTTGATATATGAGAAGATCCAGTATGCTTTTTAACAGATTCATACTCTGAAGAACCTGATCCAGATGGCTGATGAAATTTTATGTCAAAAGATTTATCTTTCACAGTCATGGTCTGAGCCTGGAGGCCCTCTAGCTGGATAGATAGAGGCCTCTCAAATAAAAATTCCATGGATTTAAATTTCTTTCTTTCTGCTACACCAATCTCTTTATTGTTAGTATGTCTGTCTATACTTTCATCTCTTGTTCTCTTCTGACTTGCAATAACAGATTCTGCTTTTGTACCACTCTTCTTCACTTTTCCACCATGTTTTCTCTGTGCAGATTCACTTTCAGTTTGAAAGAATGCTTGTAATGCATCCCAAAGCTCAAGTAAACGGCTAACACATTTGCCAAGGGATAACCATCTTGTACACACATGCTTTATAACTTTATAGTCTTCAAGATCAAACTGATCTTGTAACAACTTTAGAGCCTGTTTCCTTTTACTATTTTTCTCCAAATAATAGTAGATATCTATTAATAAATGGCCAATATCTACTTCTAATTTATCAGCAGCCTTACCAGCAGCAAGGTGCATCAAATGACAGGGGTAACCTGTTATGAACACTGATGGAGACATTTTCAAAATATAGGATGCAACTCCTTTATGAATTCCAGTCATCACTGATGCATTATCAGCTGCAAACCCCATACAGTTCTGCCAACTTATGTCATGTTTCTTCAAAATATTGTCAAGCAAATCAAAAATGTTTTGTCCAGTGGAATCTACTGTTAATTCTGGTAAAGAAAGAAGAACACTCATGACTTTGCCTTTTTCACTGTCAAAGTATCTAACACATACTGGGTACAACTTTTTAACATCATAATCACAACTCCCGTCTGTGGCAATACTAAACGGCCCAATTTTCATTGCTTCTGCAATTTTAAGTGAAGTATCTTCTGCTAGGCACCGAACAATGTGAGATGATTTTGTTCTTGCACAAGCATATTTTTCCGCAATTTTCGAATCAGGAAACATCCGCTTGAACAAGGGACCAACGTGGTCTGCTACCGCCAAGTGTAGTCCGTGTTCTATTAAAACCTCGGTAAATAAGAAGTTACCTTAGTATTAGAGTTCGTAAGGCGAGCTAATTCGATGTGTTTCCTTGTTTTCACGTGTTTTTCCACATCAAATTTACCACCATGACCAATGCTAAAATCGTTTCCGCAGTCTGCAATGAGCATGATGCTGTCCTAGAATGGAACGCTGTATTATGCCATTCATATATTTATCTTTGAATCTTTGGAGGACTCGTTGTTTTGCTTTTTTTCTGATCCATCTGCGAAATTTTTTGGGGAAAAAATGTGCTCTAACATACACAAAGACTAGAATCCATCTTAACATCTGAAGCCATTTAGCGCCAACGATTAGACGTCACGTGATGATGCCCTCCTCGTGTTTGGAGGATTGATTACATTTTGCTTTGTTTATTATTGACTTTTTCTAACCCATCTGTGAAATTATTTAAGAGATATTTTTTGCATTCATAAACGCATTGAGAATTTTTTAATACTTTTTAGCGCAAAAAAAACTTTTAGACTGGTTCTGCACTATACAAAATTTGAACAAAGAGTATGTGCATAATGATTTAAACAAAATAGAAACCAGTCTGTTCTCTCCTCACTAAGCCGCTATAAATAGAATATGAGGTCGAAAGTTTGAAAGTATCTTAGTAACATGATAGTTGCTATAAATAGAACATGAATATTAGGAAAGTCCACGGACAAGTATACTCGTATATCGTAGTTATGTAGAAGCGGGGTATTTTTTAATTAAAAATAAAACAGTATGTAAAAAATAAAGTAATGCTAATAAAAACGAAATTTTTTTTTTTTTTCGCAAGATGGATATATCGAAAAAGCGTAATCTATAAACGTTAACGCGTAACGCGGAATTTAGTGGGAAAAAGCGTAATGATTACGCCAAAAGCGTAATGGTTGGCATGTATGCATTGTATTGGCATTTGTATTAGACCACCATTGTATTAACATTTGCATCAGACCACCATTGTAGTAGCATTTGCATCAGACCACCATTGTAGTAGCATTTACATCAGACCATCCTTGTATTAGCATTTGTATCAGACCATTTGTCCTTGTATTAGCATTTGTATCAGACCATCATTATCTTAGCATTTGTATCAGACCATCATTGCATTGGCATTTGTATCAGACCACCACTGTATTGGCATTTGTATCAGACCACCATTGTATTAGAAATTGTTATCAGACCATTAAAATGTTTGATATTCTGCAACTCCCCGCAAAGAGATTTATAAACCCTGTGTAATCGTGATTTATGAGAAGCTTGCCAAATTGCCTGAGTGGTAAATCATGCATCTTAATGACATAGTGAACTTTCAAATAATATAAGTCAACTTTGTGCACCTATTACAACAAAATGTCGATATTTACATGTGCACATTAGACTAATACATTAATAAATGGCCTAAACTAAAGAAAACTCTATGCTTCCTCTAGTTATGTTGTGTACAATTTATTTAAAAATGCATTTCTTTTTGTCCCAACATGATCACAATGAATAAGATTCCTGTTTTGACATTGATTTAACCTTCAAACGAAAAGGAATGCATGATTATAAGTACATGAAAATTACATTGTTGGGTGTGGATTGGTCCCTACAATGGTACTTGTCAATATGTTGATGTAAATTAACAATATATGTATTGACGATCTAAAACTTGGTAACTGTATCCTTATTTAAGCATATGTAAGTAGTAATAATTACAATACAGTGTATACACTAACACTGTTAATAGATTACTCACAAAAATGTTATGTTTACTTTTAAAAATGACTTATTCAAATCATTTCTATAAATTTCATTTCTAACAATTACAAATATTTTCACTAAAATAGTCTATTGTCTATTGACAATACTTTTATGGTCATTCTGTAATGTAAAGGAATTCACATTATTTCTGCTAAATAAATATTCAACATTGCAGTCAATATATTATATCAGTATTTTTTATGAAACTATTCTCTATTCTTTCATCACTTCTTCTTTGCACTACTTGAGGCTGTAGGTTTCTGAATTGATGAGAGTGGACTTGTAACATGACTCTGTCCGGTTTGTCCAGTACTGCGTCGACTCATAAAGTTAGCAGCAGTTTTCCGAGAATTTCGACGTCGCTTATCCCAGATAAGTTTATCATGTCGAACAAATATTCCATGCCTAGACCGACACTTGAAATACTGTATTCCTTTAACAGAACCATCATTTTTGCCTGTAAGAAAAAGTTTACACTTATCTTAATAAAATTAAAATATTAATATTTATAAATTGAAAAATTGCTGAAAGCACACAAATATCTGATCAGGTTTTATATATATATATATATATATATATATATATATATATATATATATATATATATATATATATACTCGCATATAAACTTGTTCGCGTATAAGCCGACCCCCACCCAAACTGAATCGGTAAAACTGTTATACAAAGTGCATGACCCGTGTATAAGCCCACCCATAATTTCTTGACTACATGTACATCACAAGATGCACAAAGTGAGTTTTGAATACGTTTATTTAGGCAAATCACATTATTAAATAAAATGAAAGTAAGAAAGCTAATTTATATGTCGAAATAAAAACAATTCTAAAGTGTTAAGTCTTAATGGAAACTTAATTAATCCTCATTCTAAAATCATGAATTATAAAAGTTCAATCACTTTTAGAATCCTTTAAAATCGGGCTCTGTATCAGACTCGCCAAACAGTTCACAAAACTCGACTTCTGTTACGTGTATGCTTTCGTCATATATGTCGTCATGGTCATCCGATAGTCCGGTTCTTAAAACGAGAGCACCAGCCGGCATCTGCCAACTTATATTTATTATATTACGCTATCTGCATAGCACGTAGACGAATTGCCACCATTCCCGTACTTGCTTCTCGTTCACAAAAATTTGCATGCTGCAGCACAGATATTTGCTTTCTTTTACTTTCTATACTACTCATGTTATCCGACTGAATTGAATATAAACTTCTAAAGAGATTAAACTGAAATAATTTCTTATAGTGGTAGTGAAATATTTATATACCTTATCCTGTAATTATTTCCACAGTTGATTATCAATTTGTATTTGATAATTATTTATCATTGCTGTTTATTTGTGTTTTTTAAACTACTGGTAGTGTGATTCAATTAATCAAAATATGACTGGTTTCAGCGTGGACATGATTAAAGTATTGTGACAGTTGACAACTTTGAGCAGAAACCATGTCCACTACCATATCTCAGTAAACGATACATCTGAGAGTCTGCATATTTTAGTAAAGTCATTGCCATTGTGCAACAAAAAAAACCCCCTATTATCCCCGAGGCATTTACCACAGATTAAGCATATGGTAGCTATTGTGCAACACTCTACTGTTGAGAAACCACTTTGCTTTACAAATAACCAATCAAAAGTAGTACATGTATATAAACTGTGGCTGCCTATTACATCATTATTCACGCTGACTCCTATATTGCAATGTTATTTACCCTTCCTAAGCAAACGCAACAAACCCCTATGGAGCCTCTCACTATTGTTTCTTTAAGACTATCGTACATGCATTTCTACTCTCGATCAAAATGTTTGTCATATATACCTTCAGTATCATAATTCTTTTTTTTTTTTTACGTAGATTCTTTTCATATTTACACTGAAATCGGGTAGCGTGCATTTCTACGAAACCGTAGAGTTTAATTACAGTGGGAACCGCTATAACCCGCCTCGCTATAACCCAAATTTGGATATAACCCGGTCGTGGCATGGCTCCCGAAATTTCGGGTAATTTATTACAGGTATTTTTCTCAAAGACCAAAAAAAAAAAAAAAAAAAAAAAATTTAAGTATGATAAAAAAAAAAATAAGAGTTTAATTATCATTCTCATATTCATCTAAACAGTGCGAAAAAGAACGTGTAGAAAATGTATTATCAAATTTCTTCTAGTTTTGTGCCAAAATAAATGTCGGAAATACGAACCAATTGCTGGGCCAACTGAGAACTTTGATCTTTGTTTATTGTTGAAAAATTACAACTCATAAGTGTCAATATTATAATTACTGATTCCTGAGTAATGAAGCCATCGTGTCTACTTTGTGTTTGTCTTGAATGCATTCCGAATACAATCGTTGCTCAAATAATCTCCGATATATGTTCTCTTAATTTCATACACAACTAAGCAACAGCCAATGCGGCGGTTGATAAAAGATTCTCACCAGAATGTATAAATCAATTAATTTTAAGTACATTATTTATCATCAAAGTGAACTGCCGAGCTAAACAGTGACATAATTCAGTGGTTAAAATACAGCCAGTTCTGCCTGCTGTATTTATTATAGTACATCAAAAGAACATGACGCAATAACTGGGCGGCAAGTTCAAAGGACTTTGACTAGCAGCTTGGGTGGGAAAATGTGCTGAAATTTACAATGAATTCAGAGACAGAAAGATCCTGAGATGTACATGTAGTTATTATAAGAATACACTTTAGCTTCCATTATCTAATCTATGGACATGTACTATTTCATCATTCATTACGTACACCCGTTACGTAATTTTTGTTTTTTCTTCTTTTCATTGAATTCAGTCACATAATGATCTGTGACAAAATTATTGAATATTTTACATCCGTGTGTGGATATTTTCGATGGAAATATTTGTATTATGGATTCAATGTATGTTACAAGATTCGCTGGTGAGTACACGGTGTTGATACTCTTTTCATGCAATAGATTATACATGTATACATAAATTAGACACGTGTATGTACCAATGCATGGTTCTCTGAATAAAGTAATATATTATATCTGCAATTTCTGTTACCACAGGAAATTTTTTTCTCATTTAATATATATTGATCAAAAATGTTAATTGTGCCATGCATTTTCGCACCTGTCTTTATGTAAACCCTCCCCCCCAATTAAATCCAAAACGTGTTGGTATTGTACATGGTTGCTTATAACACGGTTCGGTTCATAGCCCGGTCGGATTCTATGGCTCCCAACTACCGTGTTAAAGCGGGGTCCCACTGTATTAATGATTAGCTGAGGGTTAAATACTTGACAAGAGCTTATTAATATGGTGATTCTTTTGGAAAAAGCACATATTTCTGTAGTTCAAATAGAGCGTATGGCTGTATACCTTCAGTATCGTAATTCTTTTATTTTTTTATGTAGATTCTTTTCATATTTACACTGAAATAAACTAGCGTGCATTTCTACGAAACCGTAGAGTTTAATGATTACTGATTAGCTGAGGGTTAAATACTTGACTAGAGATTACTAATATGGCGGTTCTTTTGGAAAATACACGTATTTGTGTGGTTCAAATAACACGTATGGCTGTATTTTCTGGTGGATGGACATCTGTCAAATAGACGTCAAGTACTTTAAAACATGTTTTTCACTCATTATCCTACCACTTATGTTAGAAAAAAAATATTTGTTTTACTTCACGACAGGACAAATCTTATCAGCCATGTGGCATTATTAGGCATGTGATCTCATATTCGGCAATCGACGGAAACAATAAATACTGGAAATCGAGGGGAAAAAGCATTATAAATTTCAGATTTGGAACTTGACCCGTAGATAAGCCGACCTCTCTTCTTCCAGGCCTTATATTTTCCTAAATTTCTCGGCTTATACGCGAGTATATATATATATATATATATATATATATATATATATATATATATACCTCAAGTTAGTTTTGTTAAAAATCAAAGACCAGGATGTAAAACATTTGAAATGAACACACATGCCAAGTTTCATCACTATGCTTACATAATTGTCAGAGAAACTGAATGAAAAACATTATTTAATGATGTCTTCATCTACTAAAGACAAAGTTATGAAAAAAAGTGATACCCATGACTTGCCTGTGCTTCACATGCTTGACAAAAACAGGAAATAAACAATTTGCATTCAAAAGTTTTTTGAGCCATATGCGAATCTTGATTTACCTTAACCAATCTATTAGAGAATCATATCATTGTTTGCTTTTAATACTCGCGTAATATCAAGGAACTTGCATGGAAAAGCACAGCCTTTTGGTTATCATAATGTCGTTCTGTTTGTCTGTCTGTCCTACATTCCATGTCTTTATAACATTGTTGCCATAATTCAGATAGTTTGCAAATATAAATTAAGTGTTTAAAATGAACTTTAGAAATGCACATGGAATTGGTGGTCAAGTGGTCTTTGTCACTTGCCTTTAGCAGATCACCAATATTTCACATCTGTCTGCATGGTTTCGTGTCTCATGCTTGGCCTTCATGAGTATGTGAGAAAGTTTGCCATTTTCTTCCTGGGATTTTTCCAGGTTTGTCAGCTAAAAGAATAGCCTTAAAGCCTCAACAACAACACTACATAAGTTTGAGATAAGCACGAGTTAGAAAAATCAATAACGGTGATTTAAAGTAATTATAAAAATGGAAGTTGAAGTAAAATTTGTCATAAAAATAAATTTTAAGTATTTTATTATATTTTTAAAAGCAATGCACTTAATATTCAGGTTGTAAAGTTATGGAAAGAGCTACTGGTTATGGGAAAGAGCTATGTTATGGGAAAGAGCTACTGGTTATGGGAAAGAGATTGTTATGGGAAAGAGCTATTATGGGAAAGAGCTAGGTTATGGATTTTTATTCCTACCCTCTGGAAGATCGAGTTCCACACCAACCCATGGACCACTGGCAAACTCGACAGTTCCTACATACTGAACAACTCCAGTCATCTTGGTGCCGCCTCTTGAAGGAATCACCTGTACACTCTCACCAACCTGGACCCAGGACGGTACAGGGGATTCCTGCAAGCGATCCAAGTCAGCACGACTCCCAAAAGAGCAAACACTGGCAGAATCTTCTGAAACAGGAAGCAGAATATCAAACAAGTGTCTTTTAAATACGAATCTGTTTATAGTAAACTGACTCCTTGACAATTGTCCTTCTATGAAAGATATAAAACCTTAACATGGTTCATCATGGAAAGCAACTGGACCCCTTAAAGGCCCTTTAGTGGAAACAAAAGTTCTCCTTAAAGGCCCTTTAGTGGAAACAACAGGCCTCATTAACAATAACCTTATGTGGAATTGATCTGATTTCTTAACAATGTTCCTTCGGTATAAACAATATGACTCCTTCCACTGCACACATTTTCAAATAATGAATAAGTATTTTATAAACATCAAGAGTTCCCTGGAAGACAGTGTCTTGCTTGTCAGCGTCTGTCAATTCCTGTCTGTGACTTGAAAAAACAAAAATCCTGTACACTGCCATAACTGTTGCTGGCAGAAAACTGATACCAATGTTCACCGTACTTGTCTAACTGACAATAAAGAAGGAAATAATTGGCAAACCCAGAAAATGAAACTCACCTGACAGTAAAAAGGACACGATCAAGGCAAACCCAGAAAATGAAACTCTGAGACTGTAGTAAAATGGAAATGATTCAGGCATACCAAAACAATATAAATCACCTGACAGAAAATGAAAAGGATTAAGACATATCAAGAAAACACAACTCACCTGACAAATGTTCATCCGAATTACCAACCAAACTATTCCTCTTTTTCTTTTCTTCAAGAAGACTGTCAGAAAACTCTTCGTTCCCTGGGGAAAAAACTAGACATGAAACTGGCCTGGGTCTTTTTTCAGAGGAACCCAACCCAACAGCACTCTTTGGAGTACTTTGGTTTTCTGGTCTGATATGCAACCTGTCCTCTATAATTTCCGTTTTGGTCAAGCTCCTTTCCAACAGAGTCGATCCTGTTGTACTCAAGTTACTCTCATTCCTATCATCCATAGATAAGAATTCAGAATTATCTGGTCCATCATCCTCGCCAAGTCTTTCCAATTCCTCCATGGCTTCTTCACTGTATGGATCAAAACTCTCGGAATGGAGAAGACTCCTGGAATATCCTGAAGAACTATCACTAACAACACTAGTATTGGTCTTACTTAACGAGTCATCCCGACCTGTCTTTATTGATATATTATCTTTATATGGGTTACTTTTATCACTGAAAACTTTCTGTAAACTTTTTTCATGCACTGAATCCAACTTACTTTCTCTCTGTTTTTCAGAGATTACACCATCCTTGGATGGGTTTTTTGAGTTATCACTTCCCTTATGTATATCTGAATAGTAACTACCCTTGTGTACGTCTGAATTATCACTACCCTTGGGTATGTTTGAGTTATCATTAACTTTTGTTCTGTTTTTTGAGTCATCTGTTGCTAAAGATATATGTACCTTGTCCCCACCCATTTCGTTATTGGAGGGATCGATTCTTAAATCCTCTTCACTTATGTGCAAGTCTAGAAACTTATCACTTATCTCCGATTCTTCTTCTTCAATGTCATCATCAAATATACTTTGTTCAGGGCCACTGTATTTCTTGATCTCTGCCTTTTTAGTTTGTAATGGATTACTTTTGACTTCAGCAGTCATTACAGTTATTATTGGAGGCATTTTATCCTTCCTTGTATCTTCTTTTTTTGTCTGTGATGCATTACTTTGGGCTTCAGTTTCAGTTTCTTTCAAAGACTTTATATTATCCTCCATTGCTACCGTACCAGTCTGTGACAATACATTTTTAGCTTCAGTTGCTTCTACTATGAAAGATGTTTCATTCTCATTTTGGGCAACATCACTTTTTTCTACCTTTTGCGCAGCATGACTTTCCTTCTCCTTTTGGGTGGCATGGCTTTCATCCCTATTTTGGGCAGCATGACTTTGCTCCTCTTTTTGGGTGGCATGGCTTTCATCCCTATTTTGGGCAGCATGACTTTCGTCTTCTTTTAGGGTGGCATGGCTTTCATCTGTATTTTGGCCAGCATGAATTTGCTCCTGTTTTTGAGAAGTATGACTTTCTTCCTCTTGTTGGGCAGCATGGCTTTCATCTTCACCAAGATCGCTTTCTACACTACTTGTCTGCCCTAACATCTGAGATCGTCGTGCCATTTTGTCCTTCACGGACTCCATGTTATCCTCACTGCTACGAAGACTTAATGAATCCTCTGAAGACAAGGTCAAGGTTGAGACTGCCTGTGAACCATATCCACTGGATGCCATGCTAGGTGTGTAATTTTTGGTCTGAATTTCTGTGAGACTTTCATTGGTGCCAGAATGTGGGATGGAAGTATCATCTTTATTGACCTCCTGTTTCTGTGACTGTTGACTGTGATAGGATTCAAATTCCTGAAAGTCATCTGAGCAAACGCTGTGAGGGTCTGACTCTATCTTGATGGGGGGCATTGGTCTAACTGGGCTGTCCTCATCTTCCTGAAACAAATACAAGGATTCAGTAGAAAACTAGAAAAAAAAATACTATGAATTGTGGCATTCTAACACTATTACAATTTTCATGTACTGTATAAATTTCCCATATTCCCCCAATACAAATTTAGTTATAATGGTAACCTGTTTTTTTGTGTGGAAAGTTTGTTTGTTTTTTTTAGGGTTTAACGCCATTTTTCAGCACACGATAGGCTATACATGGCGGCCAGTATTATTGGTGGAGGAAGAACCCGAGGAAAACCCCCGGAAAGAACCACCGACCCACGAGAAGCTACTGGCAAGCTTTCTCATATAACTACATCAGCCGAATCTTAGATTCTAACCCACGCAGACAGAGGTGAGACTGCAGTGATCCGTAACGGAAAGCACTTTAGACCACTTGGCCACTCGGGGGCCCCTTTTTTTAGAAACTAAACATATCTTTCACATCCCTACCACTATATCCTGGCCCAATAATGTCATTCTGTGACCACAGGTAACTGACAAAAAAAAAGAAAATCAATCAAGGTAAATGAAAGGAAATTTGTTGTAAAGGCAATTTGGAAGACCCGGATTAAAATAAACAGTTTGCACCTAGAAGATGGCAAAGATATTTCTAGAATCTACAGATCAGAACATTTCCATCATCATTAGCTGATACAAGGATTTTTAGCAAAGATGGGAATGTGTGCTATATCTTAGTTATCACTTGTAGTAATAGCTTATGTTATCTTGTAATACTGAAATATAATGTTATCTTGTAATACTGAAATATAATGTTATCTTGTAATACTGAAATATAATGTTATCTTGTAATACTGAAATATAATGTTATCTTGTAATACTGACATAATGTTATCTTGTAATACTGAAATATAATGTTATCTTGTAATACTGAAATATAATGTTATCTTGTAATACTGAAATATAATGTTATCTTGTAATACTGAAATATAATGTTATCTTGTAATACTGAAATATAACGGGAAATAATAATAGTCAGGACTTTGTATAGCGCCTAATCTTTCAAAACTCTAAGCGCTTTACACCATCAATAATGATGTAACTACACTACAGAAAAACAAATGACACAAACGATGAAATTGGAAAACATAAAAACATGAAATAATGGGAAATAGATTTGCTGCCAATATACATTTAGTCCGAGTAACAATACCATATGCAATATTGGTTTTATACATTGAGTAACAACACCATTTTTAATATAGGCTTTACACATTGAGTGACAACATCATATGGAATATGGGCTTTACACATTCAGTCTGAGTGACAACACCATATGGAATATGGGCTTTACATATTCAGTCTGAGTGACAAGACCGCAATATGGGCTTTACACATTTAATCTGAGTGACAACACCATATGGAATATGGGCTTTACACATTGAGTGACAACATCATATGGAATATGGGCTTTACACTTTCAGAGTGACAACACCATATGAAATATGGGCTTTACACGTTGAGTGACAACATCATATGGAATATGGGCTTTACACCTTCAGTCTGAGTGACAACACCATATGGAATATTGGCTCTTTACACATTGGGTGACAACATCATATGGAATATAGGCTTTACACATTCAGTCTGGGTGACAACACCATTTGGAATATGGCTTTACACATTCAGAGTGACAACTCTATATGTAATATAGGCTTTACACATTCATTCAGAGTGAAAACTCTGTATGGAATATGGGCTTTATTTACATAGTCAATCCGAATGACAACTCTATGGAAAAAGATGGTAGCCTTCTTCAAGTAGCTATGATGTCACTACAGTTTATCACAGACCTGTATGTAGGATCTCCTCAGAACCACACATATGTAGAGTCTCATCAACACCCCTATGGTTTATCACAGACCAATATGAAGAATTTCATCAAAATCACTCATGTTTATCACACGCTACATGTAGAGTTTCATCAAGAACACCTAAGTTTATCATAGAGTGATATGTAAGGTCTCCTCAAAACTACAATAGATTATCTAAGGCCTACATGTCTAATTCTATTAGACCACTCAAGTTTATCACAAACCCACATGTAGAGTTTCATCAAGAACACTAAAGTTTATCACAGACCCATGTGTAGAGTTTGACTGATAACACTCAAATTTATCACAGACCCATGTGTAGAGTTTGACTGATAACACTCAAAATTTATCACAGACCTATGTGTAGAGTTTGACTGATAACACTCAAATTTATCACAGACCTATGTGTTAAGTTTCACCACGACCACTCAAGTTTACCAAAGACTGATATGCAAAGGCTCCTCAAAACTACTACATTTTATCATAGACACATATATAGGACCTGATTTTATCATAGACACATATATAGGACCTCATTTTATCATAGACACATATATAGGACCTCATTTTATCATAGACACATATATAGGACCTCATTTTATCATAGACACATATATAGGACCTCATTTTATCATAGACACATATATAGGACCTCATTTTATCAGACACATATATAGGACCTCATTTTATCATAGACACATATATAGGACCTCATCAATCCAAGCAAAGATTAAGCTTTACGACAGTATCAAGTCCTGAATGTACTCATTTATAAGTCTAATCGAACTGCAAACAATATCTATGCTGATCTGTCATTGCATCATTGGTCAGCAGATAAGGGACTATCTTGTGTTTTATTACAAATTACTTCTAACAAACTGTATACAGCCTCATCTGCCAGAAGAATATACAATGGAGTCTGACATTTTGAAAAAAAAAAGGTATGTTGTTAGTTTTAAAAATTATTCCTAATAAACTCCATACAGCCTGATCTGCCAATAGATTATACAATGGAGGCTGACATTTTTAAAAATAAGGCATCTTGTTAGTTTTACAAATTACTCCTAACAAACTGTATAAAGTCTCATCTGACAGATGATTATACAATGGAGGCTGACATTTTGAGAAATAAGGCAACAAAAGCTTCATTTGTGTCTGTAAAACACAACGTGGCCACAAAAAAACCCAAATCTACATAATTTTTAAACTAAAAGTACAAATCTTTACAAAAATTACAATAATTGCATGGAATTATATGAAGTTTTTGCATATCAAAAGAAGTCTACTAAACTTAATTAGTCTATCTCAGCAGATTTTTTCTCAATGACGTTTACCATGGTTTTCTCAAATGAATTTATTCAAAATGTTGAAATTTATGTTACAAATAGACAAACTGCTGTTGTTACCTGAATTTATAGTTCGGTCATACTTATGTGAAAACAAATATGTCTACTAATTATATTTCTCTATCTCAATCGTACTAACGAAGGGTCCCAACATTTACAGCATTTATTCCCCAAACTGCTCCACTGATGATAATTCAGTCATTTTAGAAATTAACTGTTTACTAGATTACTAATTAGCAAATGTTTTCTTAAGACAGGTGTGTGCTGGAAGAGTAACTGTCTTTGAAGACCATTGCATGTTGCCTCAAAGTTATATCCATGTATGTTAACCCCTAGCTATTATGTATTACTGAAAAAATATTTTTCCTGTGATTCCATCACTTTGAACATGACAGTAATTGCTAATTTTATAGAAAATAATTGCTAATTCAAAGGCAATTATTACTAATTTGACAGGCAGTAGTTGCTAATTTGACAGGCAACAGTTGCTAATTTGACAGGCAAAAATTTCTAATTTGACAGTCAATAATTACTAATTTAACAGACAATAACTGCTAAATCGACAGACACTAATTGCTAGATCAACAGGCAATAATTGCTAATTCAACAGGCAATAGTTGCTAATTTGACAGTCAATAATTACTATTTGACAGACAATAACTGCTAAATCGACAGGCACTAATTGCTAATTTTACATGCAATAACTGCTAATTCAGCAGGCAATAAGCTAAAAGTAATCACTGGATAATACTATTTGTGATCAGAAGTAATTTGAAAAAGATTAAAGACATTTATGAAATATGGTGGAAATAATTAGAGCTTAAAATATATAGCTTAGCATAAAACAATTCAAATTGGATTATTTTGGTTAAATAGCATAAAACAATTCAAACTGGATTATTTTGGTTAAATGGCATAAAACAATTCAAATTGGATTATTTTGGTTAAATAGCAATAGTTGGGGTCGTTTGGCTTCAGTGTTGAATGTTTGTTGAACTGGATTATACTCTATGTGCTCAGAAGTAATTCAGAAGAAAGTTTGCCACAAAACTCAACGCACACAAAACTCGTAAAAAAAAAAAGAAAAAAATCGTGAATTTTAGTGGATAGAATCAAATTCAAAGAGATATCATAATGAATTGTACCATTCTTATAAGTTGATAAATAAATTCCCAAATTTGGCCCTGATAGCACCAGCCTTGAGCAGTCAGCGATCTGACTCCACCCACAAACAGAAAACAAATCACTTTTTGTGGCGTTGGCTAAGTTGTACTAACATTGCTATATTCCAGTTCTAAAACAGAAAAAAAGCTGAATGGTTCTCTTGATTTGAAGTCAAAACTCCTTTACCAAATTCTGCAATCTCATGACCTGTCATCCTCAGCAGACCTCTCTGTCTTGTCAATGTATATACATTTTTTGTTTAAAATATTTTTTGACAAATTGTTTCCTTACAAGTTTGTGAAGGTTTTGATTGAAAAAATTACTGTACAACTGAAAACGATGCTCAGTGAACTCTCAAAGTATTAACAATACTGAAAACATATCTTGTGTCTTGTATATCGCCTTTGATGTGGTGTCATAAATGTAATTGACATTAGTGAAGGAAGGCTTTACTTTACATTTAGCAATACCATTGAAAATCAGAACCCCACACCCAATGTGGGACGGAGAATAAAATGGGATGTTTTTTTCATCTATCTTAAACCTCACAAAGTCATAAATTTATACAGATGACATTATCCTAAAAGTTGTTGTAGTTTTCATAATAAATAATCTTCTAAGTAAGGAAATAAATTAACTATCTGAAAGTGTGTGACAGAGAAAGACGGAGAAGGAAGGTCTTACTTCCTCTGTATCGTGATAGAGTAGAGGTTTAGATTCACGTCTCTGCTGTTCCTCCTGAAGAGTACGGAGAGGCTTCATAGGAATCATCTTGGCTCCCAATGGACTCATCGACAGCTTCCCACCTACTGGAATTATTAAATGGCAAGTTTAGCATCAATGGACTCATCGATAGTTTCCTACCTAGTGCAATTATTAAATGGCAAGTTTAACATCAATGGACTCATCGATAGCTTCCTACCTAGTGCAATTATTAAATGGCAAGTTTAACATCAATGGACTCATCGATAGCTTCCTACCTAGTGCAATTATTAAATGGCAAGTTTAACATCAATGGACTCATCGATAGCTTCCTACCTAGTGCAATTATTAAATGGCAAGTTTAACATCAATGGACTCATCGATAGCTTCCTACCTAGTGCAATTATTAAATGGCAAGTTTAACATCAATGGACTCATCGATAGCTTCCTACCTAGTGCAATTATTAAATGGCAAGTTTAACATCAATGGACTCATCGATAGCTTCCTACCTAGTGCAATTATTAAATGGCAAGTTTAACATCAATGGACTCATCGATAGCTTCCTACCTAGTGCAATTATTAATTGGCAAGTTTAACATCAAAGTATAGATACCTTTCAGAACAGTTATTTCTGGTATGTACCCTTTATCTGTCCTACTAATCGTACACTTATTTTTTCCTACAAAAGGGGTAAATTTGGTAAATGTCTAGACATCTTTTTTGCTACAGAAGGGGTAATTTTGGTAAATGTCTAGACATATTTTTCTCTACAGATTTAGACTGCAATATGTCAAATCAAATATCTTTTTTCTGTGAAACATTTTTAAGTTATTTCCAAGTGTAATGAATCCTTGGGTTTGGTATTTTGTTGAAATTCAATTGGCTTAAAATATGCAATGGCATGTACTAACAGTCAAATTTTCTCTACAGAGCTTCACTACACTATACTTCTGATGTCAAACATTTTCAAGTTATTCCCAAGTGTAATGAATCCTTGGGTTTAATATCATCTTTTAGAATCTTGTTAAAGCTGAATAGGTTAAAAATATATATTGAATAGTACCGTCATTCCTTTTGGAAATCCAATAACTGAGCAATTTCCATTTTTTTTTTTACTAACAATTCAAAAGTTGAAAAAATAAAAAATATACGAAATCAACATTTGCCTGCAGTACAGATATACATTCTAAAAAACTTCAGTTTTAACTTGTTTGTCAAAATGTAAAATGAGGATTTATCTACTTCTACTAATGAGAAAATTCTGAAACAATTCACTGACAAGGAACCTGACAACATATTTGAAAGATTTGTCTATTACAACTCTTGCAACATTATCAATTATGAAACAAAACAAAACCAAATTCAAGCAAACACTTTCTGGCATTCATAAAGAACACTAGCAAATAATCTTTCCTCAACCCTAAAAATAAATAAAAATAAAGATGCAAAATGCCAACAACAAAAATGGGAAAATTTCCAGACAATGCAAAAAGTGGCTTTTGGAATTTTAAAATATAACCTTATTTTCTTCGGTATTTGAACAACGTTCATTGGGATGAAGTGCTGCATTTCTTTATGGCTATTTATTAATTTTCTGAAAAGGGAGAATTTTTTAACTGTATGGCAAAAAGTGCAAATGATTTCATAATGCAAACAAATGATATCAAATTAAATGTACATTAAAACGTCTTTAAAAGCAAAATAAGAAAATGTCTCATAAAATTATCTGTATTTGAAATCAAAATTAAATCAACATATATGACTTGTATAATGTCTTTAATATTTCAATAACTTTAATAAGAAAAGCTTGGCCCTTCCCAAATTTTGTTTTCATTTTGATTACCAAAATAATAAAATTAAATGTTCCTTTTTATTTCTTCCAGATTAATTTTCTTGATAAATACTGGCACCCACAATAGTTTATAATCAGCCACAACTCTTCTAAGCAGTAATTTTTATTCTGGCTTTCCACCAAGGTGGGTTTGTTTTTTGGGCATACCTAATTAGGGGCATACATATTGATATATATATTAATTCCATGCAGGCAAGTGATCTCTATTAAAAACTACGGATGTGTATGGTACTGGTAATGACTAACTAAAGTACATAAAATTAAAACAGTTAACATTTATATTCTCCTATACAAGAAACATTTTTACATTTCTCCACATTTTAATATTTATCCTTAACTGTTTTGTATCCTTCCAGACACACAAACACACACATTTGAAAAGATGTAAGGACACAACATGAATGAAATATTTAGGCTAGCTTGCTTCCAAGATGGCTCAGTTTACTACTATACTGTTTAGCATGACTGCTTAATTAGTAAGGGTATGCTCAGTTTCAAAACATGCATAATTTAAGAATTTATAGGTATTTTTATTTTAACAGGAAAAAAAAAAGAGTGAAAGAGGGCAAAACTAGGAAATATAAGCCATATCTGAAATTTCATCTATATCATGCATTCATATACACTTCTAAAGTTCTTGCTTGAAATCATGCAAAACTTGTGCATAAAAAGCAAAAGGCTTACGCATGACCTGAAAGAAAAAAAACACAAAAAAACAACAAATCTATAAATATGCTCGCAGAGCTTGAATTACATATTTAAAATATTTCACATGCCACATTGAACATACGTTTAGCCGAGTTACTTCCAGAATTAACTCTGAGATCAAGAAATGTTGGCCGAGCTGGAAAGTAGAAGTAAATGTTGCAGATATCAAGATTTTATCGTTCGTATAATTAAATTTTGCAGATAATGGAATTTTATCGTTCAAAGTTCATTTATTACAACATTCCCATGGTATCACGAAATAACAAAAATTCATATTCATGCTTCCAACACAATAATTGAGAATGCATCATTGTCAATCTTTTACCATAGGTAACTCATATAAACATAACCATACAAAGGTAAAATGTATGTTGAATAGATGCCACTTCTCTGGCTATTTCAGTAATATATTGTAGATAGGACACACTGTTTAATCTGAAATACTGTTAGTTTTAAAGAGAATGTAATTTCTTTAATGTTGGCAGGCATGATGACTCCACAGTTAAGGAAAGGACTCGTGACCAGAGTGGTGTAGGTTCAATTCCCAATAAACCCAAACTGGTTACCATGGTGTATTTTTTAATGGGATTATGGATGGAGAGACAAATGGATAAACATTACACATCAAAACCATTCTGCCATTGTTATGGAAAGGACTTGTGACCAGAATGGTGCGAGTTCTAGTCCCAATCAACCTCGATTGGTTACCATGGTGCATCATTGACCGAATTATGGACAGAGAGACAAATGGATGTACACTATACAGCATATCAAAATGATTCTGCTGCAATTGTACATTAAAAAAAACATGTACATGTGTCCAATAAATATATGTAGATTTATCCTTATATGTTCTGTACAACAAAAAAGTGCTTTTCAAGAAATATTATTAGACATTTCTCATTTATGTATGTATGTATGTATGTATGTATGTATGTATGTATGTATGCATGCATGCATGCATGCATGCATGCATGCATGCATGTATATATTTATACACACACATTCTTTGTTCAGAGCTAGGAGAAAATGTCCAGACGCTCCTCTCTGGGACCTGTGAGTTGCAGGAGACTCTCGTGTCCCTGTCCTCGTTATACACAAGACATTTCAGTACTAAACTGCTTATGCTTTTAGTAATTAACCACAGCTACCTGATGCAAGCTTAATATTAAATGGATCCAATCCATGAAGATACTATGTTCTAATACATGGCTCCTTGTATAATTAGCAGTTGCATGCATTGCCCATGATTTCCTATTTGCATTTACAGTGAAATCTTTTCAATAATCTGGGTGTCATAATTTTCATTTTGAGTCTGCCCTCACATCAATGTCAGTTAGATTTGGGAGAAGATATAGAGAATGTTAACGTTTTCCAATTTTTATTTTATTAATTACCGTAACACTTTAACCGTAGTCCAGATTGCTAGAAATTTAAAGACTGCAGCTTATTAATACCATGTAATGCCCATGTAAAGATCCCAGAGGACATTTATATAAGCATGAAATTACTTAGTCATACAGAAAATGCCAGTAATATGCATCTGAAAGAAGAAATCTAATTCCACCAACTTTCATACAAACTCTATTTTGGTCCAACCCTCATTCTAAAGAGCTAAACATGAAAAGGATAATTCTGATTGGTCAAAAGAATTGTACCCTTAACAATGGTAATTACATGCTTACAAGAAGTATCTGCTGGAATCTTCCTTTGCCAATGGTAATTACATGCTTATAAGATCTGCTGGAATCTTCCCTTGACAATGGTAATTACATTGTCACAAAATGATGTAGTTTTTATTCAGGAAATACATGTACTCGGGTTTTGTTTATCGTGTGCAACGATACCTGAGGGTGATTTATATAATATATATGGGCAGTTGTACTTCGGAATCGTGAGTACATTTTGCTCTATGCCGCACATGCAGGGTGTTCTTGATACGGAGAACGAAAATGTATAAATACTATACTATATGTGAAGGGTCTTCACATTACTAAGGGTTTTGTCAACAAGCGGCTGATTTAAAGGACTGTAGCTGTAGGCTATTGATCCGAGGGAGGGAGGATTGGCACAACTTTAGCTGTAGGGGTAGGTACATTTTGGTACCGAGTGATAGCTTTTGTATTACTATATTTACCTTTGCATGTATGTTATATAGTTTTTACACAGCATAATGCGTACATTTTCTACTCTTGTTTGCAAGGCATTTAGATTGGTAATGTAAAGCTATATTTTTTAAAAATAGAATTGTTTACTATCAGCATTATCGAACAGGGAAGGTTTACTATAGAACCTGTCATTTTAAAATTATGATAATAATATAGTCTTTATAATTTACTGTGTATAACGTCATTACTTTATGTCTGTATCAAGGTTATTACATGGTGTCGGGTATATTTTCAGCTATTGATCTGAGGGTGTTAAACGTCCGGGGTGTCCGGAGCGGTCAAACGTCGGGAGCTGTGTTTAAATGCACTGGTGTGTCCAGAGCTGTTAAATGTGCCGAAGTGTCTCATGTCTAGCGTCCGGAGTGTCTAATGTTAAGAGTGACAAGGGTGACCCAGCTGTGGAGCTGTCTAAATTACCAGAGTGTCAAAGGTTCTAATGTTTCGTAGTATTCCGAGTGTCTGGAGTCTGTAGAAATTGTGAAGTTTAATTGTACCAGCTGTGGAGCTGTATACTAATAGTCGATTATATCTATTTATTTGTAATTTGTTAGCCATGGGCTAATATGGGTTTGTGGAACCCAGTATATCTTTTGGGACTGGAAAGATAAGTCGTTATCTGTCCCTTTATTATTTTCAAATATAGTTTCGCTACTTGAGCGTATACATTTTTACTATACGAGTAATCCTGCATTGTTTACTACGTGAGTGAACTGTATTCATCTCTTTTTTGTATATTTCTCTGGGGTTTTTGTATCATTGTATCATTGATTTGTATCATTGTATAATTGTTAGCATCTTCGAGTCTGTGCGTAATTATGTTTAAATAAATCCAATATTTGGATTACACTACGCCTGCATTTCATTGTTTTGCTTATATATATATATATATATATATATATATCGCCACATTAAACCATAATTTTTATATCTGTATCATAAAATGTGTTCTGTTATCAATCCGAAATATTCGTCCCGGTTATCTTGTTACATACATGCTTATAGGATCTGCTGGAATCTTCCTTTCACAATGGTTTTTATTGAGTTTTTTTTAAGGATTTAAAGCCATTTTTCAGCACACGATAGGTTATACATAGCGGCCAGTATTATTGGTGGAGGAAGAACTGACAATGGTAATTACATACTTAGATAATCTGCTGGAATCTTCCCTTGACACTGGCAATGACATACTTATATAATCTGCTGGAATCTTCCCTTGACATTGGCAATTATATGCTTACAAGAACTATTTGCAGGAATCTTCGCTTGATAATGGTAATTACATACTTATATAATCTGCTGGAATCTTCCCTTGACAATGTTAATTACATGCTTATAAAATCTGCTGGAATCTTCCTTTGATAATGGTAATTACATACTTATAAGATCTGCTGGAATCTTCCCTTGACATTGGCAATTACATGCTTACAAGAACTATTTGCTGGAATCTTCGCTTGATAATGGTAATTACTACATGCTTATAAGATCTGCTGGATTGACAATGGTGATTACTTTAGCTTCCATCTTGAAAATCCTGCTGAACCGCAGCAACTATAGCATTGCAGATGAAAAATCACACAAATTTTGACATTTTCTGTCTCCAAACTTCTCACAGATCAATAGCACTGTAGATGAAAAATTACATAAATTCTAAATCTAAACTTCTCCCAGATCTGACTTGAAAAGATGTGTGATATCATGGAGAAAAGAGATCTTTCTCCACATCTGAGTTACTTAAACACGTCCCCATAAATTCATTTAAATACCATTATGAAAAAAGGGTTAAATGTGAAAATCCACATTTACCCATTTTAGTAACAATCTCACATAGGTACCTGTATAAATAAAGGAAGTCTTTAACATTGCAAGCATGTCATAGACTGACAGAAAGTAGACAAATTAGGCAAGGGTTATTTATAACTGACACATGATATTTGCTGAATGATGCTAAACTTTGGCATTTGTTATAGGTAGAAAATGCACTCAGAGATCTGTTCTCAAGGTATGACTCAGCAGATCTGATGAATCAGATCTGATGAACTAGCCTGACTCATGGTTTTGAGTATGACTATGTCAAGTCTGTGTAAATTCATCACGACTACAGTTCACATCTGTGATTTCACGATTCTAACTTCAAATAATGCACCTGTCCTTAAAATTAAATAATTTTTCTATATAAATCCCATAGTCAATAACAGGACTAACTCATTTAGAAACTGGCACCATTAACTAATTCATATTTCATTTTTATTGCTTGTTTCATTTAAATGAAGTGCATTTATGTTGATGTATATTCACACACACACACACACACACACACACATCAGGCCTGCACAAATTCTTGTATATGCCAGAAACATTTGGTCATCATGATGACCAACAGCAAGGATTCCCAACGGACATTTAATGGCCAAATTAACCAAGCAAATTGTAAACTACTTTTGACATCATGCATCTGAAGTTCAACATTCTGGAGAAAACATGGTTCACACAACCACTCAGATTTCAGCTTCCAGCTTTCTGAGTTGCTATATTAAAAATGCAATTACAAAGTTTGCAGGTTTATTTCAGTAATGTTTTAGTCTGAATACTGACTAAGACAGTTCTACGCACAGCTCAACAATGTCATAAAACTGTGGTTCCCCCACCCCCAATTAAACTCCACAACATAACATTTTCTTAACCCTTGGATGTACATGTGACATGAATAGTCCTTCTATTTTCTGCATCTTTTATCAATAATAATAATAATAATAATAATTCTTTATTTCAGACTTCAAAGTCCATACCTCTAAATTAAAATATAAAGTAAAAAAACATTGTAAACATAATAAGTATATATATATATATATATATATATATATATATATATATATATATATATATATATATATATATATATATATAATCCCTACAAATACAACAAAATGCACAACACGCTACTTACCTCATTTGAATAAACCTACATAAAATTCTTAGAATTATTAAAGTAATAAAGTTTAAAAGCTTTAAAAAGTAAAACGAAAAGGACGTAACACTGCATACATTGACATGAAAACCATTGCCAAAGCTGTGTGGATGAATCATGCACTGAACAAAAGAGCCCTATCCTTCATAAACTGGACTTGACACCGAAGTCAAAAATTATCCATGAAGATAAGAAACTGCATTAATCTGTGTTATATAAGGTTCAAACGTTTGTGGAAACATTTAGTATTCAATATTGTGAATGGTCTTAGCACAGAATGGAAATGTAATAGTGACAGCGACATGCCTGGATAGAATCTAAATCAGATATCTTATGAAGAATGTATACAAATGCAACCATGCTCTGCATAAAAATACATCCACATACATTGCATCCAACCACACACTGCAAATAAAATATAATTACACACAGAGTAAACAAAATACAACCAGACATTGCATACAAATACATCCACACATATTGCATACAAATACAACCACACACATTGCATACAAATATATCCCCACACTTTGCATACAAATATATCCCCACACTTTGCATACAAATATATCCCCACACTTTGCATACAAATACATCCCCACACTTGGCATACAAATACATCCACACATATTGCATACAAATACATCAACACACATTGAATAAAAATACATCCACAACACACTTTGCATACAAATATATCCCCACACTTTGCATACAAATACATCCACACATATTGCATACAAATACATCAACACACATTGCACAAAAATACATCCACACATATTGTATAAAAATACATCCACAACACTCTTTGCAAACAAATATATCCCCACACTTTGCATACAAATACATCCCCACACTTTGCATACAAATACATCCCCACACTTTGCATACAAATACATCCACACACATTGCATACAAATACATCCACACACATTGCATACAAATACATCCACAACACTCTTTGCATACAAATATATCCCCACACTTTGCATACAAATACATCCACACATATTGCATACAAATACATCAACACACATTGCACAAAAATACATCCCCACATATTGTATAAAAATACATCCACAACACTCTTTGCAAACAAATATATCCCCACACTTTGCATACAAATACATCCCCACACTTTGCATACAAATACATCCCCACACATTGCATACAAATACAACCACACACATTGCATACAAATATATCCCCACACTTTGCATACAAATATATCCCCACACTTTGCATACAAATACATCCCCACACTTGGCATACAAATACATCCACACATATTGCATACAAATACATCAACACACATTGAATAAAAATACATCCACAACACACTTTGCATACAAATATATCCCCACACTTTGCATACAAATACATCCCCACACTTTGCATACAAATACATCCACACATATTGCATACAAATACATCAACACACATTGCACAAAAATACATCCACACATATTGTATAAAAATACATCCACAACACTCTTTGCAAACAAATATATCCCCACACTTTGCATACAAATATATCCCCACACTTTGCATACAAATACATCCCCACACTTTGCATACAAATACATCCCCACACTTTGCATACAAATACATCCACACACATTGCATACAAATACATCCACACACATTGCATACAAATACATCCACAACACTCTTTGCATACAAATATATCCCCACACTTTGCATACAAATACATCCACACATATTGCATACAAATACATCAACACACATTGCACAAAAATACATCCACACATATTGTATAAAAATACATCCACAACACTCTTTGCAAACAAATATATCCCCACACTTTGCATACAAATACATCCCCACACTTTGCATACAAATACATCCCCACACATTGCATACAAATACATCCACACACATTGCATACAAATACATCCACACACATTGCATACAAATACCTCCACAACACTCTTTGCATACAAATATATCCCCACACTTTGCATACAAATACATCCACACATATTGCATACAAATACATCCCCACACATTGCATACAAATACATCCATGCATATTGCATCCAAAAACATCCACACTCATTATATACAAATATAACCACACACATGCATACAATCACACACATTACATACCACATTACATACAAATACATTCATGCATATTGCATACAAATACAACCACACACATTGCACACAAATACATCCACACACATTGGATATAAATAAAACCACACACATTACATACAAATAGAACCACACACATTGCATACCAATACAACCACACATATTGCAAACAAATAGAACCACACACATTGCATACAAATAGAACCACACACATTGCATACCAATACAACCACATACATTGCATATAAATAAAACCACACACATTGCATACAAATAAAACCACACATTGCATACAAATAGAACCACACACATTGCATATAAATAAAGCCACACACATTGCATATAAATAAAACCACACACATTGCATACAAATACAACCACACACATTGCATACAAATAGAACCACACACATTGCATACAAAATAGAACCACACATATTGCATACAAATACATTCACACACACTGCATACAAATATGTCCATACACACTGCATCTAAGTACAATAACATATACTGCATACAAATTCTCTGAAAATTATTTTTGGGGCAGAACATCCTAAGTATTTAGTTTTCTTCTAATATAAAGTTTAAATATAAAATGAAAGAATTTTGTATTATTCAATGATGGCTGTTCCAATTAAACAATGCATATTTTTTAAAAATATGCCAGATTGTTCTGATTACTCAAAGAATGAATAACCAATAATAGAAGATACCAAAATGCATGTATGGGTGACTTGTTTTATAAAAGAACTATTTTGTTATGGAGTGACATGTAACTCAGATTGGCTTAATTTTTCAAATTAAATCTGTTTTCGACCGACATAGCATAAAAATGAACATGCCACAGTAAATAAATGATCTAAGACATTTGTCTCAAAACCATGCTTCATGGGTCACAGATCAGTAATAGTCACAGATCAGTTATAGAGTCACAGATCAGTTATATTAAAATGCAGTAAAAATTTAAAAAGTAATAAGTTATCTGATGTTTATCTAAAACTTTAACAAAGGTGAAAGTGCTTCTAGAAATCACTAAAACCTTTGAAACGATTCAAAAGCATGACAAAGAAGGACTTCTGAGCTGAAACTAGTTTAGCAAATAAAATTTTGGCGACAGTCTTTGTGTAAGCTTAAAAGCAAAATCAGCGAATGGGAAAAATCAGCGAATGGGAAAAATCAGTGAATGGGAAAAATCAGCGAATGGGAAAAATCAGCGAATGGGATCTGAAGGCTAAATAAAGCTCCACAATGTAGATTTGTTGGCCAAAGAAAATTATCATCAACCCACCTAAAGTTGCAGAGCATTTATAAGTTAACTCCTTGGCAATGGTGACTATGTCAAGGCCAATAGCAGAGTACGCCCTTTTTCGGAAACTTGACTCACCGGGTGAGAAGGACCGATCCGCTGCTGATAAATCCTGGATGCTATCAAATCGCATCTGTAATAAAATATGTCAAGGAGCAATTAGAATTATAGAATGTAAACACAGTTTGCTAATCACTAGCCAATAATCCTATTTTATCCAATTAGAATCTCAATGTAGCTTGCTAATGACAAGCCAATAATCCTATTTTATCCATTTAGAATGTCAACATAGCTTTCTCATCACTAGCCAATAATCCTATTCTTTTCAACTAGAATGTCAACATAGCTTATCATACTATTATTTAGATTATCCAGTCAACTCAAAGAATGTCAAAACTGCATGTTAATCATAAGCTTGCTAATCCAACTACAATTACCCAACTAGAATATCAACTTTGCCTGCTATTAATAGCACTATTACCCAACTAGAATATCAACTTTGCCTGCTATTAATAGCACTATTAAAAAATAGAATGTCAACACAGATTGATAATCCAACTACCATTACCCATTTTGAATATCAACATAGCATCATATTTATAATAATAATAATAATAATAATAATAATAATAATAATAATAATAATGAGGACTTTGTATAGCTCCTAATCTTTAGAAGCTCTAAGCGCTTTACACCATCCATAATGATATGACGACACTACAGAAAAACAAAATACAAAAACCATTGACATTGGAAAACATAAAAACATGCTGAAAATATACAAGACCGTACCTGCCAAACCTAACAAGATCATATCAGTAAGGCAATTGATTCTTTTCCATAAATTTGACCAATTTTCAGCAAGGTCTAACAAATATTATGTACTGTAAAGTTGAAAATGTGTATTACAAAAGTTCAGTTTTGCATTTCAGTTTAAGGAAATTGTTATGTCAACACATCACCTATATTCTTGATAAACTGGTCATTGGTTTTCAACAACAATCAAAGCATTTGTCTAACACTGATATTGGATTTAGCCACCTGTATAAGTTACAGTATTGCTGGTACCATTAATCTACATTCGTTACCATACTGGTTTTTAATATCAAGTGGATTAAGAGCCACATGAAATTATGCCCACTCCCTTCTCTGGATGTAATTAATGAATTTAGCCATGGGCATTATTTTTATTGCTAACACATGTATGTGGCACATTAGATATTCCCAGGATGCACTTTGGGTTAAGTATGCACAAGATATGGTTCCTAAATCGGCTACTGTAAATGGATTTGCAGAAATTGTCAGTGGGATAGAGAAGCTAGATGAGGATGCCGAGATGGAGAGAGACAATAATGAAAACATTTCTGAGCCCTTAGATAGCTGCCATTTTTTAAAATTCTGATATGGAAGACAAAGACTTTGAGGGATTTTCAGATATTGGAGATGATTAAGTGAACTAGTAATCATTAATTTGTTAATTAGAATGTGGAACAGTTCTATTACAGGTACAATGAAGTACAACATGGATGTACTTTGTTATATTTTACATGATAAATAATAAGTATTATAAAACTGTTCATTTGTGAAAATTTGAAACAGCATTTCATATATATGTTAAAGTAAAATAAAAAAATGTTTTATTTATTTTTTGTTTGTAACTTTTCTATTTTCTCTGTTAATTTTCTTCATATTTCTGATTTCCCTATTGACAGCCTCATTTCCCTATTACTGACCTCACTGATTTTATCTCATCTGTTGAATCTTGCACTCAAGACTGGTTTCAAGTGGAATAATCAGGTTAGACCTTTAATTAACATGTACATAGCATGCACAGCCATGTGGCTCTTGTTGCAATGAATATCATAATCATAATAAAGACAAATATGGATTGTTTAATCGGCTGTGTCAATTAATAATGGAATATAGTACTTGTACTGGAGTAGAATCAGAACTGTCTGGTAAATGTACTATACTGATAATAATTGTCCTGAACTCATTCCATTCCATCGAAATCAAAACTGAAACATGCACATTAGCATCTGTGATGCAGCATCATGATTGCTGGTAATATGGAATATCATACAGTGATACCATTAATATTTAGGATACCAGATGTTATTATAGTGTAAAAACAAAGCCAAGATATTGACATTCCAAATCAACTTATATATGGACGAAGGATGAAAAATTGACAAAATTAGTGAATTCGACTTACAATCCACACTGACTTATAGGCCTGCAAATACTGTAGCGATTAATTCCAATAACGGAAATTATGTTTATGAATGTAACTTTGGATCAACACTGTTGGAAGTTTCTTAGTAAAGACAAAGTCATCCAAAAGAATTCTTCATGGTTCCCATGCTTTTAAAAAAAAAAATTTTGAGATCATTTCCAGGACAAAATCAGAAAAGATGATGCATTAAACAACAAAATGTGTCACAAGAAAAAAGTTCAATTACTGTATATTCCTGTTAAATGGCATATAGGTCATTTTTATGTACAGAATAAAAGTTTAATTACTGTATATTCCTGTAAGTTGGCATATTGGTCATTTCAATTTACAGAATAAGTTTTAACTTTACTTGGCTGACCTGCATTACCTTAAAGGAGACTAGAAATGAAAATTTTTATTTTATAAATGTAATTCTTTACAAATTCTAATTTGAATATAATGTTTAAAAATATAATATCGTGTGCGGATATTGATTATATTGCGAAGAAGATACAATGATTCCGTAAATTGCCGAGTATTTCCGAGATTTAATGAGACGACAGATCACGTGGTCTCGTGAGGTCATACTAGCCAGTCCTCGTATACAAACAGAAACATGGCAAGCGACAGAGGCCACTGATAACGGTTTTCATCGGAAGTAATTATTCACACACACAAAAAAACAACACCCCACAAATAAATCTGCGAAGAGGAAATCATACGTAATTAATTTCAACATTAAGAAGCTTCCTTTCTATGATTTAATTACAGTGTATTTTACATGCATGCTACAGTTAGCGTATTGACAAATCTTTAAGTATATACATACTTCGTTAAAATAGAGTACGTACTGTACTGGTCAGTGCTGATAGAAATGTTTTAAGCACAGACCCCGGACTGATGACTTAAAAAAACTTACTAGCCCTGACTGAAATTCCACAAACCCGAACAGTTCATATACCGGTATGTTAACTTTCAAGCCGGGAGAAGAAAGAAAGAAAATAAATTCCAATTTTGGAGGTATTTCCTCCCTATCTCGTAATATCTCTCTTGATTTTTCGCAGTTAACTCCCGATTATTTCAGTATGTCTCTCAATTTTCATTTCTCAGAAGAAGAAAATCCATATATAATATTTTTATCAAATGTGCAGTCCACAAATGTCATATTCTATTTTATCACTTGTGAATATTGTAGTGAAGAAATAAATAATATCACAGGACAGTTTTTGTCTTCAGTAAATAGATTAAGATTAAACATTATTCACGTAAATTTCAGATTATTTAAATACTACAGAAGTACTTCTTGTAAAAAGAAAGGCTGCGTAATTTTCTCTGCAAATAAAATCTCCATTTCTACCCTAAAAAAACTCGGCCAGTTAACACCTGACATTCCTCTAATATATATGTAAAGTTTCATTACCATGATTAAATTAAAAGAAGGAATAAAAAAATACGACGCAGTATATATGCCCCTAAAAAAACTAATTCAAAATAAATATTTAATTCAGTAAACAGTGTTACATATCTTAACACTTAAACTAAAGGAAATAGGATGGGATATAAAATGTGGGAAAACAATGGCCACATACATGTACGGTAACGTTTGACTGCAGACTTGAACTCTTAAAATGAAGTCTTTGGCCTCGAAGTTACAACAAAATTCGGCATCGCTTCAATGCCAATGACTTTCTGGTGCTTACATACACACTCTGTAGCACATGGTTTCTTTGAATTATGTCAGAGGGCCAGTCCTTTTCACAACATAAGTGCAATGATAAGGAATAATTGTTAATTTGTTAAACTGCCATTATGTTTGTGTACTTAATTCTAACCTCTAACTATTATGCAGACCAGAATATGAAAAAAAAGGTCTTATAATAAGGCGTATCACAGGGAGAAATTGCACATCGGGGCAAATAGGTGGGGTCAATAGTTGCCTCCCCCAATTTCTATTGTCAGCCAGTTAATGTGAAACTTTGATTTTATATCGGATCTCTTTTTCTTTTAATCGCTGCTATTTAAACTGCCCAAGGGACAGTTTTATATCAGTTCCAATCACTACAGATTTCCGTTTATACATTTTACGAGTAATAGGCATAGACTTAAAGGTTGTGTTTTTTTAAATAATTTTTTAAATATTTTTTTAAAATTACTTAATTTTTTTTTCTCGAAACACGACGGTGTCAAGGGTTGATAATCTTATTATTATTATTATTTTTAGCAAGCTTCCATTTGATTAAAGTCAGATCTCAATTACGCATAGGACAGTGGTGACTTTATTTAGATTGTAATCTTGAAGAAGAAAAAAAAACATTTACTCATTTCATCAGCACGATCAGGTGTTGGGCTGTCATATTTTTTATTAGCACTTACTCGGCCTTCTGCCTATTTTCGTAACTCGTACGTTTGACACTCTTTACCAGGATTTAAAATATACAATGGTATGTCTGGAACAGTTTCAACTTATAGTCTAGGCTTAGTATTCGTGTATCCTAGAGATTCTGTTTTTTAGGATCCCTCTGGTAACATTCCTTTGAGAAATGTAATGAGCACAGAGTGTTATAAGGTGTTGCTTTGAAATCAACTCGCTTGCAATAATGTATCCATACTTTTTTTTATGCCTTTATCTTTCAGAAAAGAAAAAAAATGAACTCCACAGCCTTTTCTATGTATGCTATTACACCCGTAAGCAATGCAAAACGGCATGGTACTCTATATGAAATGAACCTTGCAAATGTAGGTCTGGATGCTGGAGTCGCTAGTATGACGTCACTTTCCGAAAGTAACCGAATAGGCACGGAAAATATGCATACGAGGTCACGGAAACTCAGCGCCGAGAAGATATGCCAATATCTCAATATTGGCAGTACGGTCGCACACGACGCTTCAGAATCATGTTTTTCTCTGCAGTGTATTTAATATTATTGTATATTTCCGCTGGTTTCTAGTCTCCTTTAAGGAACAACATAAGGAACATAATAACTTTTGTTTCCTTTCAATCATTTCATTTTAAATAGATCAGAATAATCAGTGGAAAATCACGATAACAATCTATAGGTATGTTATTAAAAAAAGACATTTCCTATCATAGAATGAAAAAAAACCCCAATAAATGGAAAGTATTAAAATCTTATCTTGTAAAAGAAAATATTTAAACCCGTAATTAATCTGTCTCAATAAAATCCAAAAGATTTTTAAAACAACCTAAAGATGATTTGGTAAAATCCATGAATTAAACAATCATTTACAAAAAGGGCTGATTAAATTTTGACAAAAAGACCTTCAAAATAATAAACTAAATAAAAAAGTACTAATTTTCTGTAAAATGTCTGCTTATAGAGTGATAAACCAGTCCCAAAAACCTGTACTGATACAGAAACTTGTATTGTTTTGTAATATTCAATACAAGGAATGGCAATCTCCCATTTCTCCTGAAACCTAAATAAATTTGAAACCAATGCTTTAAGCTACATGTCAGAGTTTAAATGTTTAGCACTACAATTCAGCTTAGAGATTCTACATTCTGGACTACAAATTTGACTTAACATGAATGTCAGTCTTTCTTCTAATCCGGGTTTACTCTGAATATTCCTACCATATTTTTCCCATTCAGACATCGAGGTTGGAATGTGAAGTCATATAAATTGCTTATACTACAAGACTAATTAGAATTTGCTACCATGGGCAATGGCATAAAGCATTAACTTAATCTAGCAAAGTTAAATGATGTTATGTCAAGTCAAACCTGCATGAAATCAATAGGAAAAATTATTTATTTCTCAGAAAGGACAAGCATTCATTATGTCATTATAATCTGCTGACAGACTAGAGAAAACTACATCATAGATGAAACCTTAAAGAGTATTTGATATTTATATTATTGATATCACATGACTACTGGATCAATGATGTCATGAACATTGGGGTAGCAAAATGTGTGTACTTGTGTGATAAGGCCTTGCAGTGCATATCGCAATTACCAGGTCAAATTTCATCAAAGCCAAAGTTTCATTTCATCTTTCAGAAGATTAAAGACAGAACGATGTAAGATTTCTCCAAAAATAAATAATTTTCATAATGATTTCAAGAAGATATAACATATGAGGATTTAAGTTTGCTAGGACATCTGGTAAATAGTGCTGCTTTGCCGACACACTGTTGGCTTCTAGTGATGATAGACAGGCTTTCAACTTTACATTTAAGAAAGGATGCCGATATCAAGCTGTCTGTACAACAACCAGAATACTAGATAAATCTAATACACTGATACGTTTGGATTGACAAATATGTTTATGGCAAGCACCAAAATGATACGTTCTCCAAACTCTGAATATTCTGGTCAGAACTCAATAAATTTAACTCATAATTAGTTCTGTTATGACTCAATTACATAACTGTTTCTGGCATCAAGTGTTGGCAGAAAATTCCCAGAATTTCATCAATATTTGCAATATTCAAGGACTTTTCATGATTGGGAAAAATGTGTCATTTCTCCGTACTTGTTCGCAATTTCCTGGTAGTATGGGATCCCTGATACTTATGGACTGACTATATCTTTAGCCAAGCTTTAATTGAATTCTGTACACCACACAGGCACTGATAGGTTCATTTTTTTCCAGTGCATTCTGTACACCAATTAGGCTTGGATAGGATCTTTTTCCTCTGCATTCTGTACACCAATTAGGCACTTATAGGTTGTGTGGTACTATTTGTATGCAATGTGTGTGGCTTTATTTATATGCAATGTGTGTGGTTCTATTTGTATGCAATGTGTGTGGTTCTACTATATGCAATGTGTGTGGTTGTATCGGTATACAGTGGGACCCCGCTATAACACGGTAGTTGGGAGCCATAGAATCCGACCGGGCTATGAACTGAACCGTGTTATAAGCAACCATGTACAGTACCAACACATTTTTGGATTTAATTGGGGGGGGGGGGGGGGGGTTACATAAAGACTGGTGTGAAAATGCATGGCACAATTACCATTTTTGATCAATATTTATTTGTTTTTCCTATGCATTCTGTACACCAATTAGGCACTGATGTTCTTTTTCCTATGCATTCTGTACACCAATTAGGCACTGACATGTTCTTTTTCCTATGCATTCTGTACACCAATTAGGTACTGATATGTTCTTTTTCTTATGCATTCTGTCTGATTATTTTACTTTCATGAATCACTTCTATATATTACACATCATCATTAGAATTAAATGCAAATAATCACCCTGAAAATATTAGTTTAAAAGTTATCTGAATATTCCTAACAAAGGTTTTATTTTCCTGATCATAATAAAACTGGAATGTATGTTTGAACATTTTTAACCAACACATCGAGTCCAATCTAATAAATTTCAAAGAAATACAATCACTCCAAAAATGTTCAGACATAAAAATAGTCTAATAAAATCTTGACCCCACATAATAATAGAAAAAGGATCATAACATACAATACTTATCTCAGTATATGACTAGGGAACTATAAATTTATCAAAGTGTTGGGGGAGGATTTATTATTGGAGACATCTTCAGTAGCATAACTCTCATGCAAATTAAAGGTAAAATAGATGTCCTTGTCATTAAGCATGGACTTCTCCCGAAGCACTGGCCTTATCGTCAAGCATGGGCATGTCATGAAGCATGGACTTATCATAAAGCATGGACTTGCTGTAAAGCATGGACTAATCATTAAGCATGGACTTGTCAAGCATGGACTTGTCATCAAGATTGGACTTAACTTCAAGCTTAGGCTTATCAAGCATGGACTTGTTGTTACGCATGGACCTATTATTTCATAAATAAGATAATGCATTTTGCTAATTAGCAAAATGCCAACACAAATGTACTGAATAACAAAATATTGAAGAAATTAAATGACACTACAAATATTATGAATTAAACTATAATTTTAATAATCTAGACCCAAAATTGATTTCATTGAAAACTAATACTAAATGCATGTTAAGACCAATTTTTGGCAGGGAAGGTTTGTCTACTTTAAGAAAAAAATGTTGCCAGCGAGATTGTGTTTTAAAACTGATTTTCATGAGAAAGGGACTGTCTGTTTTAAGACAATAATTTTGCAGACAGGGTCTCTCTGTTTCAAAATCAATTTTAGGCACAGAGAGTCTGTCTGTATTTACTCTATTACTGTCTTGATTCTTGACATCAAAGACACAGAAACTATCTTATTATAAGGACACAAGATGGTGATTAAGAATCCTGGATACCTTTTGGGGATATCGAGCCATAGACCTAAATAATAATAATAATAATAATAATAATAATAATAATAAAAATCATAATAGTACAGCTTTTGTGTTGGGCTACATTTACTGAGGGAAACATTTATTTGAACAACCAGTAAAATATAATTACTTCTTGATCCAGTTAAATATAATTGCTTTTAAAACTTGCCAAACATAATTACCTTTAAAATAGCCCAAAAAAATTGTCTTTCATGCAGTCATATAAAATTACCTTTGATCCAGTCAAATATAATTACCTTTTGATCCAGTCAAATATAATTACCTTTGATCCAGTCAAATATAATTACCTTTGATCCAGTCAAATATAATTACCTTTGATCCAGTCAAATACAATTACCTTTTGATCCAGTCAAATATAATTACCTTTTGATCCAGTCAAATATAATTACCTTTGATCCAGTCAAATATAATTACCTTTGATCCAGTCAAATACAATTACCTTTTGATCCAGTCAAATATAATTACCTTTTGATCCAACCTTGGAGGAGACATGAAATGCTGGGGGGAAAAAAAAGCAAAAGATAATGATCATATTCTCTTTCATTCCTTTAAACCGTATCAAATACCCTTCATGATACTAAATAAAACTAACAAAACTTTCTTACATAGTCCAAACTAAAGTCATCTTTCTGGCTGTCATTGATAGTTCTTTATATTTTATTTAAATAGACTGATATTTGATTTGGCCAGTTATATTGGTATGCAATCATTGTACCTGATTTGGCCAGTTGTACCAGTATGACATTTAGAACTAGTAAGAACTACATATTACATATTCGTACTTGACCTGGCTAGTTACTGAACCTGTCTTGAAAGACCACCATATGCCAAAAATTATGGTCTCTCAAGACCGGTGGTCTCTCATAGCAGGTCACAATGTTATATAATCAATACATTTGTGCACTGAGAATATGGTCTCTCAAGACAGGTGATCTGGCATAGCAGTGGTCTTTCAAGACAGGTTTTACTGTACAATTTATGACATTTAGAGTCTTCATATGTCTAGTTATACTAGCAAGACAGATTCCTATCTGACCTGACCAGGTACGCATGTACAATTTCTTATCCGATCAGACTAGTTTTACAGGTATGATTTTTAGAGTCATACTTCACCTGACAAGCTGTTCTGATATGGCATTCATACATTACCTATCCAGATATGAGTGTATAACAAAGATTCTTCACTGACCTGTTGTACAGGTATGATATTTAGACTAATAATTTCACCTGGCCAGTTGCACTGATATATTAGTCATACTTGATCTGGTCAGTTGTACTGATATGATAATCATAGTTGATCTGGTCAGTTGTACATGATATGCTATTCATAGTTGATCTGGTTGGTTGTACTGATATGACAGTCATACTTGATCTGGTTGGTTGTACTGATAAGAAAGTCATACTTGATCTGGTTAAACTGGTATATACAATTTCACAACTGACCTGGTCAGTTTGACTTGTGTATGTTGTATGTGATACAACTCAGAAATTGAAAATGTTGCTTGTGTTTTTGTTTCTCATTGTCAAGTTATTTTTAAGGTCTAGTTTTGTAAACAATTAGTGTACTTAGTAATTATTCATGCAAGAACAATGATCATACTTGAAATGCTCGATACAAATGTTTGCTGAATCATAAGCGAGTCTTTCAACCCTTTGTCTGTACCTTCAGGCAACAGCAAATATCTACAAACCGTAATCCATGTATGATCTTTATATTAACAGTATTTGTAGGGTTGCATCTAGGATTTAATCAATTTTGGCACAGTTTACCACTAAAGATGAAAAGGGGAAATAAATCTGGATAAAAGGGGAGATAAATCTGGATAAAAGAGGACCAAATGAGGTAGTTCCACTTTTTCAAAAGGATATAAATTAACTGAAACTAAAAGCAGAACAAGGTTGTTGTAATGTACCACTTTTTAAATGGTAAAAAAAAAAAAAAAAAATTTCTCTTTCTTCAGCTCCTGTTTTACAGTTTCTCAGTACTTGCAGCATATGTTCAATCACTCATCTCTGTCCTTAAATTCTGAAACAGCACAGAGTAATTTTAACTTGGCTGTCACATCAAAGAACAACTAAAATGAAGAAACCCCAAAATACATCTAGTATATTTGTTTTCTAGTACAGTGTTTTCTCAATGACAAAAATAACTCATAGTTTGTAGCCCACATTCAGTCACATATTCACCCTCATCCAGTCCATATTCCTACCACCACGCAGCCCATAATCACTATCACACAACCCATATTCACTGTCACATAACTCTAATTCACAACATCACACAGCCTATATTCACACCATATCATAGCCCACACTCATAATATCAGACAGCCGACATTCGCCGTCACATGGTCCATATTCAAACCATCATACAACCCATATTCACAGTCACACAGCCCATATTTACTGTCACACAACTCTAATTCAACTCTAATTCACAACATCACAGCCCATATTCACTGTCACACAACTCTAATTCACACAATCACACAGTCCATATTTACTGTCACACAATTCTAATTCACAACATCACAGCCCATATTTACCGTCACACAACTCTAATTCATAACATCACACAGCCCATATTCACTGTCACACAACTCTAATTCACACCATCACACAGCCCATATTCACTGTCACACACTCTAATTCACACAATCACACAGCCCATATTACTGTCACACAACTCTAATTCACACCATCACACAGCCCATATTCACTGTCACACAACTCTAATTCACACAATCACACAGCCCATACTACTGTCACACAACTCTAATTCACAACATCGCACAGCCCATATTCACTGTCACACAACTCTAATTCACACCATCACACAGCCCATATTCACTGTTACACAACTTTAATTCATAACATCACACATCCCATATTCACTGTCACACAGCCCATATTCACTGTCACACAACTCTAAATCACACCATTACACAGCCCATATTCACTGTCACACAGCTCTAATTCATAACATCACACAGCCCATATTCACTGTCACACAACTCTAATTCACACCATCATACAACCCACTGACACACAGCTTTGAGTCCAACTGCTTTATATGTACCATATTTATTCTGATGACTTGATGACATTTTCCTTATCGAATCCAGGCACAATCTAGCCATGTTGTGTTTTCAAACTCTGCCAACATTTGATTTGCATTTCTGTTTTCTGAAGAGCATTGATACCCATTAATGCTTGTCAGGTGAATTAAGAGTATCATTTTTTAATGTAATGACTATGTCTAATGGCATTCAGGCAAAAGTAATTCGATATATTAATTTAATGAAGAAACATACCTGTTACTTAACGCAATTCAGCAGCATTCTTCCGTTACAATTACTATTAAACCATTTCAAATGTCGCTCCAGAATAGCATCATAGTACACAAACTAAACATAATTTCTACGGAATAATATATGCATGATTCACGAAGATGCTGTACCAACTCCGATTCAAAAATTGCCATGAAAGTTTCAATTTTATTGGGGTTTTCAAAATTGTGCATGCTAGATGCAAACCTGCATTTGCAGGAATCAGAATAAATAGTCTTCATTACCTTTATCAAAGAATACCTTGACAGAAAAGTAAGAAATAATACTGAGAATACATGACATTAAACTCTAGTTTGTTATATTCCAAGTTATGCAAATACAAGTTCATTAGGAATTAAAGCATTAAAGAAGTCCCAAGAAAGTAACTGTATTGTTTTACTGTTAACCATTTGAAAAATATTTTTAAAAATGTTTGTTTACAGTGTTGGTTGGCAAATGGTATACAATGTTAGCCAGCAAATAGTCTACAGTTTTGGGCTGGAATATGGTATACAATTTTAGCAGACAAGTAGTGTAACACTTTGGGTTGGAAAATGGTATACAGTATAAATAGGTAATTAGTGTACAGTTTGGGCTGGAAAATGGTATACAGTATAAACAGGTAATTAGTGTACAGTTTGGGCTGGCAACTACTCTTCTGTTTAGGCTGGCAAATAGTGTACAGTGTTAGCAAGCAACTACTCTTCAGTTTTGGCTGGCAAATAGTGTAGTGTTAGCAAGCAACTAGTCTACAGTTTAGGCTGGCAAATAGTGTACAGTGTTAGCAAGCAACTACTCTTCAATTTTGGCTGGCAAATAGTGAAAAGTGTTAGCAAGCAACTAGTCTACAGTTTAGGCTGGCAAATAGTGTACAGTATAAACAGGTAATTAGTCTGAAGTGTGGGCGGGCAACTAGTCTACAGTTTTCGGCTTGCAATTGATATACAGTTTTAGCAGGCAACTAGTCTAAAGTATTGGCAGGCAACTACATGGCATTCTGGTCTGGCAGCTACCTGATTGATATTTGGAACACTTGTTGTTTTAGTCAGATTTCTGCCCTGAATGGCCATCAATTCTTTCACAGCAACTTCCTGAAATTTAAAAAAAAAACATGTCATAAGATTCATGTGCTGTCAATTTGCTTCAAATGAATGACAATTTGTTCTACAGACTGTAATGGTTCAATTACCAACCGACTATTCTGGTGGCCTAAGTGGTGAGTACACTGCCTCAGATGTGAGAGGTTGCAGGTTTGAACACTGGATATGTCATATCACAGACTTGTAAAAATGGTACTAACAGCTGCCTCACTTTCAGCTCAGCATTAAAAGGTTAGTGTTAGGACTGGTTGGTGTCAGGATAATGTGAATGGGTTGGACATCATGCTGCATGTCTGTGTCATGATGCCCTATTGCCAGACATAGCAAAAATGTAGACATCATAGCAATATAACCAAATCACACACACACACACACACACACACACACACACACACACACACACACACACTTAACAACCAAGTAATACCATTAATGTACTGTGTATGAACCAAGCTATACCACTGATACACTTTGTACACAAGGTATGCCACATATGCAGTGTGCAAACTAAGCTATACCTAAGATGCCCTGTGTACAAACCAAGCTATGCCACAGATGCTCTGTGTACAAACCAAGCTATGCCACAGATGCCCTGTGTACAAACCAAGCTATGCCACAGATGCCCTGTGTACAAACTAAGGTATGCCACAGATGCCCTGTGTACAAACCAAGCTATGCCACAGATGCCCTGTGTACAAACTAAGCTATGCCACAGATGCCCTGTGTACAAACTAAGCTATGCCACAGATGCCCTGTGTACAAACCAAGCTATGCCACAGATGCCGTGAACAAACCAAGCTATGCCACAGATGCCCTGTGTACAAACTAAGCTATGCCACAGATGCACTGTGTACAAACCAAGCTATGCCACAGTTGTAAATATTAAACTGAGTTACATTCATGTCAGTTAAAACCCCAAAACCAATACTGCTATGACGAACTGTATCAGAATATCTTTGACTCATTTATTACTAAAGAGTTAAACAATATCAAAGGCAATTTAGTAAAATCATTTAAAAAAATACATTTTCCAAGATGTCTAACCATGATATCACTGACACCAATGACGTGCAACATCTGGCCCATGACCTGATTATATTAACTTATTATGTTATAGAGTTTGGCTATTAATATCACTGACCCATGACCTGATTATATTAACTAATTATGTTATAGAGTTTGGCTATTAATATCACTGACCCATGACCTGATTATATTAACTTATTATGTTATAGAGTTTGGCTATTAATATCACTTACCTGGCCCACACCCTATAAGAAAGTTGAACTTGCTTGACTTAAACAGTCAGACAATGTTTTGACTAAATGTACGGTGTTCCTCGATATAAAATATAACCTAACAGAATAAGTAACCATCACTCAAAATCATTTTTCCACATAGCCATATATATACAAATATGCTTTAAGTCAACTGCATATACATAGATCTGATGTTTTGTGGAAGATCTGGGTCAATCAGTAGAACAGATTCTTATTGGCAGATGGATCAAACTTATAAGTGAGAATTTATGGTTCCTGCATATTTTTAAAGCAATGGCCACAAAGACCTTCTTTAATTCCTACTACAAAAAGCATAGGCAAACATTTGTTTTTGCATTTGACAAAATAACCGAGATATTAACAAGATACAACTGCTAGCATCTCTGACAAATGTACTGTAAATTGTCATCTACAATGCACTATTGGTAAGATCAATGCCATCAAATAAGCATGTTATTGATTAAAGTAAAACCTGTCTTAAGGACCACTGCTAGTTTTATGACCTGTTATGAGAGACCACCTGTCTTGAGAGACCCATTATTTTTGAGCAGGAGGGGTGGTCTTTCAAGACAGGTTCTACTGTAATTGCTTATAAGTGTATGTGTAAGAGTGTGTGTGCATTTTGGAGTTTTTAATATAGCATGAAGATTTTAGGTCATACAGCTACGATGTCTGCAGTGTGGGTGTTTACAGCAATGTCTAGCACTGTGGCATCATGCTGCACACGTGATATCATGTCCCCATCCAGCCAAATTATCCTAAAACTGTGACCAGTCCAAACACTAAACTCTTAATGCTGAGTGCCAAGTCAGGAAGCTGAGAGTACCATTTGTATGTTTTTCGTATCATTCAGCCATGGTCTGAACCTGTGATCTCCTGCATCCAAGGTGGATACCATAACCACTTAGGCCACTGGAGGGGTCATTTGCTCAAACAAAGGAAACAAATTTCAAATGCTAAATTCTGAGATATAATTATCCGGTGGCATAACATATGTATAATTGGATTTATGTAGTCAAAACATTATAATTTTGACCATCACTATAGTCATCATATACTTTATGTGTATGTGTGAGTTATCATCTTATATGTATGACCCTTGACCTGTAAAGATTCTGCCTCTGCATGTCCGATTTAGGAAAATGAGATAATGCTGTTTTATGGTAATATATTACCTTATGTCATATCATTTTGGGTCAGGTTATATTAAATTGAAGAATAAAAATATGAGATTTATCTTCATTTCATCTGTACCTGTCATATAATTATAATGTGAGATTTATCTTCATTCCGTCTGTACCTGTCATATAATTATAATGTGAGATTTATCTTCATTCCATCTGTACCTGTCATATAATTATAATATGAGATTCAACTTCATTCCATCTGTACTCGTTATAGAATAATGTGAAATTAAACTTTATTCTGCCTGTTCTTGTCGAAGAATAATAAGGAGATATCTATTCTGTCTGTACCAGTCACAGAATAATAATGCGAATTTTACTCTATTTCATCTGTACCTGTTGTGACATTAATTTGTCTGTACCTGTCATAAAATAATAATGTCAGATTTATTTCTTTTTTATCTGTACCTGTTGTGACATTAATTTATCTTCATACCATCTGTACCTGTCACAGAATAATAATGATGTGATTTAACTTTATTCTGTCTGTACCTGTCATAAAATAATAATGTGAGATTCATTTCTATTCCATCTGTACCTGTTGTAGCATATTAATGCGAGATTTATCTTCATTCTGTCTGTACCTGTCATAGAATAATAATATGAGATTTTCTTTATTCTGTCTGTACCTGTCATAGAATAATAATGTGAGATTATCTTTATTCTGTCTGTACCTGTCATAGAATAATAATGTGAGATTTTCTTTATTCTGTCTGTACCTGTCATAGAATAATAATGTGAGATTTTCTTTATTCTGTCTGTACCTGTCATAGAATAATAATGTGAGATTTTCTTTATTCTGTCTGTACCTGTCATAGAATAATAATGTGAGATTATCTTTATTCTGTCTGTACCTGTCATAGAATAATAATGTGAGATTTTCTTTATTCTGTCTGTACCTGTCATACAAAAATAATGTGAGATTTTCTTTATTCTGTCTGTACCTGTCGTAGCCGATCAAGGGTCAGAATACTTTCCACTGCAGACACCCCCTTGATATACTTCTCAATGTAAGTCTCGCCATCGGTATCATTAACCTCATTGGATGAGGCAGCCATCTGGGCCAGTGTCTCCATGTTCTCCAGATCTTCTGAGGCCTGAAAAAATCACAGCACCAGTTCATGTTAGCCAACACAAAATCAGTCTAAATTTAAAAATTACATTTTGCTAGCTTACCAAATTGCTATCAGTAGAGACTAAATGTTCTTTTTGCCATTCCATAAAAAAGCTGTGGCATTCCTTTTGAGTAGGCACATGTCAGTGCAGAGGTAAAATCTTTCCCTATTAAATTTCTACCAAGATTAGTTGTTCCCTATTTCTTTTCTCATGGGTCTTAACTCATTCAGTCCTTACACGTGATCTGGTTTCTGCATTCAATGCCGAACCCGCCAGTAGTCAACAGTTGTTGACTGCATGGCCGATCCAGTCTTATGAAAGTGTGTTAGATACAAAGTCTCTGATTGGTTAAAAAAAATTCCTCCAAGAATCAAAACAATGTTAACCAATCAGAAATGAGTTTAACTACCTTTGTGCAAATTTGAATTGTTCAGAAACCAAGGGCTACTAATTGAGGGCAGTTTCACTACATGTGTTCCATTTATGAAAGATCGTAAAGCTAAAGTATGGTGAATGTAAAAGTTATTTTTGATGATGATGATGTGAGCGAAAATGAGGAGTTTCTTGGATTTGATCTAAGAAATAATGAGGAAGAGGAGAAAAGATATATTCAGCGGTTGGATATTTTGCGAAATTTAGATTCGGACATTGATGCTTCTAAAATTGAATTGTCAGAAGAATAGGATGCTGATAATGATGATGATAAAGTTTCTGCCAATCTAGCAGATTGGAGTGATCATCTTTGGCCACATGGACGAGGAAAACAGAAATCAATTTTTTTTAATTTGTTTTTATCCAGAGGAACTGTACACAGCCATTGCAAACAAAACCAATGCATATGCCCCAAAAATGCATCTGGGTATAACCGAACAAAACGTGGTATCCAGCAACACCAGACGCGATAAAAGCACTGATTGGGGCTCATGTTGTTATCTTCTATGTAAAGACTTCTTTCTTCCATGACCAGCCCAAGATATGTAATTGGTATAAGTACAAACTTTTCCATCCTTCCTGCAACGAACTGAAATTCAGTCATGCAAGATTTAAAAATCTACAAAAATATTTTCATGTGACTGACACCAGCAACAATCCACCTCGAAGAACACCTGGTCATGAAAAACTGGCCCATGTTAGACCAATATTGTAGTGCATTTGCAAAACATGCATCATAGAATACTACCCACATTGTAAGGTATTCATTGATGAAGCAATTATTGAATTTTCAGGACGACTGATGTTTAAGCAGTACGTGCCTTTAAAACCAACCAAATGAAGCATCAAAGTATGAGTTCGAGCAGATCCTTGTAATGGATATGTTGGGGTCTCTCAAGTTTATACTGGAAGGACTGCCATTAATCCAGAAATGAATCTTGGGAAAACTGTTGTTCGCGATTTGATGGAACCTTTGTTTCATTGTGGACACCATGTCTACACTGACAGTTATTTAATTACATCTTCAGACCTATTTCTTCAGTTTCAACAAAAAAGCTGCATAACAGTATGATCAAATCAAAAGGATCTTCCATCTGGAATACACAGAGTGAAGCTGAAAAAGCAGGGCCAAAGCATAATTAAACAGAAAGGATACGCGAGTGTTACAGTTTGGCATGACAAAAAGAATATCACTTTGCTTTGCACCAACTGTGACAGTGAGGCAACATCTGTTAACCAGATGTCTGGGCACAAGTTCATTTGGGGCAAGGTTGAAATAGTTTGAAAGGTCCTGACAAGTTGATTATTAATTTTAGTCGACATCTGTTAACCAGATGTCGGGGCACAAGTTCATTTGGGGCAAGGTTGAAATAGTTTGAAAGGTCCTGACAAGTTGATTATTATTTTAGTCGATATCTGTTACAAGAAGGGGAGTGTATTTTTCTTGTTGAGAGACTTTACAATCTGAATACAAATCTGTATGTTACCATAGCTACCAAAATCACCTAAATCTATGTAATAATACAAATCTGTATGATACCATGTTCTAAGGATATCAAATCACCTAAATCTATGTAATAATACAAATCTGTATGATACCATGTTCTAAGGATACCAAATCACCTAAACCTATGTAATAATACAAATCTGTATGATACCATGTTCTAAGGATACCAAATCACCTAAATCTATGTAATAATACAAATCTGTATGATACCATGTTCTAAGGATACCAAATCACCTAAATCTATGTAATAATACAAATCTGTATGATACCATGTTCTAAGGATACCAAATCACCTAAACCTATGTAATAATACAAATCTGTATGATACCATGTTCTAAGGATACCAAATCACCTAAATCTATGTAATAATACAAATCTGTATGATACCATGTTCTAATGATACCAAATCACCTAAATCTATGTAATAATACAAACCTGTAGGATACCATGTTCTAAGGATATCAAATCACCTAAATCTATGTAATATGATACCATGTTCTAAGGATACCAAATCACCTAAATCTATGTAATAACACAAATCTGTATGATACCATGTTTTAAGGATACCAAATCACCTAAATCTATGTAATAATACAAACCTGTAGGATACCATGTTCTAAGGATATCAAATCACCTAAATCTATGTAATATGATACCATGTTCTAAGGATACCAAATCACCTAAATCTATGTAATATGATACCATGTTCTAAGGATACCAAATCACCTAAATCTATGTAATAATACAAATCTGTATGATACCATGTTCTAAGGATACCAAATCACCTAAACCTATGTAATAATACAAATCTGTATGATACCATGTTCTAAGGATACCAAATCACCTAAACCTATGTAATAATACAAATCTGTATGATACCATGTTCTGAGGATACCAAATCACCTAAACTTATGTAATAATACAAATCTGTATGATACCATGTTCTAATGATACCAAATCACCTAAATCTATGTAATAATACAAACCTGTAGGATACCATGTTCTAAGGATATCAAATCACCTAAATCTGTGTAATATGATACCATGTTCTAAGGATACCAAATCACCTAAATCTATGTAATAATACAAATCTGTATGATACCATGTTCTAAGGATACCAAATCCCCTAAACCTATGTAATAATACAAATCTGTATGATACCATGTTCTAAGGATACCAAATCACCTAAATCTATGTAATAATAAATGTAGTAATACAGGGATTTGGAAGAAAACCTCAATCAGTACACTAACTGATTACATTTGTCCCAATGAAAAACATTACAAAATCTGGCAAAATTCACAATTTCAGAAAATTACCCATTAATACAATGTTCCTAAATTTTTCAATTTCAATACCCATAAAAGTGATTGATCCGACACCCAAGAAAATTCCCTGCATCAGAAAATCTAACCTTACCTTTGGAATATTAGACACAACATCATATGTGATACCACTGGCTCTAAACACATCCTGAAATAAAATGTGAAAAACCCAGAAATACTCAATTTTGTAGAAACATGAAAATCAAATCATACACACACACACATGCTTTGAAAACAACTCTATCTGCCTGACATAACAAATGAGATCAAATGACAATTTACTTGCTTCATATGTCAGATACTGTATGTAGGGTTTCATAATTATACCATGCAACTGTTTGGACATAACATTTTTCGAATGGTTGAAACACTATATAGCTGTAAAAGCTCATATCCTAATTGAATGAAAATCTCAATTAAAAAAAAAAAGCAACTACAGTTCAGTTTTATTATCATCCACAAAACGTGTTTGAGGACCTATACAATCAATCTTTATCACCAAATTCAAATCAACATGTCCAATGGACTACGGTTTGTGTAGTATTTAAGTAATTGTTCAGCTTGTTGTCAATTAGTTATTAACTTTTTAAGCAATATAATAATTAAGTATATCAATATTTTCTTTGTGGTACAGATTTTATATCTCATTGAATATTTGTGTATAAAACTTGACTGCCGTAATACTAACTTTTAAATGTCTTGCAAGAACCACCAAAAATTCAGGATCATTGACACACACCATATATGTAACATATAAATGAGACAGCATTCATTTTCTTGTCAAAAATCAGTCTCATAAGTTGCATAGTTACATTTGATTTTTAAATGTTTGTAGCTCAGAATTCATAAAAAATTTAAAAGGCAGTAAACACTTAAAGACAAATAACAGAGTTTACTCCTAAGGTCTTGATCAGCAGTACTTGTATAACAAAATCTATAGCAGTTTGAACACTGACAAATCCGTCTATTAAAAAGGCTGCAAATTCATTACATAGGATAGCCATTTATTACCAAGGCTACCTGTCCATTATAATGGCTATCCATCGATTACCAAGACTACCTGTACATTATAAAAAGTAGCCATCCATTACCAAGGCTACCTATCCATTATAAAGGCTACGTGTCAATTAAAAAGAATTCCCATCCATAACAAAGATTATTGCTTAGAATTGACAGATCAGACAGATTAGACTGCAATATCAACAGGTAGGTAGAGTAGACAGATACGTTAGAAAGATGATAAATCCATTGATCACAAAGACATGTATCTGGAAAACTATAAGATGGAGGATAAACACTTACAGTGCCTATAAATCTCTGCTTTAACTTGTCGGTAAAACTGGAGATGGTGTGTTTGGTGTAAATGTTGATGCATAATCTCTTTCGTAGAACAAGCTCCATTGAAGCCGGATGGCTCAGTCGAACGATAGCCTTTAGTATCATGTAGACACGCTCATTCGAACTTGTCAAGCGATTCAGGTAATTTGAATCATGGATTGAAGAGTCCCAAGATACCACTGCACACACCTATGACAGAAAAAAATTGCATTTAATGATTTCTCTACAAATAAGCATTCACCATTGATTACAACTTCAAAAATGGGCTGTTTGGATTATTATCTGATGCTAGCATTTCCAAGAAGGAATGAAGTTGATTGTAAACCATTCAATATTAGAGCAATGAATAAATAAATAATTATTGAGATAAGAGTGTAGCAGTATATAAATTTAATTTCTGAGATCAAAGTGTAGCATTGAATAAATTTAATTTCCAGAACAGAATGTAGTAAAAAGCAACTATTCCAATGTGTTACAAACTACAAAGACAACAAAGAAAAACACAACTTTCTATTTATAATTTTTATTATATAAAAAAAATTCAGATATTATTTAATGCAGAAAGATACCATTTATATGATATTTCTCTTTTGTTTTCTTAAAGGTAGCATTGGTTTTAAAGAAATCAATGCGTACATTTTAGGATGGTGTAAAGAGCGTACAATTATCTTTATTTTGAAATATGAAAAAATAATGGTTGAGTAGGGCTCATCTTTTGAGTGCCTAACTCCTCCTGCACATATCTCAGAAGAATGTTAGCTCTGCATGCACATATCTCATAAGAAAGCTAGCTCTGCATGCACATATCTCAGAAGAATGCTAGCTCTGCATGCACATATCTCAGAAGAATGCTAGCTCTGCATGCACATATCTCAGAAGAATGCTAGCTCTGCATGCACATATCTCAGAAGAATGCTAGCTCTACATGCACATATCTCAGAAGAATGCTAGCTCTGCATGCACATATCTCAGAAGAATGCTAGCTCTGCATGCACATATCTCAGAAGAATGCTAACTCTACATTCATATATCTCAGAAGAATGCTAGCTCTGCATGCACATATCTCAGAAGAATACTAGCTCTGCATGCACATATCTCAGAAGAATGCTAGCTCTGCATGCACATAGCTCAGAAGAATGCTAGCTCTGCATGCACATATCTCAGAAGAATGCTAGCTCCACATCACCAATTAATCTTAGAAGGCAACTTAAAAAAGAAGCTCATAACTTTTCTTTTTATTTTAATATAGTAGTAACATCTACACTATGAAAATATACTTGTATATTTAGAAGCGCAAACTTAGTGCCAATTGTGTTATTTCAAGTTTATTTTTTGAGCACACACAATGCACTAGACCCATGGCTGATGGACCCTGGATGGACTGGTGTTTAGAACTGCAGATTTGTGACCAAATCGGTGCAGGTTCAAATCCTCAAGTTGGCTAACATGGTGTATTCTTGGGTAAGATACTTTATTCCAGTTGTCTCACCACTTAATAGCCTACTTGTGCTGCTGTGCCATTAAAGACCAAACCAAGTTGAACAAAACAGTCATCAAATATAAATGTTAACCTAATATGAAACACAGGTAAATGTTAAAGTCTCTACAGTTTACCATTTATACATATAGTGTCCAAAAGCCTTGAATTGCTGCAGGAACAAAATTAAAGACCTCATAATGTGTCCTACCTTAAATATTTTCAGTATTTATTGTTTTCTAATTTCATGGTGGTTTTGTTTTTCTTTCTGGTATTCATATCATTATAGATGTTGCACAGCACTTATGGCTTATAAAGATTAGGTGCTATACAAAGTCCTCATTATTATTATTATTATTATTTAATGCCTGCCTGTGTAACACCCACAATGCACTAAATAAAGGGAAGTAACTCCTGAAGTTATTCATTTTCAAAATAACCATGAATCATTATACTGACTGTAAAATATAGAAATCTTGAAATATGTATAAAATTATGTACTTTAATTTCAATGGCGGGATATTACTCTGAAATTTCTATACCTATTACAATACAGCTATGATAAGATTTGCCCATTGGAAAATGAATAAAACTCGTTTGAATCAGAATATTAATAATTTAAGTAATTACTTACATTTTCTTTTTCAGTGTAGGTCTTGATAATGGGGAGCGATAAAAAGGTGGAAGGCTGCTCCCTAACAAGAATAGAATTTACCCCTGCAGCCTGCATACCCTCTTTTGCATTAGGGGTACTCATGTCATCAGCTAAAGATAGAAATAAACTAGATATGTCACAGTAGAGAATTATGGGTACTTGTGTCATCAGCTAAAGATAGAAATAAACTAAATACAGTATGTCAAAGTTTAGCATTATGGGTACTGGTCTCATCAGCTAAACGAGAATCAACTAGAATATAAATAGTCATACAGGTCATTTAAGTGCATGTATCTATCTTAAATATAAATTGTTTTAAAATATAATTCAAATTTTGCTTAACCAAAGTCTATTTAGTTTTGATTACTGAATGATCTGCACTTTGGCTGTCATAAAGAATCTTCCAGACAGAAACTGTCTATCACTATGAACTTTTACAAAGGTGGGATTATACTAAACTGGATAGAGTAAAGAGTATGTAGAGTTTAGCCAACACACTATAGGGTAGAAAGAATGTTTATTAACTTGTGAAGCCTTTCACTGTTACATCACAGTGCATGACATTCAATTTGTATTGTACCAGATCACACCTTCAGTTTGATCTTGTCCAAATATTTCCAAATATTTTAATATTGATTATGTACTTTTCAGGGTTTTTGAATAATAAATAATGACCTTTCATAGTAATATGTATGTATCAGGATCCAAGAACAGTGACAATATGCCATTGAAATGTATGAAGAATAAAATTCTAAAAAACTGAAAACCATTACTGAAATAATCAGTGTTGAATGCCAACATGACCTTTATGACTTTTATTATAGAATGAAACAATCCTGTGTCTCTATAGCTGTGCATTCATGCCAACACTAGAGAGGTATAGGTGTAATTCATTCAACACTAGAGAGGTATAGGTGTAATTCATTCAACACTAGAGAAGTATAGGTGTAATTCATTCAACACTAGAGAGGTATAGGTGTAATTCATTCAACACTAGAGAGGTATAGGTGTAATTCATTCAACACTAGAGAGGTATAGGTGTAATTCATTCAACACTAGAGAGGTATAGGTGTAATTCATTCAACACTAGAGAGGTATAGGTGTAATTCATTCAACACTAGAGAGGTATAGGTGTAATTCATTCAACACTAGAGAGGTATAGGTGTAATTCATTCAACACTAGAGAGGTATAGGTGTAATTCATTCAACACTAGAGAGGTATAGGTGTAATTCATTCAACACTAGAGAGGTATAGGTGTAATTCATTCAACACTAGAGAGGTATAGGTGTAATTCATTCAACACTAGAGAGGTATAGGTGTAATTCATTCAACACTAGAGAGGTATAGGTGTAATTCATTCAACACTAGAGAGGTATAGGTGTAATTCATTCAACACTAGAGAGGTATAGGTGTAATTCATTCAACACTAGAGAAGTATAGGTGTAATTCATTCAACACTAGAGAGGTATAGGTGTAATTCATTCAACACTAGAGAGGTATAGGTGTAATTCATTCAACACTAGAGAGGTATAGGTGTAATTCATTCAACACTAGAGAGGTATAGGTTAATTTTTCCTATCTGTAATCTATATCTTACAGGTATAAGTACAGAAAACTGTATCAAAAATATAGTTTTGGTACTGACTTGGATCTGCAGCTGGTTAAAATTCTTGCCACAAATGTGCAAAATTGATGTGGATTGGTAACAGAATACAAACTCAAAACATAGTGACAAATTATCTATGTTAAAAATAAACATTTAACCTGTCTACATGGCTCACGTTCACAAAATGGAAGTCAAGTTCACAAATTCTACAATGAGCATGATGATGTGCTCTGTGTGCTGTATTAAATCTCTCACATTTTTCTTTTCAAATTTGTAAAGTACTATTGTTTGTCATTTTTCCAATCCAGCATCTTTAAATATAAATAGTTTCCTATCATCCAACATTTTTCAGTCATATAATATCCACAAATCACAATGATAATGCCCATTTCACTTAGCATCTGGCACAACTTATTTTAAAAGTATTGACTGGTTCATAACCTAAACATATTTATTACATTATAACAACAAGGTTTCTAAAATTTAACAAATTCAACATACATACCATTTAAATCAAGAAACAAAACTGGCATATGTCGTTCCATATCTGGGGGAGCATCCCTGAAATGGCAAGATAAAATAATGAGTACAAATGTATCATTGGAGATTTATGCACTAATAGTGAAATAATGAGTTTAATGCTTTAGCTACCACAGTGAACTAAATAATGTATCCATGGAGAGTTAATGCCCTATTTGTCAATGACCTAATTAATATATCCACAGAGAGTTATGCCCTAATTGTCAGTGACCTAATTAATATATCCATGCCTTATTTGTCAGTGACCTAATTAAAATATCCATGGAGAGTTGATGCCCTAATTGTCAGTGACATAATTAATATTTCCATGGAGTGTTGATGCTTGAGCTACAATAGTCAACAAAATAATGTATCTAAGGAGACTTAACGTTCTTATTTCCAATGTGAACTAATTAATATATCCACGGAGAGTTAATGACCTAATTGTCAGTGACCTAATTAATACACCCTAGAAGACAATGCTCTTGTTTCCAATGTGAACTAATTAATATATCCATGGAGAGTTAATGACCTAATTGTCAGTGACCTAATTAATACACCCTAGAAGACAATGCTCTAGTTGCCAATGTGAACTAATTAATGCCTCCATGGAGAGTTAATGCTCTAGCTACTACAGTGAATTAAATCTATCCAAGGAGAGTTAAATGCTCTAGTGTCTACAATGAATAAGTTACAAAGCCTGACTGTGGGGCCCCAAATGCTTGAGTGGTCTAAAACGTTCTCTGTTATGGATCACTGCCATCTCACTTCTGCGTGGATTCCAGTCTTAGAGTCGGCCAATGGGGGTATGTGAGAAAACTTGCCAGTAGCTTCTCATGGGTCGGTAGTTCTTCCTCCAAAATTAATACTGGCCACCATGTTTAGCCTATAAATGGTGTTAAACCCTACAACAACAAAACCTGACCAAGGAAACATATAAAAGAGGTAAACAATTCCATGGGACATGCCAATAATTCTGTATTTGTGTGTGATTTAAAAGCAATGCACATTAAGGTTATGTATATCAGCCTACAATTTCAGATTCGTGAGTTGTTATTTCAAGTACTGGTATATACAGATTTAAAAGGTTGAATTGTGTACAAATCGAATTCTGGCATTCATGTGGCACTTATCTTTGATTTTTCTGTTTTGCATTGAATGAAATTTCAGACATGGCTTAGAAAGCAACAATCATGTTTGCTACAGATTGCTAATGGACTGCATACAATATGTATGGGAAAAAGTTGGAAACAAGCCAGGATACAGTTAAAGTACTACCAGTCGGCAGGTGCCCCTGGAATGCCACTTCCTGCTGCAGGGACCATGACAGCATTTCTTTCCTCTGTAAGACACACCCACTGCTCTATCAGTGCCCTTTCTCTGTCGGAATCGGACTCAGACTTGTCTGAAATAAACAGAACTGGACAAATTCAAACTTGACTTGACCAATCTTTGTCTGAGCTGCTGTATTAAGTTTCAACTCAATTTCATGTCAACTGACCTCCACTTAGCATTCTATATTTCGTCAAAACTCATGTTATGATCATTAAAAATGACATAAGAGGTCCAATTGGCCTGATATTGCTCAAGTGAAGTAAGCTATGAGAGCAAATTCACTGATATGAAAACTGCGGTGCAAAGATAGGTTTGGAGCATGTAGTGAATTATTTTTACAGTTTATCCTCATCCACCTTGATGTAGAAAAACTCAAAATAGAAAAACTCAAAATAGAAAAACTCAAAATAGAAAAACTTTTAAATAATTTTCTCTTTATGCAGCAAACATGCACAAATGAAGTTTCGGCCATTACTATAAGTATAACAATACTGTACATATTAAAAGTGAAAGTGAAAGTGAAAGTATGAAAGTACTATAAGTATAACAATACTGTACATATTAAAAGTGAAAGTGAAAGTATGAAAGTACTATAAGTATAACAATACTGTACATATTAAAAGTGAAAGTAATATTTGATTGTCCTAATCATGTACTTCCATTGCTTTATTATGTACAATTTGGTTTTCCATATTGAGAACCACAGACTTAGAAATATGATGATCCCCCCCCCACCTTGTGACAATGAAAACATAAAAAAAAAAAAAATTCTTCAGAATACAGGATTTATAGGTTTCAATAAAACAAGTTATGTAAATTAATAAAATAATATCACTGTATTACCTGAAGAAGAATAAAATAGAAAATAACAAGTAACACTTGCATACATCGACACCAGATTTGTATACCCTCTCTATTATAATACATCTCTTTTATAGTATATAGTATGATAGAGAGGGTCCTCTATCTGTGAATGGGTCATGGGGTTAATCTATGGTATTTATTTCACTTTACAATTTTTTTTAACTTAAGATTATTGTTAGTTTCCTCAACATCAAGCTCGCATCAAGCAACGGGAAAAATTATTGCAGGCAATAAGTTATATAATATTAATTATACAAAAATGTGAACACGTGAACTTTAGTGATTATTTACAAAGTCTTATTCATACAGATTTATAAAAATTAAATCGACACGTCTCTTAATTCTGGGAATACAGGATTAGTGGTGGTGATGACTAATCAGAACTTCAATATTTCATGCTTACCTGTAAATTTATTGAAACATTACCTGTTTTATTAATCAGCTTCTGTATCTGTTCATCCAGGTAATTTTTCCTTCTGGCCAGAGCCTCAGACCATCTTTCCCTAACAAGATTTAAATCCTCTTCCTGGTAGGAATCTAAGCCCTTCTGCAACTTAAATCTTCCACAGATAGATCCTACAGATATGTTAGTTATGGCCTCACAAATTAGTGGTAGTGTGCCTGAGTGGGCCACAGGCTTTACTCGCACCTGAATCCTTCGTGAATGACCCTGCAGAGACCATGAAATCAGTGTACGTAACATTAATAACAAAATGCTAGGAAATGATGCTAAGGTATGGATGTCTAAATGTATAGAGCGCAAAAAATGACACATAAATGTAGTATACAATATACCTGTTAATGACAATGTATATATACTACATGTATACACCACTTTCTCATTTTTGCATTCTTGTTTAATATATGGACTCGTCTCTCAGAAGACAGGTGTGAATCATATTTTGTCTCAGAGAAACTACAACAAAAAACATTGATTATACATGCTGAAGAACAAAACTGAAAATTGGTCAAACCTTGATATAGCCCTCATTTCTACATGTAGAATAAATCAGCATAACCCTCATCTTAAGATTCTTCACAAAGGTTACTTCCCTTACTTTTTAAGACCAACTGGCAAGAACAGTATTTTCTTATTTTAGTGATATTTCATGGCATTATCATTTATAAAAGTTTTAAAACCCTCCATATCCAGATAATTTGTCAAATTTGGTTAACATCTGCTACATCTTGTTTTAGATGTCATCAAGATCTATTTTTAGTAATGGTGGGCATATCTGATGGTAGATTAACATCAATGGTAGCAAATGTAAAAGTCAACAAGCCAGGATTCTGTCAAACTTGCTTGAATTCTACTCAGCATTTCCTGAAACATCATTTAAATTTTGGGGCATTTGTTTCTGTGCAGGTCTTTTTTTTTTTACTAGCAGTAGCAAGTTCTTAAGGTGGATCAGAATTATTTTGTACAAACATAAATTTTCACTGCCTGGATACCAAGCTTTTACAAATTCTGCTCAGTGGTTATTTTTAATAAAAGTTGCCAAAATTTAATGTCAATAAATAATAACTGAAGGATGTGAACTTGTCAGTGGGATTCAAGATACAAATGGGCACACTCATATCAAGATACAAATGGGCACACTCATATCAAGATACAAATGGGCACACTCATATCAAGATACAAATGGGCACACTCATATCAAGATACAAATGGGCACACTTATATCAAGATATAAATGGTCAGATTTGCATCCATATAAATGTGGTTAGACTCACATCAAGATAAAAGTGGTCAGACTCTCATCAAGTTACAAGTGGTCAGAGAAACATCAAGATAAAAGCAGTCAGACTCACATCAATATACGAATGGTCAGACTCACATCAATATACAAATGGTCAGACTCACATCAATATACAAATGGTCAGATTCACATCAAGACACAAATGGTCAGACTCACATCAAGATACATGTGGTCAGACTCTCATCCAGATACAAGTGGTCAGACTCGTATAAATGTTTTGAAAATTACCTAAGAGCTGTAGATGAAGTAAAAATAAACTACAACTTTCTATGTTCCAGACTATTTATACAAACTCAGAGTAGCTAGTTTATAAAGTAAAAAAGAAATCTGTCATGAAAAAGTCTTGAATTCAATAAATTCAGAATACCTGTCTAAGCTGAAAAACCCCAGAACAAGGTACATCAGGCTGTGGCTTAACTTCTACAGGGGCATACTCCCCTTGATCATTCAGCTCCTGGATTTCTACACGTACTTCAATCTTCCTCATCACCTCACTCCATCTGTGATGAAATACTTAAAAGTCAGCAAACCCTGTATTTGTCTGATTGTAGGTCCATGCAAGATGTATTATTACTATATGGTCCCACATTCTCATTATAAGGTGGTCTACTCTAAAGTCACATAGTCATGATAAGATGGCTTCCTCTATGGTCCCATATTCTCATTATAAGGTAGTCTACTGTATGGTTAGAGTCTTGTTATAAGGTAGTCTACTGTATGGTTAGAGTCTTGTTATAAGGTAGTCTACTGTATGGTTAGAGTCTTGTTATAAGGTAGTCTACTGTATGGTTAGAGTCTTGTTATAAGGTAGTCTACTGTATGGTTAGAGTCTTGTTATAAGGCAGTCTACTGTATGGTTAGAGTCTTGTTATAAGGTAGTCTACTGTATGGTTAGAGTCTTGTTATAAGGCAGTCTACTGTATGGTTAGAGTCTTGTTATAAGGCAGTCTACTGTATGGTTAGAGTCTTGTTATAAGGCAGTCTACTGTATGGTTAGAGTCTTGTTATAAGGCAGTCTACTGTATGGTTAGAATCTTGTTATAAGGTAGTCTACTGTATGGTTAGAGTCTTGTTATAAGGTAGTCTACTGTATGGTTAGAGTATTGTTATAAGGCAGTCTACTGTATGCAGTGATTAATCTACCCCTGCGTCTAGTGTCCAGCACGCACAAAAAATTGCTGGGACTCATTAGTTGTTCATATGTGCATTCCTTTGGACGCAAGAAATTTTAAAGGACCAACATCGTGCTTACTGTGAATTTTGTTTAACAGGACTTTCTTTTCACAAGGCAAATATTATCTCTGCACCGGTCATGTGGTACTCACTCCTTAACAGTAAACTATTATGGGATGTCATCAGTTTCCCTCATGTTTCCGGTTAAAATGTCGCCAAAGTAGATGATGAAAATTGACTCTAAGCAAAGGACATTGGATATTTTGTTTAATGATTCAAATTCCACAGATCAGCAGCATTTGGTTTCGTCATCTGATGTTCAGGATGCAAACGTGTGCTCAGCCTCCAGCGTAATACATAAATTACCAAAAATTTAACAGTTTCAGCCGAAGTGGTTAAAAACGGCTTATAGACAACTTGGACCGAAAATAAGACAATTCGGCCCAACCACAGACAATTCGACCCAATTTTAAAATACAACTGACAAGTATTTATTTGTAACATATATTTTGACAATTCTTATATAATATGTTTTATAATAAAATTTGGAACATTTTGTGAACAAGATAAATGTTTTCCAAAGTTATAATGGTTAGAAAAAACCGGAGAAAGAAAGGAGTATAGTAGAGCTGTACGCTTGGTCTCAAAAACTTAATTCTTAAGCAAAACAAGAGATATTCTCGTATTGAATGTATTTGTTACAAATAAATTTATACAGATAAAATGGTAGAAAATTGTATAATTAGTTATTTTGCGATAATTTGACATAAATTTAATTCAGAACATGATTCTGTTTTGCTGTGATATGTTACGAAAAAGATAGAAAAATGTGCACAATGAAAGACGCATCTTTACCAAAATTTTTTGTATTTTAAATTTCATTTAATTTGATAAATAATATTCAAAACACCACAAACATTTTAAGTTGTCAAATTAATACCATTCTAATCATAACAGTTTCCGAGTCAAAATATTAGAGCGAAAGTTTACAACGTGTATGCCTTTTTAGTCAATCCAAACATATAACATATGTATCAGAGACATACAACAACAGACTGTTCATTAAATATGTAATCGTTTTCACTCAGTTTTCCCTTCTGATATGTATATTAATGTATCTCAATGTGTTTGCAGAATCACTGTACTCATTACATTTGAGCGGGACTCATTATTTGAATATATGCGAGTCCTGTGACTCATTGGGATGAAATTGTAGATTAATCACTGCTGTATGGTTAGAGTCTTGTTATAAGGTAGTCTACTGTATGGTTAGAGTCTTGTTATAAGGCAGTCTACTGTATGGTTAGAGTCTTGTTATAAGGCAGTCTACTGTATGGTTAGAGTCTTGTTATAAGGCAGTCTACTGTATGGTTAGAGTCTTGTTATAAGGCAGTCTACTGTATGGTTAGAGTCTTGTTATAAGGCAGTCTACTGTATGGTTAGAGTCTTGTTATAAGGTAGTCTACTGTATGGTTAGAGTCTTGTTATAAGGCAGTCTACTGTATGGTTACACAATCTCATTATAAGGTAGTCTACTGTATGGTTACACAGTCTCAATACAAGGTAGTCTATTCTATGGTTACACATTCTCATTATAAGGTGATCTACTCTATGGTCACAATAAGAGACTCACTCTAAAGTGGACTACCCTATGGTTACACATTCTCATTTTAAGGTGATCTACTCTATGGTCACAATAACAGTCTCACTCTAAAGTGGACTACCCTATGGTTACACAGCTTCATTATAAAGTGATCTACTCTATGGTCACAATAAGAGACTTACTCTAAAGTGGACTACCCTATGGTTACACATTCTCATTTTAAGGTGATCTACTCTATGGTCACAATAACAGTCTCACTCTAAAGTGGACTACCCTATGGTTACACAGTTTCATTATAAAGTGATCTACTCTATGGTCACAATAAGAGACTCACTCTAAAGTGGACTACCCTATGGTTACACAGCTTCATTATAAAGTGATCTACTCTATGGTCACAATAAGAGACTCACTCTAAAGTGGACTACCCTATGGTTACACAGTTTCATTATAAAGTGATCTACTCTATGGTCACAATAAGAGACTCACTCTAAAGTGGACTACCCTATGGTTACAGTTTCATTATAAGGTGATCTACTCTATGGTCACAATAAGAGTCTCACTCTAAAGTGGACTATCCTATGGTTACACAGTTTCATCATGGTTACACAGTCTCATTATCAGGTGGTCTACTCTATTCATTCAACATACTGTGCTATAAGAAGTGGGTACTTAATTTACAAAGACATTTTCTGTCTAAAAATATGCTGACCCATAACACTATGAAACATTTATTAAGCTGGTCCCATGGTCATATGATACAAGAAATAATCTACCATACAAACTGTAATTAATAAATTAAATATTGCAGCCATCCATTAGCTTGCGAAGTACATTTAGGCCTTCCATATTACCATCTTTACCAACAGCCCAATTAACCTTTCACAAGGAACTTTATATATATATATATATATATATATATATATATATATATATATATATATATATATATATATGGTAACAATTTCTATTATCAACTTTTTGTATCAATATATTGCTATCTTATACTATATTTACAAGAATTTATTTTTTTCATTAAAATATTGACAAATTTATACTCAACCAAAGATCTTAAAGTTGCCAGTTTTTTACTATATCTGTTTAACAAAACTAATTAATAGAAAATCAAACGACAATACCTCTCATTTAATAAACTCACCTGTCAGTAAGAGACAGGGTCTTACTCTCAACATAGGACACTTGGGAACCAAACCCCACAATGCGATGACCCCAAACCTCTATTGATAGTGCCCTGTCATAGCAGTGTTCTACAAATTCATCTATAACATTTATCTTAAAGTCCTGAAAAATAAATTAAAAAAGATAAATAAGAGAAAACCAAAAAATAAAATTTTCCTGCACATTAAAATAATCTGAAATATATCATGCAAGTCTGAACAAAGTTTATCCAAAAGAAAATTTCTTACTTTGAAATGTCTGGAGTTGACTGTTTAAAAAGATTTCCATGTTCAAACCTGCATTAAGTGGCAAAACCGATGTTCAGACATGCTTTTGATGGTAAAGCCAGTGTACATGCTTGTTTCATAATGTACAGTTAGATACCAAATTAAAAATAATTTATGTTCCAGGAAACATCCGAAACTCCTACATTATATATAAATGAAAGCTGTTTATGTTCCAAGAAACATACAAACCTCTTAAATTATATATTAAATTATATATAAATAAAAAGTAATTTGTGTTTGAGGATATTTTCTAGTCAGAAAATCAGATCTTTCTGAGGCAAAAGCTACTTTAACAAAACAGGAAATAAAAATAAGAGCAATTTATGTTTCACAATACATTTGATAATCATAAATTACATATAAATAAAAGCAATGTATGTTTCATGATACAATTGATAATCATAATTTATATATAAATAAAAGCAGTCCATCTTCCAGGAGACAAACATACACCTCATAAATTGTATATAAATACCGGTAATAGCAATTTATGTCCAGGAAACATTTAAACCTCATGAATTATTCTGAATTAAAAGCAATTTATTTTCAAAGGAAACATTTGAACCTCATGAATTATTCTGAATTAAAAGCAAATTATTTTCTAGGAAACATCTGAACCTCATGAATTATTCTGAATTAAAAGCAATTTATGTCTAGGAAACATTTGAACCTCATGAATTATTCTGAATTAAAAGCAATTTATTTTCTAGCAAACATCCGAACCTCATGAATTATTCTGAATTAAAAGCAATTTATTTTCTAGGAAACATCCGAACTTCATGAATTATTCTGAATTAAAAGCAATTTATTTTCTAGGAAACATCTGAATCTCATGAATTATTCTGAATTAAAAGCAATTCATTTTCTAGGAAACATCTGAATCTCATGAATAATTCTGAATTAAAAGCAATTTATTTTCTAGGAAACATCTGAATCTCATGAATTATTCTGAATTAAAGGCAATTTATTTTCTAGGAAACATCCGAACCTCATGAATTATTCTGAATTAAAAGCAATTTATTTTCTAGGAAACATCTGAACCTCATGAATTATTCTGAATTAAAAGCAATTTATTTTCTAGGAAACATTTGAATTTAATTAATTATAATATATAAGTACTTTATAATTAGAGTTTAACAAAATTACTGTTTCCAGCTTTACAAGAAATCTTTTTTAAAAATCTTTATTAGATAGTAACAATCTTAGGATACTGTACCATATGACATTAGACTGACATTCTTAGGATACTGTAACAGATGACAATAGACAGTGACACATTTCAGATACTGTACCAGATGACATTAGACAGTGACAAATTTTGGATACTGTACCAGATGACATTTTAAAGTGAAAAAGTTTGGATACTGTACCCAATGACATTAGACAGTGACAACTTTTAGATACTGTACCCGATGACATTAGACAGTGACAAATTTTGTATACTGTACCAGATGACAATAGACAGTGACAAATTTTGGCTACTGTACAAGATGAAAATAGACTGACAAATTTTGGCTACTGTACCAGATGAATAATAGACAGTGACAAATTTTGGCTACTGTACCAGATGGTATTTATAGAATACTGTGAGTCATAAAAGTATGGACTTGATTTATCTGACATGTGAAATTATAATATTCTGAGATATTCTGAAATGGATCATTCTGGGCTGCTATTTTTATACCAGTATATGACTTACAGTAGAATTTATGAATTGATAATATAAACAGATTTAGAAAATCAAACTGTATGGATTTCTATGGACTTTATGACATAAAGATGGCAAAAATGTTAAGTTGTCAAGTTTTGGAGACATATTCCACTCAATAACATCCATCCGTCCAGTCGTTATTACAAAGTGTAACCCTAGCTCACCTTCAGAAAGATCTGACTTGCAAATATATCCCAAACTAGATGAGGGTCAAAGTGTAATTCCCACAGCCCTTAAATGAGAGGTGGGTGGGTTGACTTATTATTTAGCTGACTTAAACTAGTATATATATATATTCCCCCACAGCTGGATGTGTCTGCCAACCGTAGATCTGGTTTATGTAGTATACAATTGGATACTTGTTCTCTGCCAGTGACCAGTGTGAATAGTGTTACGTATATTTGATTTAAATCATTTATTTTTAATTGTCAGATCCAAATTTGTCATTTTGGGTTTAAAATTCATTAATTGGGAGATTATTCTAGAAAAATCTCTATGACCATACTTTATCTGTAAACATGTTTTTGACCTTGACTTGTTAACCTCATTTCTGGCCTTGCTTCAGAGTGATAAACAGGCCTTGGAAACGATTGGCTAAATCCAAGGACATCTTTTTATTTTTAGCTCTTGGTGGGGGAACAGTGGCTGATTTTTTCTTCTGGGTCATTCTATGAGTACGTGACTTAGTGAAGGTAGCCTCTTTCTTTGACCTTCCAGAAAATCACGCGATCCCTTGTTTATGTAAAAAAACGGGTATATAAATTATTGTTTGGGAGAGAATAATTCAGTCGAATTTCTGGGCTTTAAAGTACTAGTTGTATTTTGAGTTATATTGGAAGTTGTGTCAATTTCGTTGGAGCAATAATAATTATTTTATTTATCTGGAAAAGAATATGTGCACATAGATTTTTATTTGTATTATTATAAAAACAAGAACTGCATCACGTGACATCGTCAGCCATTTTGGATTACATCATCAAGATTCGAACCTGGAACTATTAGAACATTTATTTATCAGGACTCTTGCAATGCCATTAGTGGATTATTTTTGTGAATTTTATATTGGATTAATGTTGGGTTTGATTCTCTAAAACCGTAAGTTTAAATATTTTCTTTTATGAAAATAATTGTACTTAATAAATTTGTTTGTTAAAGTTTTACAAGCTTGTTAGTTTTCACTCTTTCTGTGTTGCTGCTTATTCGAGCCTAAGTAAGTAACAATAGTATCTTTGCCTCTTACCCTTTTATGATCAAATCGGAAAGACATTGTCCCTTTCTTGGGATTAATACTGCTGGCCTCTGGGTTGATGACAGGGGCCACAGTAATGGGCTCTTCCTGACCCCAAAAGGTGTATTGGCAGAACACAAAATGTGACAACTCTCTTGGAAGGCCCTTGGCTCCATGGATACACACCTACAATGGATTTAAGATTGTTAATGCGATATAATGTGTGCGTGTATATGAGAGAGACATAGAGAGAGATGAATCTGTTGCATATATACATGTATCTTATTTCAAATACCTAATACAAGAAGGGATATGTCTTAAATCTGTGTGACTAGATTCCATTTAGGATTGAATTTAATTATAAATTTTAATTACTGAGGCAAAGCAAAAATTTGGGCACTATCATATTTGATCACTAAATCTCTTCTTAAAGCATAGCTAGATAAAATATTAATATTCCATAATTTTTTTTGATCATTAAATTTCATCTGTATGCTTTAAAAATAATTATTTTAAAATCTAACTAAGATCATCATATAAGATCTTATAATTGAGAAATGACTGAAGACACAAGGTTTATTTCAAGTTCTGTAGATTTTTTTGACAACATTTGTGTTATAAATGAAAGCTGTATACAGTTTTCATCATTACAGAAATTAGCAAGTCAGCAGTGTCGGAGATATCTTCCCAGCAGTTATGTAAATACTTTCACAGTACCCTGTCATATATAGCATTCTGAATTTTTATAGTAATGCTAGTACCCTATGGGCAATTAACCTCAACTCATATAAAATGGATGGCACAACAACCTCATTTTTATAGCAATGCTAGTACCCTATGGGCAATTACCCTCAACTCATATAATATGGATGATATAATAACCTTATTTTTATACTAATGCTAGTACCCTAATGGCAATTACCCTCAACTAAAAAAAAATGGATGGCATAACAACCTCATTTTTATAGTAATAACAATAATAATAATAATAATAATAATAATAATAATAATAATAATAATAAGGACTTTGTATAGCGCCTAATCTTTCAAAGCTCTAAGTGCTTTACACCATCAATAATGATATGACTACACTACTGAAAAACAAATGACAAAAACAATGAAATTGGAAAACATAAAAACATGCTGAAAACATATAAGATACAAAACATGATTAGGTCGCTAAGTTTGTCCCTGCAGTCGAACCAGATGAGTTTTAAGACCACTCTTAAAAGGGCCCACTGTGTCTTTGCGTCTAATTTCAATGGGCAATTTGTTCCATGTCGCCGGGCCCTGGTATGCAAAAGAATGTTGTCCATATGACTTTGTTTTCACCTTGGGAACAATGAGTATATGATTATCAGAAGAAGAGCGTAAGTATCTAGCTGGTGTATACACAAGGGTCAGGCTGGATAGGTATGTTGGACTGGAGTCTGTCATTGAAACATAGCACAGAGAACAAATTTTGTGTTTGATTCTGTATCAAATCGATAGCCAGTGTGGGGTACAGAGCAGTGGTGAGGTGTGCTCTGATCGAGGTACTCTAAAGATGATCTGTGCAGCTGTGTTTTGAACTTTTTGAAGTTTCTGGAGCAAATATTGTGATGAACCAGACAGAATTGAGTTACAGTAGTCCAGTCTTGAAAGTACTAATGAACACAAAAGTGTTTTAGTGGCATCAACTGAAAAAATATTTACGAATGGAACTGATGCGTCTCAGTTCAAGATATGCAACCTTGCATATGTTCAGGACATGTTGGTGCAATGTGAGAGTACTGTCCAGAGTAACGCCTAGGTTCCGTACTGACTGTGAGAATTTAATGTTGGTGTTGCTGATATTTATTGTCAGAGGTAAAGGATGTGAATGAGAAAGTCTTTGTGTTGTGATCAGAACAGCCTCAGTTTTATCATTATTCATTGGCTAGTACACTGCTATAGTGGTAGTACACTGCTATAATGCTAGCACACTGCTATACTTCTAGTACATTGCTATAGTGCTAGTACACTGCTATAGTGCTAGTACACTGCTATAGTGCTAGTACACTATGGGCAATTACCTTCAACTCGTAGAAAATGGATAGCATAACGACCTCCTTTTTATACTTATTTTTATGCAAATCCCCATGGACATATACCCTTAAATTTACACAGGATGAAAAACTGACATCTTTTTTTAAATAGAATTATAAATGGGAATATTGATGATGAATTTTGTTTCCTTTCTTAGTATGACACAAGAACTGAGATCGCATGTTTTCTGTCACAGAAATCCTGCAACGCCAACTAACAGCAAGCCACAAATCACTAGAGTTTCCGAAAGTCTCATACTTTTAATTGATTTTCTTAGCTTTAAAGTAATGTTATCGTGATTGTTAAAAATAATATTTCTTTCCTGATTCCAAAAGACAGAATTAGCAACCATGTTGTTTTAATTAAATTGTATTCTAAACCCAATCTCAGTTACAGCTAATAGCACCACATTACACTAAAATAAAAGGTGACATCATCATGTAACTATCATGTCATTTCAATCATCACATAATAAGTACTCATGACATCATCATGTAACTATCATGTCATTTGAATCATCACATAATAAGTACTCATGACATCATCATGTAACTATCATGTCATTTCAATCATCACATAATAAGGTACTTATGACATCATCATGTAACTATCATGTCATTTCAATCATCACATAATAAGGTACTTATGACATCATCATGTAACTATCATGTCATTTCAATCATCACATAATAAGGTACTCATGACATTTCAAGTTGAGCATTAAGTGTTGATTTCACTATAAGTGTCTTAAATCATACGACCTTTCATTAACTTCACCTTAAAACTTGATTTACAGAAAAATTTGAATAATGTTCAAATAATGCTGCTGCCATCAAACTGAGATTGCATCAAAGGCAAAAATGGATAAAACATTTTTGATAAGCATATAAAGGAGTGTCCAACATTATTGCAAGAGAGGTCACAATGAAATAATTTCTTCTCACAGTGAGAAAAAGTTCAAAAATAAAAGACAGAAGGCACAAGATTAGTTGTGAAAGGCTGGCAAGCTTGATTCTGGCTCACAGGCTATGTATATGTGATTTGACTTTTTAACATAGCTTTAATAATTTGAGCCATATCTCTACAATGTCTGCAGTGTGACAGTTTATAGTGATGTCTAGCACTTGGGGTATCATGCTACAGACATGTATCATCATGTCAAACCCTCTCCCATTATCCTGACACCAGGCTGACCAGTCCTAACACTAACCTATTAATGCTGACCAGTCCTAACACTAACCTCTTAATGCTGACCAGTCCTAACACTAACCTATTAATGCTGAGTGCTAAGCATGGCAGTTACTAGTACCATCTATATAAGTCATAGGTTTGACTCCGCTAAGGTTCCACCGAACTCCTGCATCTGAGGCAGATGCTCTAACCACTTAGGCTACAGAAGCAGTCTCACGTCGTAGGTTGACAACATTAAATAGCAGAAATTAGGATTAAAACAAACAATATCTAGGGACCAGACAGAAAGAAATAAATTTCAAAGGTAAGCAGAATCACCAAGAATTTTTAGTGTCATACAGTGCTATACTTGTTCAAATGTCAGTCCAAAACATTTGGTTAAACTTATGCTTTAAGTTCATAGTGGAAGGGAATTCATGCTTCATGAAATTATTCTGATTTCTATTATGTGTGAAGAAACTGGGTGTGAAATTGTACACTCACCCTGACAATCATTGGTGAACCAGCTGGAGTACCTGCAACTGTGGAACTCTCTTCATCAGAGTCTTCTACATGTATATCAGCAAACCTGTCCAACATGTCACCTCCAAGCTTGGAAATTTCAACATGAAGTTTTCCTGCCACCTATTAAAATATAACCTTTTAAAATACAGTGTGAGAAATTTTCATTCTGGCAAAAACACACCTATTTTTATTGCAATATGAAACCTCATTAGTTTAATAAATTAGAGCATTCACGAGTAGAAAAATTAGTTGAATAAATGACACAAGTAAAATGCCATTTTTTCTTATTTTTTCTAGGTTCATTATTTCAATGTTCTGAAAATAAAATACTACAAATGGAAGGAGTGTTTTTCAATTCTCTATTCTTTTTTCTACAAAACTAAAGTGACTGTATAAATGAAATAAAGAATTAACAGTGCAGAATGACTCACATAAGGAATTGATTAATACAAAATATTTTTTACTTAAAGACTTTCTTTCCTACAGTAATGACAATGAACACTAAGAAGGTCAAGTAAAATAAGAATAAAACAATAACTGACAATTGTATGAACAGTAGACCAGGCTGACATACAGCTGATGGCTAATAATATGCAAATCAAACATTACCAATACAGCAAATATTTTTCAAGTTATGAAATTATCTTTCCTTATCCACTGAACATAAAGGCAGATATCTGGTAATAAGTTAAAGAAAATGTACCTCCTCCTTCTAAAAATAAGCACGCCAGCTGAAGAATAAATTTCCTTTACCTTCTGAACTTATGGGGAAACAATCTTGGCATATTTCAGAACTTACTTACCTCCCCTTCTTTTTGACATTGCACGCCGATCCTTGCAACATGGTAGTTCAGTTTAATAAGTTACATGAAAAACTCTAAAAAAAAATTATGCAGCTGCAAATTATTATTTAATTGAATGTATGAGGAAATAATATTGGTGTGATATCGTGACTTACCTCCCCTTGCTGGCTGATGATGGGCACATGGTAGTCAAGTTTAACATCATAGAAGAGACATTCCAAGAAAACATTTGCCACTCCTATCAAATTATGGTTTTCTTGCGATTCATAAAATGGGTCACCCCTCTGTAGTGGGCCATCATCCTATAAAATGTACATAAAATGGGTCACTCCACTGTCTGTGTTATCATCTTTAAAGAAAAGAATAAAATGACTTGTAAAAAATGTATCCATTTTAATTTTTTTTTTCTGGATCAGCATGCCCTGTACAAGGCATTACCAAAACTTCTGGTTCATGCAATGTAGAAGTCAATATTAATACTGCTGATTCAGCATTCCCTATAAAAGTCAATACTAGTACAATAACATCGGACCACTCCAGTGCCTAGTGGTTAGAGTATCTGCTGCAGATCTGGGCGGTGACAGGTTCAAACCCCTGCTGAATCATTTAAAAGATTTATAAAAGATTGGTACTAACAGATGCCTTGCTTGGTGCTCAGCATTAAAAGGTTAGTGTTAGGACTGGTTGGCCTGGTGTAAGAATAATGTGACTGGGTGGGACATCATGCTACATGTCTGCAGCATGTTGCCCTGGTGCTAGACATCACTATAAACTGGCATATTGCAGACATCGTGACGATACTATTGAAATATTAAAAATCCAAATCACACACACACACACACACGCACACACACGCATACATGTATCTCTGGTTCAATATACCTATATAAGTTAATACTAATACTTACTTGAAACATGACTTTGAATTTCTCCTTCTATTACTTACTTGATAAAACACTGTACTATAAAAATGCCACCATTATACAAATGTATACCCAGTTTTACCATGATACAAATATATACCCAATTTCACCATGATACAAATGTATACCCAGTTTCACCATGATACAAATGTATACCCAGTTTCACCATGATACAAATATATACCCAATTTCACCATGATACAAATGTATACCCAGTTTCACCATGATACAAATGTATACCCAGTTTCACCATGATACAAATATATACCCAATTTCACCATGATACAAATGTATACTTAGTTTCACCATGATACAAATGTATACCCAATTTCACCATGATACAAATGTATACCCAGTTTCACCATGATACAAATGTATACCCAGTTTCACCATGATACAAATATATACCCAATTTCACCATGATACAAATGTATACCCGATTTCACCATGATACAAATGTATACCCAGTTTCACCATGATACAAATGTATACTTAGTTTCACCATGATACAAATGTATACCCAGTTTCACCATGATACAAATATATACCCAGTTTCACCATGATACAAATATATACCCAGTTTCACCATGATACAAATGTATACTTAGTTTCACCATGATACAAATGTATACCCAGTTTCACCATGATACAAATGTATACCCAGTTTCACCATGATACAAATGTATACCCAGTTTCACCATGATACAAATGTATACCAAGCTATATTGAAGATATATCAAACAGTTCATAAAAGAGCATGATTGTAGGAAGGATGGAAAGACATATTTGAACCTATAATCGAAGAATTCCTATGTAGGACATGTGACTTTGATCCAAAAGTCAAAACACAGAACAACCATTTTGCAGAATGACTAGCTTTACAATAATTCATCCTAAGAATGAAGAATATACAGCATAGTATATAATAGTATATAATAATAATAATAATAATAATAATAATAATAATAATAATAATAATATGCATAGCGCCTGATCTTTAGAAGCTCTAAGCGCTTTACAACATCTATAATGATATGACAAAAAACAAACAAAAAAATACCATGAAATTAGAAAACATAAACAATGCTGAAAATATTTATGGTAGAAAACATTATTAGGTCTTTAAGTTTGTTCCTGCAGTTGAAAAAGGTGTGTTTAATCCATCATGATTACTAACAAAGACTGTGACCTCCGACCTATAGACACCATATTTATTGATTTCTGTATTACCCTACATGCAAGCCATCTACAAAATACATGCAAATGAATATAAGTTATTCTACAAAACCAATTTTCCTCTAAACCTCAATGATCCTGATCTTTTGACCAATAGATTTCTTCCACACCTTGAAGGTATATATAAAAACTTAACCAAAACCTACTGGGACATGTTATATGACTGACCTTGATTCTAATGTCATAGCAATGCTGAGTGTTCAATGAACCATGTCAGCTGGGTATTACAGATGATCTTTGTAGAATAGGGATCTATCAGGGATTGGGCAAATATCAATCCCTAGCATTGTATGACAAACAGTATAAGAATTTATCAAATGGTTTAGAAAATATTACAATGACACTTTTGCACTGACAACAACAGGAAAGTAACTGTCAAGTCTAAAAAAGTTGTCTCACTGTCCACTAATGTGTATATGTAATGTCCTGCTGACCACTAATATAGTCAGTACAAATGGGGTTAACCCTTCAAATGATCAGACAAACAGACAGCTTTTACAGGTCATCAGGTCAGTCATCACACAGAAGGTCAGAATCTTCCATAAATACCACAAGGAGTTCAGGAGATATTAGTTAAAGTGGGATGGATGGATAGATGGAAAGACAGACAAACAAACACATGCTCTGTCTCCAAACTTTATTTGGGAGATGGGATATAAAAAGCCATATTACACTACAAGCACTGACTGCCCATGGCAGTACAAGCAGCTATCACTTCTAAAACTGACTGCAGGAAATCTTTTAAAGGAATACATAGTAAGAAAAAAAAAAGAAGAAATGATACATTAGCTGACAAAGAATAATGTCCCACTACCTGAACATGATAGTCAAAACTGTTCTAATAGCCTGTCCTGAACACAATTTGTTTTGGCTGTCATGAACACAAATTTACTTGGCTGTCATGAACACAAATTTACTTGGCCGTCATGAACACAAATTTACTTGGCTGTCCTGAACACAAATTTACTTGGCTGTCCTGAACACAATTTTACTTGGCTTTATGCCTTTAGTTTTACAAGTAAAACTATAGATATAACCTGATTTAATCAACCAGTATATTTCAAGGAAATTTACATATCTACAATGACATGGAACGGACAAATAACATGTCCAAAGCAAGGTCAGAATGCAATCAGACTAAAGCCTTTACTGACTCTTAACAAGTATCTCAGTGACACAGAGCATAATTGTTATGATACTATTCCATTTTGTAAAAGATTGATGCAGACTTTTTTCAAATTAAACAAGTAGGTCAAGTACCCCCCATGTCAAAAAGGTCAAGTATCCACATGTCAAGGTCAAGTATCCACATGTCAAGAAGGTCAAGTACCCCCATGTCAAGAAGGTCAAGTATCCACATGTCAAGAAGGTCAATCCAATCGTCTTTAACTCCAATGTATGAATAAAATACATCCAATCATTTAGTACAAATATGCAAATGAAAAAATGTCAACCAAAAACCTTAATGCACATTTTTGTATGACTTTGACCTTGAACACATCACAGAATGAATTGTTTTAGCTTTCAAGCTCATAGTGGTAAGCAAACGTATCATAAAACAAAGTCTCCATAACTTGTAATCATAAAACAAAGTCTCCATAACTTGTAATAATAAAACAGTCTTCATAACTTGAAATCATAAAACAAAGTCTTCATAACTTGTAATCATAAACAAATTCTTCATAACTTGAAATCATAAAACAAAGTCTCCATAACTTGAAATCATAAAACAAAGTCTCCATACCTTGAAATCATAAAACAAAGTCTCCATAACTTGAAATCATAAAACAAAGTCTCCATAACTTGAAATCATAAAACAAAGTCTCCATAACTTGAAATCATAAAACAAAGTCTCCATAACTTGAAATCATAAAACAAAGTCTCCATAACTTGAAATCATAAAACAAAGTCTCCATAATCATATAACATAGTCTCCCTAACTTATATTCATCTAATGCAAGTTTTTTCCCAAAGATGAGATCCTTAAGATTCATCGCAAGTATGAAAAACATCCATGATGATGATGATGACAGCAGAAATGTGACAACTATGTCTTCCTTCCCACAAATATGAGCATGACAGCAAGAAAACTAGCTATACCAATATAGCTGGATTGCAAAGAATGCCAATAGCAACATGGCTGGATTGCACAGACTACTAATAGCAGCATGGCTCGATTGCACACACTGCTAATAGCAACATGGCTGGATTGCACACACTGTTAATAGCAACATGGCTGGATTGCAAACACTGCTAATAGCAACATGACTGGATTGCAAACACTGCCAATAGCAACATGGCTGGATTGCACACATTGCTAATAGCAACATGACTGGATTGCACAGACTGCTAATAGCAACATGGCTGGATTGCACACACTGCCAATAGCAACATGGCTGGATTGCACACACTGCCAATAGCAACATGGCTGGATTGCACACACTGCAAATAGCAACATGGCTGGATTGCACACACTGCTAATAGCAACATGGCTGGATTGCACACACTGCCAATAGCAGCATGACTGGATTGCAGACTGCCAATAGCAACAGGGCTGGATTCAATATGGTTCAAATGCAAAGATATGTTATACCTTAATGGTGTAGTATTCCTCTAGCGTATCAATGGAACAAAACAGTTTAATCTGCAGGCAAGAACTAAAGGAAAAGGTTAATACAGATCACTGGAGGGTAAGATTTTGATCACAATAATCTGTTTGATTGAGGTATTAAATCGAGGTCACAGTGATCTGTTTAATTCAGGTGGAATGAGGAATCTGTTTGATTCAGGAATAAATGAGGACAGTGAGCTGTTTGATTCAGGTTGAAATGAGGAGAATGATCTGCTTGATTCAGGTGAAAAAGACGATGCAGTGATCTGTTTTATTCAGGTGAAATTGAAGACACAGTAATCTACTTGATTGAGGTATTAAATAGAGGTCACAGTGATTTATCTGATTCAGATGTGTATTACTCCTCAATTAACATTTAATACCAAGTGATAAAACTAATGGCAGAGTTGTTTCCGAAACTTAAGTAAATTTACTGGTTAATCACTGAAGCATGAAATTCAGGTCATAGTGACCTACATTTTATTGACAGATCTATTACACCTCATTATCCATCTATATTTCATGCAACTGAACAATGCTAAATGCAAACCATAACCAAAGTATCAACACCATACACATGGATAGACATCAAACAATCAATACAAAGGTCACAACTGCTTTGCAATACAGCCAACAATGGCAGCATATGTTCAATTTTCTATTTGCAGTTAATGACAGATTGAAGGCATAGATTCTGCAATCACCAATGGCTATAGAAAAAATAAGATACCCATATAAAAAAGCATGAAAAGCTTAAAACTTTCTATTTACCTGTATATCTGTCTATGAGAAAAAAAGAGAATTACAATAAAAAATGAGTATTATTGGTTTATAAAACAGGATTATAATATCAATGAAACAGTATGTGAACAAATTAAAATTCAACATCATCTAAAATGCGTAAATCAAACATATTTTCTTTTTAGTTCAAGTCTATGCATTCATGTGTGAATATAAAAAATGTTCCATCATCTTTGTGATGAGTGGGGGATATGGACTACATTTTTATCTGGTAGAAAATATTTCATACAAGTTGAACATGAAAAATTCATCATCAAAACTGGTAACCTTGATATACATCGAAAATGTGGTATGTGCCAGACATTTGGAATTAGCAACATAAAATTTCCAACTTTTGAAGAAAAAAAAATGTACTTTTGTAAAATTTTATTTTTAAGAAATTCAACAAATACTCTATAAAATAAAATATTTAACAAAACATCAATAATATAATAATTATGTCTGCAAATCAGAGATTAAAATAGAGAAGGTAGTTAATGAGGTTTTCACAGCGATCTCCATGACAGAGCTCAGACGGTGCATGGAGACTGTTTACATTTGAATACAAGAAGGAATATCACAGCTAGGATTATTACACCGACAATGAATTAAAATGTACGACAAAATAAATAATTCACAGACAAAACTTATTTCATTGCTATTTAATTCTTAAAGCTGTCAGTATGCATTAGTGATAATTGGACTGATTTACAATAAAGAAATTTTTAAAAAATAATTGACTTCTTATTATAAGCTGTAAATTTCAATCTGTTGATTAAACTTAACCAACACTAACTGCCATATCTGATAATGAAATCAGCAATACATCAGGGTTTCATTTCCCAATTTTGACTGCCATTTTCTTGACATGAAACAAAATGAAGTACATTTTTTGGGACATTTTTAGAAAAAAGAATGGGATCCATGCCAGTCCCTAATTAATAAGCGGGTTAACGATTTATCCAGGCAGGTGTTATCAACTGAGCAGTGTAAATATATACATGAAGAACTAAAAGCTAAAATAAAGGTATAATACATTCTGTAACATGCAAATAAATAAAAATATAAACAATAAAACAAAAATAAACCTCTACAGCTGACTCAATCTTAATTATCAAAATGTTAATCATGTTTTTAAGAATGTATAAAACATCTCAATGATCACGACTAATTTAGGATATATTCAATTAATGTATGGTATTATATTTCAGTGTTATTACACCCATCAAGTACTATCATCTCAAAATTTACGGGAAACATTGAGAACTTGTTTCAACAGCATAGTTTTATGTCGTACACTGTGCTAAAGGAAGATGCTATATGCTAACATTAAGTCTTTTTGTGAAATTTAAACGAATTTTAAAATGTATGCGTTTTAACTCAGATAGGATAATTATACAAATATACTGCTTAACAGTTATGTGAATTCCATTAACTGGTTTACTTCCAAGGTTTCTGTTGTTATGAAACCCAGAACTTTTACATGGTTTACTTTGAACAAGTTAATTAAGTAGTACATGCATGAAAGATGGAGTAATATTCTGGCATTTGTTTCCTTCTTTATATTTAAGCTGACGAAGTCAATTTTTGCGGTTGAAACTTTTAAAGGTGACATTGACAGGCAAGTCAGAAGAAATGAAATTATAAATAAGCCATGCAAGAAGCAAACACAAACCAAATCAGAGTCATCATCATTCTCCTCTACCCGCATTGGAAGTCCCTGATTCTTCCTTTCCTCGTACATGTCCCGCATGTCAATAATTTTGTTCTCAAACTTTTCCATGGACCAGATCTGACTGCCACGGCCTTTGCGCCGTACTAAAATGGCTGGTTCACTCACAAATGCTCCTCTCTGTGAAGGAAAACAGACAGCATTGAGTACATGGTAATTTGGTATAGACTGGATAAACTGAAAGCTGCAAGTCCTATAGTGATATGGATTCAATACATGAATCTGATCTGTCTCCCTTTACAGCACATGGAAAGCAAGAAAAGTATCAATGTATGGTTTAACACAATATGTTATAAAAGTGAATCAATAATCAATGGTCTATACTACATATCACATGTCTGTGATGGTGGTTACAATTAGAATCAATGGTCTATAAAATTTATCACATGTCTGTGATAATGGTTATAATTAAAATCAATGGTCTATACAATTTATCACATGGTTAAAATCAGAATACAACAAACGAATTACAAATTAAAGATTATCAAACATTTAAATAATTCAATAATCTAGGTTACTTTGACTTTTATGATCTGCTGGTACACTCAAACTAATTAATTTTTCTCTGAAATTCTGTGAGGTAAAAAACATGGAATTCCTTTTTTTTAGAACTTTATCTAACAAGATATTGATATATTCTCAAATTAGGAAAAACCATTGTCATTGTGGATGTAGATGAATTTCAAACCCATTGCTTTTATTTAAGTTTGATACTGACTTACTTTGAAGAAAAGGTTCATGTTTTAAGATTGTAATCAGTTTTCTTTCATGAAGGATGCATGCATTATTGAAGTCACTACTAAAGAACATCTCTGAAGAACCAAACAAATGCCAATTTCTTATTGTGGCAGCAACATCAAATAATTAATTACAGTGCATGATTGAGACTGATTTTTTTTCCATTAGCTAATTACAATTTCTTAACTGGTGCTTCAAAGAAAATCTGTTTTCTTTGAAATTTCAGCAAATTATTTTATCTGGGTACATTTTTAAAAAAGGAATTTGCCATCATTTGGTTGATAGTAGTTACTTATTATTCCTCCCTGCCTGCTGAATAGACAAACATGTAAGATCTTGTTTTTTTTATTTTATTTTTTATATTATGTTTTCTTTTACATTTGTGGTAGCTGAGTGATACTGTGTTCCATGCATGCATCAGAAATTTAAAAAATGGTCAATGGACAATAGAGACAATGGTGTTCTGGTCTGATGACAGGGATTACTGAAAAACATGTGAGTGGATTTAATTCTGAGTGAAAAGAAGAGGAAGTTTACTTACCATCCACAAACAAATGTCAGTCTATGTAAATACTGTATATTAATTGCTAGTGAGCAGCCAAAAATCTAACAAAAAATAGATCATGAGATAATGCTATGTCCGGTTGATCTCTGCTACAAGAATTGTCAACAACAAGAAAGCGGATGTCACAGCATACAGAATGATAGATGTCAACATAAGCAGATTATGATATAACAATGCAATGTTAAGATGGTTTGTCAATATGGACAAAGAATTTGTTCATGTAACAATAAATAAACTTCAGTGCAGATTGTATCAAGTTTGCAGCTTCTTTTAATGGGGTCTCTGAATTTCTCCACTCCTAACCAATGGTTGTAAATACAAGTTTAAACAGCTAACAATGTCAACAACAAAAAAGATTGCCAGATGTATTGCTCCCAATAAGGAAAATGAATCACAATTTGCGACATTGGCAAAGCCCCAAACAATCCCTGAATAAACTTTTTACATGTTATTTTTCATACTCTTAAGGAGGAGAACAATATTTTTCATGTACTAGAAAATTACATAAAACATTCCACGAGCCATGCCCCAATCATCTTGCATTCTTCATATGCTCTTCCTTATAATGATAATTAACATTTTACATTTTTTTTCATATTTTTATGTATGAGAAAATACATGTACATGAAATTTGGGAGCCATGCCATGATCATGTTATTACTAAATTGCCATCAGCACTGGTATAGATAAACACTCCCTTGCTGCAGTTATTACTGAATTAGTGTTATAAGGAAGTATACTATAATTGGGGCACACTATTAATATTTGGAGTTTTCAAACTCTTATAATATTACAAGGCAATATGACACTTTTATGGCAAGTATGATGAATTATATTTATATTTCAAACTATTACAAAGCATCAATTATACTTTGGATTTTGATTTTTTCAAACTCTTTATAAGGTAGATCACTATAGAACATATAAGGTAATTAAATATTCCTGTTATAAGGCAAATATGGCAATTTGCCAAAGAATGCAAGAAATGAAGTATTAAAGGCATCGGTATTAATTTGTCACAATACAAAAAAAGACGGCACACTTACCCTTCTGTTTGGACTTAAATTGGAAGCTGGAATCTGCAGGGTGACATGGAATTCTGTCTTTTTGCCCATCTCTTGTGCCAGAAAATTGGCTTCTCTGACCAAAGAATTGGCTTTTACAACCTCCTCTCGTAGCTTGGCCAAGCTCTGCTTAAATAATTTGTCCCTGAAAAAATATGATTGCCTAATTACTAACGCAATGAATCTTATATGGTACTGAGGCAACTGGAGTAAAGTCTTGGCCAGAGGTATTCCACAGTGGTCACAATGGTCAGTTGGAGTAAAGTCTTGGCCAGAGGTATTCCACAGTGGTCACAATGGTCAGTTGGAGTAAAGTCTTGGCCAGGGGTATTCCACAGTGGTCACAGTGGCCAGTTGGAGTAAAGTCTTGGCCAGAGTTATTCATAGTGGTCAAATGGAGTAAAGTCTTGGCCAGAGGTTTTCCAGTGGTCAACCCAATCTGGCCATTCAGGTGGTGAGCCCAGTGTCCACCATTCAGCCATAAGGATATTTGGTATCAATCAATTTTATTGAATATTAAAACTTTTGGACATCTTTGTTACAAATAAAAAAGAATCATCAATGGATAGACAGTTGGTTGTCAAAGAGTAAAACTATAAATTCACATGGACTTACAGACTGGTGAGCTAATAAAACATTGTGACTATTGATTGGCAGCATGTAAATTTAATTTATAGCAATTCATCATTTCTACTTATATACAAGTCAATTCCCTTGTTCAAACATTAAATGATTTATCTATGGTTCTTTATTAGTCTGGGGTAAATGCTATGAAAAATACTGGCCGTCAATAATAATCATATTAACTGATGTACAAGTCGAGGTTTCGTGCAAAGGTCTAGCTTTATTTAATTCAGTAAGGAACAGTATGTAGGGTTCTCTGAAAACTTCTTATCATCAATCAGTGGCTTCAATGATGTTCAAAACTGCCGTGAATTTAAAAAGATTTTTAACAGCTACCTGGCTGACAAGTTGACCATCTTTCTGTGTAATTTAAATATTTATGAAAAAAAAAATCTAAACTTAATGTATATGTAAAATATCTGCATTTGAATTAAGATTCTAATGTTTCAAATTTTCCTTATCAAGTGATTTCAACATAGTAACAACCAAATTAAATTCAAACATTTAATAAAAGTATTTATTCTAATGATGATGCTAGCATAGTGGCTATAATTGGAATATAACCAGTACAAATTGGGTTATTTTAATTGTCTATATCATTATAGCTAGTGTCAACACATACAACCAGTACAAAATGGGGTTAATTTAATAGTCTATATCTTTACAGCTAGTGTCAACACATACAACCAGTACAAAATGGGGTTAATTTAATAGTCTATATCTTTACAGCTAGTGTCAACACATACAACCAGTACAAAATGGGGTTAATTTAATAGTCTATATCTTTACAGCTAGTGTCAACACATACAACCAGTACAAAATGGGGTTAATTTAATAGTCTATATCTTTACAGCTAGTGTCAACACATACAACCAGTACAAAATGGGGTTAATTTAATAGTCTATATCTTTACAGCTAGTGTCAACACATACAACCAGTACAAAATGGGGTTAATTTAATAGTCTATATCTTTACAGCTAGTGTCAACACATACAACCAGTACAAAATGGGGTTAATTTAATAGTCTATATCTTTACAGCTAGTGTCAACACATACAACCAGTACAAAATGGGGTTAATTTAATAGTCTATATCTTTACAGCTAGTGTCAACACATACAACCAGTACAAAATGGGGTTAATTTAATAGTCTATATCTTTACAGCTAGTGTCAACACATACAACCAGTACAAAATGGGGTTAATTTAATAGTCTATATCTTTACAGCTAGTGTCAACACATACAACCAGTACAAAATGGGGTTAATTTAATAGTCTATATCTTTACAGCTAGTGTCAACACATACAACCAGTACAAAATGGGGTTAATTTAATAGTCTATATCTTTACAGCTAGTGTCAACACATACAACCAGTACAAAATGGGGTTAATTTTATAGTCTATATCATTATAGCTAGTGTCAATGCATTTACTTAGTATAAATTTAGTTGTATTAACTGTTCACATAATTCTTGCTAGTGTCAATTCATTTACTTAGTATAAATTTAGTTGTATTAACTGTCCACATCATTCTAGCTAGTGTCAATTCATTTACTTAGTATAAATTTAGTTGTATTAACTGTTCACATAATTCTTGCTAGTGTCAATTCATTTACTTAGTATAAATTTAGTTGTATTAACTGTCCACATCATTCTAGCTAGTGTCAATTCATTTACTTAGTATAAATTTAGTTGTATTAACTGTCCACATCATTCTTGCTAGTGTCAATTCATTTACTTAGTATAAATTTAGTTGTATTAACTGTTCACATAATTCTTGCTAGTGTCAATTCATTTACTTAGTATAAATTTAGTTGTATTAACTGTCCACATCATTCTTGCTAGTGTCAATTCATTTACTTAGTATAAATTTAGTTGTATTAACTGTCCACATCATTCTTGCTAGTGTCAATTCATTTACTTAGTATAAATTTAGTTGTATTAACTGTCCACATCATTCTAGCTAGTGTCAATTCATTTACTTAGTATAAATTTAGTTGTATTAACTGTCCACATCATTCTTGCTAGTGTCAATTCATTTACTTAGTATAAATTTAGTTGTATTAACTGTCCACATCATTCTTGCTAGTGTCAATTCATTTACTTAGTATAAATTTAGTTGTATTAACTGTCCACATCATTCTTGCTAGTGTCAATTCATTTACTTAGTATCAATTTAGTTGTATTAACTGTTCACATAATTCTTGCTAGTGTCAATGCATCTGACCAGTTAAAATAGAAATACATGTACTTTAATTATATCTACATTATTCAGTTACTGTCAATGCACTGCTGTAGAAAATTAGTTGGTTGAATAACTGTTACATTAATTACAATAATAAGAATAAATAAATTGTATAGCTACAACTTGTAATGGAATGTATATACATGTAGATACAAATGAACACATCTGAAGAAATGCCATATATAAAGCCTACTTTATGAACATTACAGGTGTAAAATTTGGGATAGTCTTTGTACCTATCTTGTGCCCACTGTTGATATTTTTTTTGGATTGCACTCTGTGAGCTAGTTGGGGTAAGACGGTTCATGTCAAGAGCCGGAAATGGTCCGGATGGTGTTCCTGGAGACATCAGCTGATTGCGTAACATTTGCATTTGTTGTTCATACATCTGACGCTGTTTTTCTAATGCCTCTGCAAGAAAATTATGATTATTGTTGAACAGACAAAACACATTCTTGAGATAATAAGGGGGGGGGGGGGTCATTTTTATGTACATATGAACGCCTGCAATGATTGGAATATTTGTGAGAAATGTCATTTGAGTTGGGATGCAAAAGAATAAACAAATCTAAATCACACCTTTGAATACCAATGACTGATTCATAGTGGCCAACTGGTATCCAAAAGTGAAATCAGGGACTGATTAATTTATTGACTTATTGGTATCAAAATTGTTGAACTAAATGACTGATTCATTTATTGACTGACTGATTGATATCAAATGTTAAATTCAATAATGTATTCATTTACTGGCCAAATGGTACCCAATGGCGAATTCAATGACTGATTCATTTACTGACTAACTGATACCCAATGGTGAATTCAATGACTGATTCATTTCCTGAATAACTTGTATCCAATGTTCAATTCAATGACTGATTTAGTTAATGACTGATTCAGTTAATGACTGATTGGTTTCTAATGTTGAACTCAGTGACCAATTCATTTATTGACTGATTAATGTCAAATGTTGAAATCAATGACCGATTAATTAATAACCATCTGATGTCCATTGTTGAATTCATTGATTGACTGATTGGAATTCAATGTAAAATTCAATGACTGATTCACTGACTGACATCCAATGTTGAATTCAATGACTAATTCATTTAATGACTGACATCCAATGTTGAATTCAATGAATGAATCACTGACTGATATCCAAAGTTGAATTCAATGACTGATTCAATGACTGATATCCAATGTTGAATTCAATGACTGAATCACTGTCCACTATCCAATGTTGAATTCACTGACCTATTCATCGACTGATGTCCAGTGTTGAATTCACCGAATGATTCACTGACTGATATCCAATGTCACATCAACACATAAAAGACCATATATAGATGCAGAGGCAAAATGGAGTAGAGCATCTTACAGACAAACCATAGCATGGACATCTCTCTTCTGGTCAAAAAACCAGATACTTTTTGGAAAAATATCCAGCACCCTTCTGGTCAAGAGCCCTGCATGCAGACCTGTTTACTCTGACAAATATTCATCAGTAGCTTCCCAGATTTTAACCAGTACATTTATCATCCTTGTCCATTTTATGCCACACAAAGATTAGCTGGTACTCAGTCAACCAGTAAATTTAAACACCAAGCTTGTCCCTTATTTGCCATACAAACATAGCTGGTATTCAATCAACCAGTAAATTTAATAACCTTGCTTGTCCATTATTTTGGCATCCAAACATACATGTATTCAGTCAACCTGTAAATGTAGCCACAAAGATTATTCATTATTTACCACAATGACCCAGACATCTATTTTATCAACATCATACAACATCTGGTATTCAATCAACAAGGCAAAGATACTAACTCAACATGCATAGTACTATTTATAGCATCACTGATCCTCTGATCAGCTGACACCTCTTTCTACTATTGATAGTCATATTTTCTACTATAATGCTATTCATATAATTCTACTACTACTAATCATATATTCTACTATTGCTTTTCACCTATTCTACTATTGCTATTCATCTATCAATAGTAGTTTGACATAATCATGTTAAGACTCTAGGGTGTCAAACAAAGTAACAGAACTGAGTGAAAATGGTTAAAGTTCTGATTAACCGCTCCGGTGACCTAGTGGTTAGAGCATCCGCGCAGAGGTGGGAGGTCATGGGTTCGATGCACTGGCTGGGAGGGACATCATGCTACATGTCTGCGGCATGAAGCCCTAGTGCTAGACATCACTATAAACTGCATCACTGCAGAGATCATAGCAATATGACTGAATTTTTTTTTCAAAGCAACATTAAAAATCCTAATCAAACAAACAAAAAAAAGTACTGATTAAACTTTAGAATTCCTTCAAAATAAATATAATTCGGAAAATGTCAATATGCTAGTGATGTCATAGTAAAAAGCCAACAATACTTTGTTGAATCCCAATAATAATAATAATAATAATAATAATAATATTAACATCCAAGAATACAATCCTTATAATATAGTTGCTGAATTTATCCAAGCCTCTATTTCCAAGAATATTGTTTTAGATGAGCACTATGCATTTCCAGTGAATAAATAAATTTCAAAGGCAAATGAAAAACTGCACTTAACAATGAAATTGATTTCTGACTCATTTAACAATGAGACTGATTTCTGACTAATTTAACAATGAGACTGATTTCTGACTCATTTAACAATGAGACTGATTTCTGACTCATTTAACAATGAGACTGATTTCTGATTCACTTAACAATGAGACTGATTTCTGACTCACTTAACAATGAGACTGATTTCTGATTCACTTAACAATGAGACTGATTTCTGACTCACTTAACAATGAGACTGATTTCTGACTCACTTAACAATGAGACTGATTTCTGACTCACTTAACAATGAGACTGATTTCTGACTCACTTAACAATGAGACTGATTTCTGACTCACTTAACAATGAGACTGATTTCTGACTCACTTAACAATGAGACTGATTTCTGACTCACTTAACAATGAGACTGATTTCTGATTCACTTAACAATGAGACTGATTTCTGATTCACTTAACAATGAGACTGATTTCTGACTCACTTAACAATGAGACTGATTTCTGACTCACTTAACAATGAGACTGATTTCTGATTCACTTAACAATGAGACTGATTTCTGATTCACTTAACAATGAGACTGATTTCTGATTCACTTAACAATGAGACTGATTTCTGACTCACTTAACAATGAGACTGATTTCTGATTCACTTAACAATGAGACTGATTTCTGACTCAATGAGACTGATTTCTGACTCACTTAACAATGAGACTGATTTCTGACTCATTTAACAATGAGACTGATTTCTGATTCACTTAACAATGAGACTGATTTCTGACTCACTTAACAATGAGACTGATTTCTGACTCACTTAACAATGAGACTGATTTCTGACTCACTTAACAAAGAGGCTGATTTCTGACTCACTTAACAAAGAGACTGATTTCTGACTCACTTAAAAATGAGACTGATTTCTGATTCACTTAACAATGAGACTGATTTCTGACTCACTTAACAATGAGACTGATTTCTGACTCACTTAACAATGAGACTGATTACTGACTCACTTAACAATGAGACTGATTTCTGATTCACTTAACAATGAGACTGATTTCTGACTCACTTAACAATGAGACTGATTTCTGACTTACTTAACAATGAGACTGATTTCTGATTCACTTAACAATGAGACTGATTTCTGATTCACTTAACAATGAGACTGATTTCTGACTCACTTAATGAGACTGATTTCTGACTCACTTAACAATGAGACTGATTTCTGACTCACTTAACAATGAAACTGATTTCTGACTCACTTAACAATGAGACTGATTTCTGACTCACTTAACAATGAGACTGATTTCTGACTCATTTAACAAAGAGACTGATTTCTGATTCACTTAACAATGAGACTGATTTCTGACTCACTTAACAATGAGACTGATTTCTGACTCACTTAACAATGAGACTGATTTCTGACTCACTTAACAATGAGACTGATTTCTGACTCACTTAACAATGAGACTGATTTCTGATTCAGATGCTATTGCAAGAATAAAAAAGTGACACTAATCATTTTTTTAACAATGCCAACAAACTATTACCCTAAAATAATTTTAAAAAAAACTAATTATAATGTCTGTTACTGAAAATATAATAAAAGAATGTGGAACATACAATGTCCTTGATTCAGTTTACAATACTAACCCTAATATTTATTCTTGTCAGAAAAAGGTAAACACTATTGCTTACATTTGTCATTAATTTTAGACAAGGTCAGCTATACAATTTTACATTAACCATAAATAACAAATAACAAAATAGTTTTGTTTTTAAAAAAACTTACATACAAACAATGCAAATTAAATATATATATAACAATTAGCTGAAGCAAAGTCACTATTTTATTATGTCTTTTTTAAAACCATTTTCCTTTCAGAGTGATGTATTTTATTTGTCAATAGTTCAATTCAACACCACCAAATTCACAGCATTTACAATTAGTGGTCTTGTTCATGATCATGTAACTGCTTTATCTGAATGCAGCACAGCATTCCCAAGCACTTTAGTGATAGAGAATTAGTTCCTAATTAAAGAGAAAAATATCTGACATGCTGCATTTCTTAAGGCAGAAAATCCTCTTCCGGTAAAATTGATACCATAATCTCTTAATTCTGTAAACTATTTCATAAAATTATTGTGAAATCATAGACATTAACAGCTCTGTGTTTGTTAAACTCTAAGCCACTACTTGAATTCAAATAACTGGTTGACATGATGATAAAGTTATAAATGTGGAAAAAATATCCCACTTTTTAAAGATAAAGGAAAACAAAAAATATCCATTTTGTTAGCCATGCAACCAATTATTACCTCATGCTAATTGGTGCCAACTGTGCTGACTCTGGGTCTACTGTATTTTAATTTCAAGGCAACAAGGCTACAACCTATCATCACATAATGGACTTTAATGTCAGGGTCACCCATACTTGTTCTATTTTCAGTCTGAAGGCAACATAATCAGGCTGTTTTCTACCACAACACAATGGATCACCAGATTTAGCAGACACATGTCTATCTTTCAAGAGTCATCAGAAACCAATTTAAAAGTCTGTTTACTTGTTTCTGAATATCAGTTTTCCAAGCAATTTTGAAAAATTAATAGCCAATTACCCTCGAGATGTCCATTTCTGATACTGATCCAGCACATAAATTGCCTGTCAATCACACTATTTTCAAGAGAAATATTTTGCTTTTGTTTGTGTAGTGCTTCTCGACAAGTCATTGTTAGTTCTGAAAAACTGAATTGATTTAAACTAAACAGAATTAACATTAGATACACCATTCCATTATTGACTAAAAAGAATTGTTACAGTAATATGCTTAGACACAAATTTGTTTGCAAATTTGTAAATCAATTTTGAGTCACGTTTAGTTGACATAACTAAAACAGAAAGTTTGATTATCATTGTGCTTCAAATGCTAACTTTCTAAGCTTTTATCTGAAAGGACTCTTAACTTGAAAAAAAGGATTTGTCTTCCTCTCCTCCTTGATATGCAAATGTAATAAACTCAATTATGTTGCAAGTTGACCTAATTTAGGACAATAACAATGCTTGTGTTGAAAACAGAAGAGTTTTATTCTACAATGATGAATGCAAAGTCCAGTTATTCTGTCTATTGATCTGACGTGTTTTATTTTCTGTTTCCTTAACAACACCATCAGTTTATATTAAGGCTGTAGCAATCAACCCAGTAAATGTGACCCTAAAAAGGGTTCAATACCACATAATGATTAGTACTGTATATGCTCACATACACAAGTTGGATCCATGTGCAAACTGCCCAGATCAAAATCTGTTTCTGGTTCAATGCAGTTTCTTTGGAATAATCACACAGACCCTGATCTGATGACACATTAAGTAACAGCAGTTTAGGGTCTATGCTATTTGTAGTTGGATCTGCCTTATAAACAGGTATATACAGTACTGATAAGAAACATTTCCATAAGTAGGTAGCTATGGTACTGATGGGCAACAGAATTTCCCGAAGCAGGTAGCTATGGTACTGATGGGCAACAGAATTTCCCGAAGCAGGTAGCTATGGTACTGATGGGCAACAGAATTTCCATAAGCAGGTAGCTATGGTACTGATGGGCAACAGAATTTCCCTAAGCAGGTAACTATGGTACTGATGGGCAACAAAATTTCCATAAGCAGGGTGACTTCATCCAAGTCTGAAGCTATCAATTGACATGTCTGTTTAAACTAACAATTGTCATGTGTTTTAAGCTAACAACTGACATGTCCATTTAAACTAAGTACTGACATGTCCCTTGAAGCAAACAACTGACATTTCCATTAAAACTAACAAATTATAGGTCCCTTTAAGCTAACAACTGACATGTCCCTTTAAGCTAACAACTGACATGTCCATTTAAACTAACAACTGACATGTCCATTTAAACTAACAAATGACATGTCCATTTAAACTAACAAATGACATGTCCCTTGAAGCAAACAATTGACATGTCCCATCATGAAACTGTTTTGTCTAAAAAACATATAACAATATTTTCAAGCAGAGAATGAAGTAACTGGAGCACAACAAGTCTATTTCAAGAGTTTTTTTTAATCAGAACAATTTTTTGTTTTGTAAGAATTCCAATTCACTGCCGACCAATTAGATCTGAAGTATAAAGCCTGGAGTCTTAAATGGATTAGAACGTTCCTTGAGGATATAATGATCATGATGATAAATGGAAACTTCTAAAATCACACAATGAGCAATACACAATTTTGTCAGTTATTATCAAGTTGCAAATTCTGTCACCATCAACTGAAGACATCAATTAAATTACCAAACTGGAGGTAAGACACTGGAGAAAGAATAAGCTGAAATAAAGTGGGAAGTAAATTCTGTAAAACTTCAATTCCTTACTAGTATATCTGGGGTTCTGTTCAACACGAATCAATGCTTTATTGGTACATGTATATAGGAATACTGTATAATTTTAATACCTTTAGTGGTATATCTGGGATTCTGTACAGCTTCAATACCTTTACTGGTATATCTGAGATTCTGTACAAATTCAATATCTTTACTGGTATATCTGGGGTTCTGTACAACACAAATCAATGCTTTATTGGTATATCAGGAATTCTGTACAACTTCAATACCTTTAGTGGTATATCTGGGATTCTGTACAACTTCAATACCTTTACTGGTATATCTGAGATTCTGTACAAATTCAATTCCTTACTAGTATATCTGGGGTTCTGTTCAACACAAATCAATGCTTTATTGGTACATGTATATAGGAATACTGTATAATTTTAATACCTTTAGTGGTATATCTGGGATTCTGTACAGCTTCAATACCTTTACTGGTATATCTGAGATTCTGTACAAATTCAATATCTTTACTGGTATATCTGGGGTTCTGTACAACACAAGAATCAATGCTTTATTGGTATATCAGGAATTCTGTACAACTTCATTACCCTTACTGGTATATCTGGGGTTCTGTACAACACAAGCATCAATGATTTATTGGTATATCAGGAATTCTGTACAACACAAGAATCAAGGCTTTATTGGTGTATCAGGAATTCTGTACAACTTCATTACCCTTACTGGTATATCTGGGGTTCTGTACAACACAAGAATCAATGATTTATTGGTATATCAGGAATTCTGTACAACTTCATTACCCTTACTGGTATATCTGGGATTCTATCATGCTAACTTTGTAAGGTATAAAGTTCTTTCTCTTAAAAAATATCATGACATGAAAGGTTATACTGTGATGCAGCAAACAGAGAAAATTACCATGCTGACACGGCAGTAGAACCGGACAGGAGTTCTACAGTATTCAAACTGCACACTTGCAGATTCAATGGCATAGAAAGACTTCAAAGGGAGGGTTTATTTCAAAGTGAGTCTTTTTGTCTTCAAATTTCACTTTTTTAAAATTACCTCTTAAGTATTTCTTGGGCCCAAAGTGGCAGAGTGGTCTAAGGCACTCACCATTACAGATCGCTGCCATCTCACCTGTCTGCATGGGTTCAAGTCTTGGGCTTGACCAATGTGGGTATGTGGGAAAACTTGCCAGTAGCTCCTGCATGGGTTCAAGTCTTGGGCTTGGCCAATATGGGTATGTGGGAAAACTTGCCAGTAGCTCCTGCATGGGTTCAAGTCTTGGGCTTGGCCAATGTGGGTATGTGGGAAAGCTTGCCAGTAGCTAATTGTGGGCCGGTTTTCCCCGGTTTTTCCTCTACCAACTATACTGGCCACCATGTATAGCCTATATTGTGCTGAAAATGTCATTAAACTCTATAAAAACAACACCAACATTTCTCAGCTTAGTTTGATGAGCTATAAAAGCTATTTTCTTGAAACAGACATCCGTTATTTCAATCAAAGGAATACAAACTCAGACCTTAGTTTCCATTGGCTAATAATGTCCGTAAATTTGTTTTACAAGCATGAATTTTTTAAAATATATAAATGAATGTAGGATATAGGTTTTAGCTTTACTCTTCTGTGTTGAGGTTTTTTTTCTATTGCTGGGAAAATGTTAAGCATTTAAAAATAAAAAATGTCCAGAATTTGATATTTCTTTTAGACAATGAAAGCATAAAACAAGACATATGCCATGCCAATGATCAAAGCACTGCTGAAAAACTTTGACCTAAAACCTAAACACACTTCAGTTGGTTGGTTAGTTGGAGGCTAAAAAATAACTAGAAATATAAAATACTCTAGAAATGAACTTAGTTGGAATTTGTTTGGATTAAAGAAAATTATATTCCTGTCAAGAAAAATTTCTGAATGATGGGATAAACATAATATAGAAGCAAACTACTGTCAAAGATGGCCCCATCCATTATCTGTGTATGAGACATAAACAAATCCATTACTACTGCAAAGAATGCAAGTAGACAAGTTGATTGCCTGTGATTTATTAATGCCTCCCTTAAACTGTCACACAGTAATAAGAAGCTTACACTTCTTCATCTTGAAATGTTTGCTTTTTATGGCACATCAACACTTTGAAGGTTATATCATGCCAAGCACACTGAATCAAGTACCTTGCTAAATGACACACCTTAGCAGCACAGATGCTTAAGAAGTGACACTACTTTGTTGGGACTTATTTCTACTTTAAATTGGGTAAAAAATTGTGGCACATCCTCTACTTTCTAGAGTGAACAAATATAGTGTTAAAGCAAATCCTCTATTTTTAATTGGGAGAGTAGCATCACTGTGTTCAAGCATTTCTTCTAAACTGTATTTAAGCATATCCTTTAATTTAAATTATGAATAAATTTAACTGTGTTTAACCATATCCTGTAATTTAAATTAGGACTAAACATAACTATGTTTAAGCATATCCTTTAATTTAAATTAGGACTAAACATAACTATGTTTAAGCATATCCTTTAATTTAAATTAGGAATAAATATAACTATGTTTAAGCATATCCTTTAATTTAAATTAGGAATAAATATAACTATTTAAGCATATCCTTTAATTTAAATTAGGAATAAATATAACTATGTTTAAGCATATCCTTTAATTTAAATTAGGAATAAATATAACTATTTAAGCATATCCTTTAATTTAAATTAGGAATAAATATAACTATGTTTAAGCATATCCTTTAATTTAAATTAGGAATAAATATAACTATTTAAGCATATCTTTTAATTTAAATTAGGACTAAACATAACTATGTTTAAGCATATCCTTTAATTTAAATTAGGAATAAATATAACTATTTAAGCATATCCTTTAATTTAAATTAGGACTAAACATAACTATGTTTAAGCATATCCTTTAATTTAAATTAGGAATAAATATAGCTGTTTAAGCATATCCTTTAATTTAAATTAGGAATAAATATAACTATTTAAGCATATCCTTTAATTTAAATTAGGAATAAATATAACTATTTAAGAATATCCTTTAATTTAAATTAGGAATAAATATAACTATTTAAGCATATCCTTTAATTTAAATTAGGAATAAATATAACTATGTTTAAGCATATCCTTTAATTTAAATTAGGAATAAATATAACTATGTTTAAGCATATCCTTTAATTTAAATTAGGAATAAATATAACTATTTAAGCATATCCTTTAATTTAAATTAGGAATAAATATAACTATGTTTAAGCATATCCTTTAATTTAAATTAGGAATAAATATAACTATTTAAGCATATCCTTTAATTTAAATTAGGAATAAATATAACTATGTTTAAGCATATCCTTTAATTTAAATTAGGAATAAATATAACTATGTTTAAGCATATCCTTTAATTTAAATTAGGAATAAATATAACTATTTAAGCATATCTTTTAATTTAAATTAGGACTAAACATAACTATGTTTAAGCATATCCTTTAATTTAAATTAGGAATAAATATAACTATTTAAGCATATCCTTTAATTTAAATTAGGACTAAACATAACTATGTTTAAGCATATCCTTTAATTTAAATTAGGAATAAATATAGCTGTTTAAGCATATCCTTTAATTTAAATTAGGAATAAATATAACTGTTTAAGCATATCCTTTAATTCAAATTAGGAATAAATATAACTTTGTTTAAGCATATCCTTTAATTTAAATTAGGAATAAATATAACTATGTTTAAGCATATCCTTTAATTTAAATTAGGAATAAATATAGCTGTTTAAGCATATCCTTTAATTTAAATTAGGAATAAATATAACTTTGTTTAAGCATATCCTTTAATTTAAATTAGGAATAAATATAACTATGTTTAAGCATATCCTTTAATTTAAATTAGGAATAAATATAACTTTGTTTAAGCATATCCTTTAATTTAAATTAGGAATAAATATAACTATGTTTAAGCATATCCTTTAATTTAAATTAGGACTAAATATAACTGTGTTTAAGCATATCCTCAAATTTTAAATGAGGAATAAATATAACTGTTTAAGCATATCCTCAAATTTTAAATGATGAATAAATATAACTGTTTAAGCATATACTTCAAATTGGGAAGAAACATCAGTTTATAAGCATGTTTTATACTTGAAATTATAAAGAATCAAAACTGGATTTAAGCATATCCACTACTTTAAACTGAGAACAAAAATGCATTTAAACATATCCATTACTTTGTACTGGGAAGAAACACCACTGCATTTAAGCATATCCACTATTTAAATTGGTGAAAAAAAATTGCTTCAGCATATCCTCTACTTGTAAACTTGGAAGAAATATTGCTTTGTTTTCACATACATAGTAATGTAACAAAGCACCATCAAACTCTTGTCACATAAACAGTACTGTAACAAAGCACCATCAAACTCTTGTCACATAAACAGTACTGTAACAAAGCACCATCAAACTCTTGTCACATAAACAGTACTGTAACAAAGCACCATCAAACTCTTGTCACATAAACAGTACTGTAACAAAGCACCATCAAACTCTTGTCACATAAACAGTACTGTAACAAAGCACCATCAAACTCTTGTAACATAAACAGTACTGTAACAAAGCACCATCAAACTCTTGTCACATAAACAGTACTGTAACAAAGCACCATCAAAACTCTTGTCACATAAACAGTACTGTAACAAAGCACCATCAAACTCTTGTCACATAAACAGTACTGTAACAAAGCACCATCAAACTCTTGTCACATAAACAGTACTGTAACAAAGCACCATCAAACTCTTGTCACATAAACAGTACTGTAACAAAGCACCATCAAACTCTTGTCACATAAACAGTACTGTAACAAAGCACCATCAAACTCTTGTCACATAAACAGTACTGTAAAACTAATAATTATGAGTGTAATTACACCAAATACTTGTAATGAAGAAAGTAAATAACACCACCAAATACGTATAACAAGGAGTGAAATTAAATACCAAATACCAATAATGAGGAGTGTAATTACACCAAATACTTGTAATGAAGAAAGTAAATAACACCACCAAATACCTATAACAAGGAGTGTAATTAAATACCAAATACCAATAATGAGTATAATTAAATACCAAATGCCTATAGTGTAATTAAATACCAAATACCAATAATGAGGGGTGTAATTAAATACCAAATGCATATAATGAGTGTAATTAAATACCAAATGCCTATAGTGTAATTAAATACCAAATACCAATAATGAGGGGTGTAATTAAATACCAAATGCATATAATGAGTGTAATTAAATACCAAATGCCTATAATGAGGGGTGTAATTTAATACCAAATACATATAACTAGTGTAATTTAATACCAAATACCTATAATGAGTGTAACTTAATACCAAATACATATAATGAGGAGTTAAATTAAATACCAAACACCCACCATAAGGAGGGTTTATAACATAAAATAATGATAAATGTTTTGTCAGCATGTGCCGTTTCAATGTTTTCAATACAACAACCTATAATGGCATACAATAAAACAGTCTATCCAAAAAAATAATCTGAAAGAGTTTAAGAAAACATATAAAAGTGTCTACCATTCTGCCCAACTAATAATACCTGAAAGCATCCAAATTATCAGAATGTGATCTAATTTTCAACTGAGACATTATGTGAACTCATCCTTAGATACTTTGCTCAGTGTGTTTTATATAACATAGTGTCTACGCTTAGCTGGATCTAAATCAATTGACAGGGTTTATGAAGCAAGATAATTCATCAAAGTTTGTTATTTCCCACAGCTGACTGGATATTTATAATATAGTATGAATCATTCCCCATCCCCCACCCCCCACAAATAAATTAAGTACAACAGAGGTTTAGTGGAAGAATATGTATGCCTTGAAATGGAGATACTTTATTAAATCTAATTAAGTGAGTACCTGCTGACCTGTCTGTCCACTCAACCTTGACCTTTATAAATTTTATAACCAATTAATAGCTTCAGATTGAAGTATATAATCAACACAGTGATCTACTTGTCTGAAACATAAAATCCCTTCTACAGAAATATACAGGGTCAGAGGTCGTAATCATAACACAAGATTTCGTATTAATATGGCTAAAACCTTCCATATATCTCACACTAAACTATGTATTTTAATAAGATTTATTTTCGATAATATTTAAGATTTATTATGATGCCTCATTACATTATTAGTTTTAATTCAAGAGGCTGACCTTTGACCTTTCATTAGTGAAATGTATTACAGTAGTGATAACTTAACAAATTTTTATAACATTAACTTTCTGATATTAAACCTGCAGATGGCTAAAATGCCCCCTATTTTCAGAGCTAAGATGTTTAATTTTATGCCACTGTTAAAGTTTGTGCTATGTCATTGAAATGACTTGTACTTCTATGATTGAGCCAGCTAAGTGAAAAATTATTAGAATACTTCATTACATAACTACACATTTATACCGTGAGTAAATTCATTTATTTTTATAAAAATGTTATTTATGTTGCTTTTACCTAACAAAATATGCAAGGTATATATGGAACATGGGGTAGGAAAAATGGTAGGTATGGATTGGTACTAGAGATGGATACAGTGAAACAATTCATACAGTGGTATTTCTCAATGTAATGCACTATATATCATGTTATACCACACAACATACCATGTTATACCACACTTCATACCATGTTTTACTGTACTACATACCATGTCCTAATACACTAAATACCATGTTATAATGAACTAAATACCATGTTATACCACAATACATACCATGTCCTAACACACTAAATACCATGTTATAATGAACTAAATACCATTATAATTCACTACATACCATGTAATACCACACTACATACCATGTTATACATAGTATGTTATACAGCAATTGTATTTAGGACCCCAAAATTAAATATTCTGGTACAGAAGCCTGATGTATTTGTTATTAATATGTTGAAAAAACATCAAGCTCTAATTAACAGCAACATAACATGTTATACCCATGGGATAATCAGGAAAAAATTTAATATCTTGAAATACAAGAATAGAAAATATTGTAGCTCAAAAGACACTTACACCACCCCAAACCTACCCCACCCCCATAATTAAATGGCCAGTACCTTAATAGAAAATATTGTAGCTCAAAAGTAAATTACAACCTCCCCACCCCCATGTAATTAAATGGCCAGTACCTTAAAGTAACTGAATTTGCTATGTGTTTGTTAAATGTTGTCAAGTTGCAATAAGTTATTTTTAGTGGAATGCCACCACCTGGGCAAGACATTTATCAGAGAGGAACAGTAAACATTAAACAGTTACTCATTGAACAAGAAAATATTTAGAGGGCATGGTAAATTATGTTTAGACAGAAAACAACTGCTCTCCTGAAAATCATTGGATGATTCACAGTCTTACAAAGGAATACACATACTTAACACTTCTATATATGATAGGAATAATTTAAACGTGTGCAGTGATTAATCTACCCCTGCATCCCGCGTCCAGCACGCACATAAAACGGCTGGGACTCATTAGTTGTTCATATGTGCATTCCTTTGGACGCAAGAAATTTTAAAGGAACATCAACGTGCTTACGGTGATTTTTGTTTAACAGGACTTTCTTTTCACAAGGCAAATATTATCTCTGCACCGACCAAGTGGTACTCACTCCTCAACAGTATTAAATGCCGCCAAAGCAGATTTTAAAAATTGACCCTAAGCAAAGGACATTGGATATTTTGTTTAATGATTCAAATTCCACTGATCAGCAGCATTTGGTTTCGTCATCTGATGTTCAGGATGCAAACGTGTGCTCAGCCTCCAGCGTAAATACATATATTACCAAAAATTTGACAGTTTCAGCTGAAGTGGTTAAAAACGTACTCGTGGCTACGATATGACAATGCCTGTGCAAATAAAAACGAGGACTTTATGTTTTGTGAGATATGCACAGACAATAAATAGGTAAATGGTATGAACTAGATTGCTAGGAATAGAAATTTTCAAAATTCAACATTAACCAGACATGCCGATCTTGCTGACCACAAATTATGTCTAATAGCCCCAGAGTTATGAACTAACTTTGAAAAATGTAGTGCAAAGCTCACTTCAGATCAAGACAAAGCCATAACTGCCTTACTGAAGGTTGTTAATTGGATGGCAAATGAAGACATCCCATTGAACAAATTTAAGTCTTTTGTGAATCTTTTACATGAATTGGGAGTTCAAGATCTTGACGTTCTCAGAAAGAGTAATATCAATTATGAATCTTCTGTGACTGCCAGTGAGCTACTGGAGTCATTAGCCGAGTTTGCTAACAATGCTGTAACTGTTACAATTAAGAAATCTCCTGTGGTAACCTTACTTGCAGATGAGAGCACTGACATTTCCAACAGGAAAAGGCTTGTCATGTATGCTCAGACATTGAGTGAAGACTTTATTCCAGAGTGTCATTATGTGTGCAATGTTGAATGCTTAGATGCCACTGGGAAAGGAATTGCTGAATCCATTATGAAAAAAATGTCAGAAAGGGGTGTTCCAATAGCAAAAATAATCAGTTTGGGGTCAGATGGAGCATCTGCTATGATGGGCAAGGAAAAAGGAGCAGCTGCAATATTGAGAAGGGAAAATCCTCATATGCATAATGTTCACTGTGTTGCCCACAGGTTGGCACTGTGTACCTCCCAGGCAGCAGAGAAAATAGAATCATTAAAAAAGCATCAGCAAGTATTGACTGATCTTTTCTACTATTTTAAGGGAAGTAGTCAACGCGAGGCTCGACTACATGCCATACAAGATATTTTAGATGATCCATGTATCGTATATAAGGAGCTCCAATCAGTGAGGTGGTCGTCTTACTTTAGTGCCCTGACTGCTGTATGGAGAACTCTTGATAGCTTGCTTACCCACCTGGCTGAAGCCAGTCACAAGGACCACAATGCTGGAGGGATGAAGAAAAAGATAGTGACTGAAAGTTTTATAGCGACAACATACATGATGATGGATGCAATGGCTCCTGTAACCATTCTCAGCCAGTTCTTCTAGAAAGAAAATGTGGACATGGCCCTTGTGAAGGTGAAAACTGATGAGTGTATTGCTAATCTGCAGAAGGTATATAGCCTTGACACTCCATACATGCAAAAGTACAAGGAAGACCTGAAGGGCAATACATTTAAGGAGCATCATCAGATCACAAAGAACAACTTCAGCCTGGAGAAAATTGCTAAACTCTTCATTGACTCGTTAGTTGAGAACAGTCAGTGTAGATTTCCAGCACATGTTTGCTTACAAGCTTTGGTATTCTTGCTATGTGTCCGATCAGCATGATGTCAAAAACAGAAGTAGATACCTATGGAGATGAAGAGATTGACAGACTGTGTACATATTATGGAGAAGCAAAAACTGTACCATGGGAATCAGCAGAAGTATTGAGAGAAAAACATCAAAACCTGTTATTGACTCTGTTAAGGCAAAAATAGAGTGGGCTTTCCTTAGGAAAGTAGTTTTGGCTGAGAAGTACCCTCAAGGTGTGATGTGTAAACTGTGGCATTTAATTGACCACCACCACAGAGAGGATTTTCCAAACTCGCTCAAGTTAGCATCACTTGCACTAACTTCAGCAGTACATACTGCTGGATGCGAGCATGGGTTTTCTGCCCAGAACAGAATCCTGGTTAAAGCTAGAAACAGGCTGAATATTGAGACTCAGCACAAACTGATGACTGTAAAACTGTGTACTGTGCCATTTGATTACAAGTCAGTATTACAGGTCTGGAGATCTAAGAAAGACAGGCGAATTTATGAACTAAAGTGAAGAAGGAGTTGATCTTGTAGTTAATAATGACCTAGTTGTAATAATTCTGTATTATAAATAAATAAAATTAATGTATCTCAATGTGTTTGCAGAATCATTGTACTCATTACATTTGAGCGGGACTCATTATTTGAATATATGCGAGTCCTGTGACTCATTGGGATGAAATTGTAGATTAATCACTGCGTGTGTTTGTTTTGGTTGATGAAATTAATCTGAAATTGTTCTGTAAGTTGGATTTTGCCCTACTCTGTTTCATTTAGCTAACATGTTGGCATATGTGACAGATATAATTGTTTTGTAAAAAGGATATATTTGAAATCTGTTTTATCATAAATATTTAAAAACAAGGCTGTTAATATCATTAAACTTGTAACACGATTCATCGGGAATTTCTTTATTGATGGAACTACCAATGTACCGGTACAGTGATAAAGTAATGTGGTATGTACCATAAGAAAAAAAATACCATATTAAACTGGTATTTATACTAGTAATACCACACACCTCCAGCAGGTACTAAAAAGTACTAGAAGAGGCACAAATAGACCTTAATATGTGTCACCTGGTTTACATAACTTAGTCATTGATCATTTAATTAATCATTTTAATGGATTATGGTAATGTCTGATTTGTGTCAGAAGTGACCAGCATCCAAATTATTTTGATAAAATAATTACCTAACACTTGTATCAATGACTGCATTCAATAAATATGTAAACACCAATGACCTCTATTTAATCCTTTGCAACCATAATTGTTAAGTTCAGTCTGCATTCCACCAAACCCAAATGCATTTAGAAATAAAGAAGTGGAGTCTGGTTACCAGTCCATTAGATTTAAAGAACTGTTATGTCAATGGTAATAAAGCCAGACCTGTACTTGTCAAAAGCCAGAGTTATAAAATTTCCAGCTAGATTGAACCATGATGTCTTTAAAGGATGTACAATAATGCATATACATAGCTGAGTGCATTTAGAAAGAATGAATTTTATTCATTTCTATGAAAAATTAACAAGATATTCATACTAATTGGTACATTTTTAATGGATTAAAGATGAGAAAAAAAAAACTGCTTTGTTTAATTATTTGTGATGGATTAGGTCTCTTTTTGAAAAACCTGGCATAAATGTTCTTATAAATTCAACAAATGCAAAACTAAGTAGAAACCTAAAATACAGGTGGAACAAAGCAAAAAATGTTGATGCATCCACAAACAGAAGTCCTTCAATGCGACCGGTGTTCTACTGGCAACAATACTTTATGGCCAATTAAGAATTTGTTTTCGTGAAAAATCCTGCTTGTCACATTTGCTCAGCTCCATTTAGTAAGTTTGGTATAATCTAAGGTATTATTACAAGCCATGGTCTGATGTCTCAACATTACAAGCCATGGTCTGATGTCTCAACATTACAAGCCATCGTCTGATGTCTCAACATTACAAGCCATGGTCTGATGTCTCAACATTACAAGCCATGGTCTGATGTCTCAACAGTACAAGCCATGGTCTGATGTCTCAACATTACAAGCCATGGTCTGATGTCTCAACATTACAAGCCATGGTCTGATGTCTCAACATTACAAGCCACGGTCTGATGTCTCAACATTACAAGCCATGGTCTGATGTCTCATCATTACAAGCCATGGTCTGATGTCTCAACATTACAAGCCATGGTCTGATGTCTCAACATTACAAGCCATGGTCTGATATCTCAACAGTACAAGCCATGGTCTGATGTCTCAACATTACAAGCCATGGTCTGATATCTCAACATTACAAGCCATGGTCTGATATCTCAACAGTACAAGCCATGGTCTGATGTCTCAACATTACAAGCCATGGTCTTATGTCTCAACATTGCCCCTGGCTAGAGTTAATCTCTTTACACAAGGTTACCGTGACCAGGGAGAAGACCAGACATCTTGAATCAGCACAGGTGTTAGGTGCTCAACTTACCACCTATGTGTTACAGCTTAGTCCCAAGATCACAGGAACCAGGACGTGTTCTAAATCTGTCCCCACAGGGACAGACAGTGAGAAGGACCTGGTCACAGCGACACCCAATCAGAATTGAGATAGAAGGTGTAATAACAATTTAGATCCAAATGATGACTCATACCTCACAAGCAAAGGGTCAATTATTCCTAGACAGATTGCTATGGATTTGGGTTACTTTGAGAAAGCCACTTTTAATTGCTGACTGGGGGGCCTGTTTGCTAATTTAACTTCCAACCAAAATCGTACATGTACTTGGGTGGGACTTTTATAATAATTTATACATGTACTTGGGTGGGACTTTTATAATAATTTATTTAGAGCACACCACCCCACTGCTCATAACATGTGTGACCTAATGTATATAGGTGGCACTCATTTTGTTCATTGAAGCCAAACATTTTATGTATGTACATGATCAATGTCAAGTAGAGTTTTTCATCTTCTATTGAATGTTTCACTTTAATAATTTTGATTGCAAAGGCAGCACTCTCTTTAGTTTTTGCATCTGACAACCCTTTGATCAAGCTGTGAGTTTGATACTTGCTCAGTGCCAAGTAAATACAGTGGTTATCTGAAGTCTGTGATCATGCCATACATTTGACGTATGTTCAGTTGCAACCATAGATAGATTTCACAGATTGTTATTTATTGAGCCCAAACTCAATATTTTAAAAGCACTGACAATGATGCAGAGGAAATGGAGTCAGATTATTTTATGATAACAAGATTACAATTTGCAATGACTAGATGACAAAGAGAACTTTATCCAACAATGAGAATGATTTTTTTATATTTTGTACCAGATAATAATGTTGGCTTAACTTGCATTGTTTATTTGTATGATATTAAAATGTTAAGAGATATGGTGAATCAGATTATTCTGAATTAGTTTTTTTTACTCAAATGTGACCTAAAATTGAATTTATGGATTATCATATAAATGGATTGAAATTCAAGCATTGTCTTTTTAATGGATTCAATTCAAATGTGAAGATGTAAATTGTTAATTTCTTTTGTGTGTGTGTGTATGTGTGGTTAGGATTTTTAACATCGCTTTAACAATTTTTCAGTCATATAGCTGTATCACGATGTCCCACCCAGTCACATTATCCTGACACCAGGCTGACGAGTCCTAACACTAACCTCTTAATGATGAATACCAAAAGAAGCAGCTGTTAGTATAATTTTTGTAAGTCTTTTAGTATGAATGTGAGATCAAATCCACGACCTCCACTTCCACGGCACACGCTCTAACCACTAGACCACTGGAGTAATCTAATTTGTATTATGACAAATTCCACTCAACCCCTACACTGGTTCTGTCTTTCTCCATTTTGGCTTCTTTAATTTTCCAAAGTACAACTCTGATTCACTGACAAAACAGATGAATCTGACTCACAAAATACAGTTTGACTCAAAGAGGCTTTAACAACCCCAAAAATGTTGGGGGTGGGGGTGATTTATAAATGAGAATATACATTAGTACAGTAATGTGCAAATGGATGGATGTTAAACAGACACCAGACAACAACCCATCTTAAAACTCTTCAAGTCTGTGGCCAATAAAAACTACATGATCTTACTATCAGTGGTGCACGTGAAGCTGATCAAAATACAATACTAAACCAATATGTGATGGATACTACAATGGATGGATGAATAAAGACAACACTTTACCTTCTTTCCTTGTCTATATTTTGATTCAGCATTAAAATTGGTAAAAATTTGCATTTTGTAATTTGTAAAGTTTCCTAACATCTCAAAATCACGTACTAGAAACTGTGTAATTTACACTGAGAACAGTAGAACTGAAGTTCCTTATACAACTGTCATGACACTTAAAAAAATGTTAAAAGCTTGTACTTTCCAGTATTTAACATTTAACCTCTTCACAATAATGACCAAATAAAAGTTACGTTACAAAAAAAATGAATTAAACAAAAACTTTAAAAACAGCCCTACAAAATAAATTAAATCATCAATTAAGATTAGCCATTTAGATATTACAAGTCTGCAAAAAATAAAAAAAATAAAAAATTAATGTTAAACTACATGTATATGATTATCAAAATTATATTCTTTGTTGCTTGAAAAGATATATGGTTTCTACACATGCTACATATTGTGTCCCACATCAAATCACTCCCACTTGGAAAAACTCAAGATTTGCAATACAAAAGTTGTGTCTGATACCACCCAGGTGATCTCTGATGAGCTCCTTCTGTTTGCCTTTAAAAAACATAATTAGTTTCCACTTCCTTGTCATGATAACACCAGCGTGTTAAAACTGCTGTTAAATACCATTCCCTATTAGATGACTGACGGGCTGATATTGATTCAATTTGAGATGATTTACAAATGAGTTCAACAAGCACATTCTCTGGAAAATATAATGGTATTCCTCTCTTGATAAGCCCAGATAGCTGGCTTTAAAAATTAGTATAAAAAAATAAAAAAATAAAAAAGAGGTGAGAGATACCAGGCTTTAGTTTGGAAATATCTGCCAATATTCAGAAAACACTGAGAATGGGCTTATCAGAGGCTAATGGCAATTTAAGTACACATCAGAAAAAAAATGTGACATTTTTCATGTTTTTGAACTTGAAAGGTTTCAACAAAAGACTTCAAGCTTACTTGGGTGCAGAACATTTACAAGCGTCAAAATTGACCTCGACTGAAACTGCAAAAAACTTATAACTAAAACAAAAGCATAAATACACATGCACTAAGATAACACAAAAGTCTGCAGTCTGCACAATGTTCCCACAGCACCAAGTCTGTATGCTTTAGTAGCTTCTCATGGGTCGGTGGTTCTTTCCGGGGGTTTTCCCTGGTACTTCCTCCACCATTAATACAGGCTGCCATGTATAGCCTATCGAGTGCTGAAAAATGGCGTTAAATCCTACAACAACTGTATGCTTTGCACCTCATGTAAATACCATATAGCATGCTTTATATAAAAATGCAAACTGCGTAACTCCTTATGTCACCCAAAATTAGAGGCTGTACTGTAATTTCCTCATTATTTCAAGATACCATGTAAACCCTGCGATGCTGCTGCATTGTGAGATGGCAATTCTATATCTGGGTCATACACAGCAAGGCAGACATTATGCACAATAAAATATGGTATATGAATCTTTATGCAAATAAACAAAGAACATGTCCTACCCTGTTTGTCCTCTTCATACTGTTTCTCCATGGCCATGATGGCTTCTGATATAGGGTCATTGCTGTATTCATTCATCATCAGTTCCTGCTGGGCAAAGTCAAAGTCAATTTTCTGTTCCGGCTCCATAGTATGGACACCTGAAATACAACACATAGTAAAGTAGAACCTGTCTTGAAAGACCAATGCGTTTTTTAATGTAGTTTAACAGTTTGTCATATCGCTACAATGTCTGCAGTGTGGCAGTTTATGGTGATTTTTAACACTGAGGTATAATGTCTCGGACATGTCCCACCCAGTCATATTATCCTGACAGCATGCTGACTAGTCCTAGCATTAACCTCCTAATGCTGAGTAAAAAGCAAGGATGATGCTTATGACAATTTTATTTATAACTCTTTGACTCGCCTGGCCTTGAGGCCATGACTTATGACATTCGAGGTGGATGCTCTAACCAAGTAAGATACCAGAGTTGTCACCAATCCTTCTGTCCCCCCCAAAAAAGAAGGTCTCTCAAGACAGGTCCCTCCAAAGTTACTGCATATGTTTGAGTCATGTAACAACTCCATACAACACTTGTACGTTTATTTGACAATATCTGATGTCATGGGCTTCAGCTCAAAACAGATAAAATTTCTTGATCAATGTCACTCTTTTAAATGAAACTAAGTTTTGTCCATGGGGGGGGGGGGGAGGGGGAGGGGAGAGAGAGAGAGAGAGAGAGAGAGAGAGAGAGAGAGAGAGAGAGAGAGAGAGAGAGAGAGAGATTTGCATTAGGTTGCCATGGATTTCACTCATCCTCCTGGGTAATACTGCCATATTTGGCATTCTAATCCTTAAAGTATGAATTGAATTTAGAAACTAATACTAGAGCAACAATTCAGTTAAATAGAGTGAACTGTGATGTTCTCAGAATTTCAACTATATCTGCTATAATAACAAAATAAAGGAATGATCAATTGATCCCAAATACCTTCCCAAGGCTGAAACCATTACTGTCAATTTATCAAGAGCTCTTGATACTAGTTGATCCACAGGGAATGATAAATATCACAACAAAAGAGCTCAAATTTTCCCATACAGAAAGTTAGATAAATGGGATTTCAAAAAAACAAATATCCTCCTATTCAATAATCAGATCCACAGAATTCGCTTCTTTGCTAGTTTCTTTTTATTAATATATGTCATCCATTGCAATCAAATGTCATTAGGTTTTCATCTATTGAAATCAATTGTCATTAGGTTTTCATCTATCGTAATCAATTGTCAGTAGGTTTTCATCTATTGTAATCAATTGTCATTAGGTTTTCATCTATTGAAATCAATTGTCAGTAGGTTTTCATCTATCGTAATCAATTGTCAGTAGGTTTTCATCTATCGTAATTAATTGTCAGTAGGTTTTCATCTATTGTAATCAATTGTCAGTAGGTTTTCATCTATCGTAATCAATTGTCAGTAGGTTTTCATCTATTGTAATCAATTGTCAGTAGGTTTTCATCTATCGTAATCAATTGTCAGTAGGTTTTCATCTATTGTAATCAATTGTCAGTAGGTTTTCATCTATCGTAATCAATTGTCAGTAGGTTTTCATCTATTGTAATCAATTGTCAGTAGGTTTTCATCTATTGTAATCAATTGTCAGTAGGTTTTCATCTATTGTATTCAATTGTCAGTAGGTTTTCATCTATCGTAATCAATTGTCAGTAGGTTTTCATCTATTGTAATCAATTGTCAGTAGGTTTTCATCTATTGTAATCAATTGTCAGTAGGTTTTCATCTATTGTAACACCCTGTCAATGCATTTCCATCCATTCCAATCAATATCAATAATTTAATGTTATAATACTGAATGTAATTTAATGTTCAAATACTGAATATAATTCAATAATTAAATACTGAATGTAATTTAATATTATAATACTGAATGTAATTAAATATTCTAATACTGAATGTAATTTAATATTATAATACTTAATGTAATTAAATATTCTAATACTGAATGTAATTTAATGTTATAATACTGAATGTAATTTAATGCTATAATACTGAATGTAATTTAATGTTATAATTAGGGTTGTTAAACGAAAATCGGAAATCCGATTATCGGTTTTGAAAACAATTATCGGTTTTTGTTTTTACAAAACGATAATCGAATTCAATAATTTTTTATCATTTTTGTAGTAAAAATTTTAAAATATGCCAGAAAAAAATTAATTCATGTATTTGTTTAGTGTTTACATTTTAATACAATATGGCCAGCAGATAAGAAGATATGTTTGTTTAAAATTTGTGAGCGCTCCATGCAGCATGTTTGTAAATGAATAGATTTATTGTTGAAGGATGTCAATAGTTAGTCTACCGACCGGTCGCTAAGTTTTTTGATGTCCGAAATTGACAACAATAGACTGTTAATAGCTACAGTCTCTGTTGTTGAGGACTGGTCTCTGCTGGTTGTGTCTTTTCAAGTTTACAAATATGGCTGGTCGTATAAATAAATCTGATGTATGGGAAAACTTTGAAAAAATTCATCAAGCATGGCTCGCTGTAAACTATGTTCACAACAAATAAGTCGGAGTGGTGGTACTACTACTGGATTGCATGCACATTTGCGTAGCAAACATCCCGGAATTACGGCTCCTTCAAATGTTCAGCCGCGATTAACAACATTTATTGGAACACAAAGAAACTGTCCCGATAGTCATCAAGAAAAAGTTAATGATGCTGTAGCTAAGTTTGTCGCTGAAAACATGCTACCAATATCAATTGTTGAATCCAATTCCTTCCGTGATTTGATGGCTTTGGTGGAGCCACAATATCGTCCTCCATGCCGTCAGAAGATGCACGTCTATACGTTATGGTATGTAATGAATATCTTTTATTCGCAAGAGGCATTCACTAACTTGCATTATAAGAATATATTTCTTGTAATTTCAATGTAGGACAAAACCGATAATCGGTTTAAAATCGGATTTCTACAAACGATAATCGGTTTGGAAAAAAAACGATATTAACATCCCTAGTTACAATACTGACTGCAATTTAATGTTACAATACTGAATGTAGTTTAATGTTCAAACACTGATTGTAATTTAGTGTTCAACAATGAATGTAATTTAATTTTATAATACTGAATGCAATTTAATGTTCAAATGCTGAATGTAATTTAATGTTATAATACTAAATGTAATTTAATATTCTAATGCTGAATGTAATGTAATGTTACAATACTGAATGTAATTCAATAATTAAATACTGAATGTAATTTAATGTTCAAACACTGTAATTCAATGTTCAACACTGAATGCAATTTAATGTTCAACACTGAATGTAATTTAATATTCAAATACTGAATGTAATTTAATGTTACAATACTGAATGTAATTTAATGTTCTAATACTGAATGTAATTTAATGTTCAACACTGAATGTAATTTAATATTCAAATACTGAATGTAATTTAATATTCAAATACTGAATGTAATTTAATGTTCAAAATACTGAAAGTAATTTAATATTCAAATACTGAATGTAATTTAATATTCAAATACTGAATGTAATTTAATGTTATAGTGATTTAATGTAATGTTTAAATACTGAATGTAATTTAATATTCAAATAATGAATGTAATTTAATGTTCAAAATACTGAATGTAATTTAATATTCAAATACTGAATGTAATTTAATGTTCAAATAGTGAATGTAATTTAATATTCAAATAGTGAATGTAATTTAATATTCAAATAGTGAATGTAATTTAATATTCAAATAGTGAATGTAATTTAATGTTCAAATACTGAATGTAATTTAATATTCAAATACTGAATGTAATTTAATATTCAAATACTGAATGTAATTTAATGTTCAACAATGAATGTAATTTAATGTTCAAATACTGAATGTAATTTAATATTCAAATACTGAATTTAATTTAATGTTCAACAGTGAATGTAATTTAATTTTCAAATACTGAATGTAATTTAATATTCAAATACTGAATGTAATTTAATATTCAAATACTGAATGTAATTTAATATTCAAATACTGAATGTAATTTAATATTCAAATACTGAATTTAATTTAATGTTCAACAGTGAATGTAATTTAATTTTCAAATAGTGAATGTAATTTAATATTCAAATAGTGAATGTAATTTAATGTTTAAATAGTGAATGTAATTTAATGCTCAAATACCCAATGTAATCAATGTTTTAATACTGAGTGTAACTGAATAAGAAATACAGTAGCAGAATTTGGAAAAAGTAGCAGGGAGTCAGAGACAAAACCTACCCCTAGTGGTTTAGTGGAAGCTTTGTTGTAGGGTATCGGGTTAGATTGTGTCAATATTTCCGCTCTCAAGTTAGATCATCTTTCTTCTAGGGAGAATTCTGAAATCTGTTTGAATTGGGGGAGGGGGGATTCTGTAATTCTTTTATTAATTTCCATTACATTAATAAGGAAAACTGTATCATGCTGAATCATCAGGTACATTGATACCGATATGTCTGTGGTTCACTGACGTTGTCTATGCATGCTTTTATGTCGAGTATATAAAAAGTGTTTAAAAAAAGAAGCATGGGAAAATCCAAGTGGCCAGGAAAATCATCAAACTTATGGCTTTATAACAATACACAAACTAATATTAATACACAAACTAATATCAATACACAAACTAATATCAACAATACACAAACTAATATCAACAATAAAATGAATCAGCTAAGGAAGACAATGTATTGTGGTGTGGGAACAGCCCTGGATACTGTTAGTTTATGATAGTACATATGTGCTGAAAAAATAAATTACAGACATGGTTCGAAATAGATCGAGGTAGCCTAACTTTCAATAAATATTTAAAATCTGTGTTGAATTCAGGCAGTATTTTATTGTCATCAGATGTTTTTATCGATTGTATTTAGCTAAAACTGTAAGTATTACATCTATCAAGCTCTGCCCTGTGTACTGCATTAATTTACAAAACTTGGATAACATCTTACACAGCACTATCTGAATATTGTATTTATTGAAATGTCAAGTGTCTGCCTTATTTGCTTCATTATTGCAAAATGACCTGCACTGCAAACCATGATCCATTGTTCGTGTAAGAAAAGAGACTGAAATATCTGGTTCCTTTGGCAAGGATTGAATTGTGTGTCAGCCAAGCACTTTCAATGATACTGATTCAGAAATATAAAACATCTTCAAGACATGGACCAATCTGTATTGAAATTGGTGCTCATCTTAATGGGATGAATCATTTTTTACAGGTTGCTGTGATGTATTTTTAAACTTTGTAAACAAATTTTTTTTTGAGATTTTAGAACCATGTGAAGCAATTACTGTATAAATATATAGTGAAAATTTGCAAGCTACATGCTTTTTTTTTAAATTCCTGTTATTGATTATTGACTTATTTTAATCATGTTAATGTATTTTTCAAAAACAAGTAGTGCTATAGTCTTTCAATAGATAAAAAAATCAATAAACACTCAAATGTGGGGTTTTATTTGGTGGTGTTGTTTTTTATATGTTAAATGAAAGCCATGACTGCTGTATGTACTCACTTATAAGTCGGGTCCTAATCCAAATAACATAGACTCATATCTGCCAGCATATAATGTACCTGTAGATGAGAGTCTATGCTGATTGTTCTACTGATTACTCTTAAACTGTACAGACCCAAATCTGTCTACACAATATGCGATGGGTGATCTTGGTTTACAAATCTGTTTCTGTCTCAGTTTCCATTTTTTTTAAATTCATGACCTCAAACATTTTCCAACGAATTGGTTGGCAACATATTCAATTTACACTTAGCTTGAAAGGGTTTATTTTATTTTTTTTTTATTGGCACTTGGCCAACAAAAATTCTTTCAACTTTCAGAGAAGCACGAATTAGGTTTAATGAGTTTTTTATGTTATCTCGGAAAATGTCAGAACCAGAATAACTATAGAGTAGTTTTAAGGTAATGTTATACTTGCTAGGGTTTTGATTTTGAGATAGCTGATGTAAATGTGACCAATTAATGAAAAATTTGTGTAATGCCGATTTGATGAGAATAGAAAATTTTATGTGATGTCAATCGAATAACTGATAAAAACTTAATTTTTCAATCTAATGACTGAATAGAAACTCCTTTTGTCAATATGTCTTAATAGAAATTGTATATTTCAATATGTCTTAATAGAAATTGTACATTTCAATATGTCTTAATAGAAATTGTACATTTCAATATGTCTTAACACATTAACCCCTGGAGGATTTTGCTGTTTTCGCATGAAATGCGAGTAGGAAACACATTTTGGGGACTATTTCGGAATACATCGTAATACATCGATTTCCAATCAATAATCCGTTAGACAAATGGTTGCTAATGATACAGGAAATGTTTTTCATTGGTTAGTTTGCTGGCGCATGAGCAGAAGGGCAAAAATCGGACTCCTTTTTCTTTTTTTCTTTTTGCTTAACGGACCCATAATTTTCGTATGTAGAAGACTCTTTATTCAAAATGTCCACCTTATCCTACTTTTTGCACAGGTTCACCTGTCTCTGTGCGTCTCAGACCGGTCTTCCGTAGATCTGAGGTCATAAAGTCTAAAATCTGGACACAAATTCGGAATCCGACCATGGGCGATTTTTGGATGAAGAAAAAAAACGGGTCCAAAAACTTCGGTTTTTCCCTCTGTATTTTGTAATGCAATTAAAATGTCCAGATTACTTGCTATCATTGTAAAGCTACATCTGTCTACTTTTCAATGATACCACCCACTTTAGTGTATCATGTATGACCTTGACGCTACAGACCATGGAAGTAGGCTACTACCTCATACCCCGTAAAGTCATCGCTAGGAGTTAATGTTTTAAATGAAATTGTACATTTCAATCCAAATGAATAGAAATTGTACATGTCTTAAAAGAAATTGTACATGTCTTAACAGAAATTGTACATTTCAATCCAAATGAATAGAAATTGTATGCAATGTTAATATGATCACCAAACAGAAATTGTATGTGATGTCAATCTGATAATGCAATAGAAACTGTATTTAATGTCAATCTGACACAACAGAAATTGTATTTGATGTCAATCTGATAATAAAATAGAAATTGTATGTGATGTCAATCTGATAATGCAACAGAAATTGTATGTGATGTCAATCTAATAATGCAATAGAAATTGTACGTGATATCAATCTGACAATGCAATAGAAATTGTATGTGATGTCAATCTGACAATGCAATAGAAATTGTGTGTGATGTCAATCTAATAAATGCAATAGAAATTGTGTGTGATGTCAATCTAATAATGTGATATCAATCTGACAATGCAATAGAAATTGTATGTGATGTCAATCTGACAATGCAACAGAAATTGTATGTGATGTCAATCTAAGAATGCAAAAGAAACTGTATGTGATGTCAATCTAATAATGCAATAGAAATTGTATGTGATGACAATCTAATAATGCAAAAGAAATTGTATGTGATGTCAATCTGATAATGCAACAGAAATTGTATGTGATGTCAATCCGATAATGCAATAGAAATTGTATGTGACGTCAAGCTGATGACAAAACAGAAAATATGTTTGGTGTCAATCTGACGACACAACAGAAATTGTATGTGATATCAATCTGATAATGCAATAAAAATTGTATGTGATGTCAATTTAATAACGCAACAGAAATTGTATGTGATGTCAATCTGATGACACAATAGAAATTGTATGTGATGTTGATCTGAAAATAGAATCTGGATGTAATGTTGATTATTTCAATGATTTAAAGTTTTGGTTAAGATTCAATTAAATGGCCCGCTAACTGTTATTTTCAGAAATAATCCTTTAAACTCGTTCCATGTTTTAATTCTGACTCAATTATACAAACAAAAAATTTTAAACAACTTACTGCTTTTCTTGGGACAATTTAGTCTGAAGAAATGATTGTTGCCCCACAGAATCCTGTTACCATGTTTCACACGCGTGCGCTCATGGATTACCGACCCGTTAACACAAGTTCTGCAAATAAAAAAAACACAATCAGCTATAATATATGTATGCCTTCTGGGGACATCTAAGCTAAATTGGCAACATATAGCCAAGACTGTTCTGATGTGCCATTAAACACACACATGCACACACCCACCAATTAAAATATATTCTAATTCAGTCTTCCACTAATATGCACATTAAGGTGTATACTGCAAAACATTAATTATCCCATGATGTCATCTATACCGTCATGCAAACAGTCAAGCATAAAAAGAAATACCATGATCCCATTTAAACTGCATTGCATGCTGCTAAACATTAAAAAAAAATCCCATATATAATGTCATGTGTACTGTTAAGCATTAAAAAGAATCCCATGATCAAATTTATGTCATGCAAACAGTCAAGCATAAAATGAATACCATGATCCCATTTAAACTACATTGCAATCTGCTAAACATTAAAAGAATTCCATAATCCCATTTATACTGTCATGTATACTGTCAAGCATTAAAAAGAATCCCGTGATCAAATTTATACTGTCAAGCATCCAAAGAATCCTACAATCCCATCTATACTGTCCTGTATACTGTCAAGCATTAAAAAGAATCCCGTGATCAAATTTATAATGTCATGCATACAAAGAATCCCACAATCCCATCTATACTGATTTGCAAACTGATAAGCATCAAAATGAATCTCCAGCATACAATGTCATCAATGATAAAATAAATACATCTACAGCTTTAAATGATTTGGAAAATAGAAATCAATAAAGCAAGCAAAGCATTGCATGTTTTTTTATTTGGTTGTTCACAGCAATAAGATCAATCAAACACGTTTGTCAGCATAAATTGCCAGTGATTAAGTATTTCATAATTACTAAGATCACAAGACAGGAAAAACACAGCATTATTATTTCTTCCCCTGAATTGTCATAAAATGTAAAAATACCTGTCAGGCATAAGCCAAAAATAGGGTGGCAATCTGATGAATTTTTCTTGTCTGTACAATTTCTCTAGACCTATTCTAATGGCTGGATCAATTCTTATGTATGTACCATTTCTCAAGACCTATTCTAATGTCTGGATGAATTCTTATGTCTGTACCATTTCTCTAGACCTATTCTAATGGCTGGATCAAATCTAGGTCTGTACCATTTCTCTAGGCCTATTCTAATGGCTGGATCAACTCATATGTCTGTACCATTTCTCTAGACCTATTCTGGATGAATTCTTATGTCTGTACCATTTCTCTAGACCTATTCTAATGGCTGGATCAATTCTTATGTCTGTACCATTTCTCTAAGCCTATTCTAATGGCTGGATCAATTCTTATGTCTGTACCATTTCTCATGACCTATTCTAATGGCTTGACAATGTCTCATTGCTGAGACAGGAGGAAAACAATGTGATGCTTTTGCTTTGCAAGATTTGTTTCTGCAGAAGACTTTTTTTTTCCACACAAGGTGTTTCACATTTTTAAATGTCATTCACTGTCTGTCATTATGCATGTAATGAACATGTAGATTCCATGAAAGCTACACATACAATAAAAAGCAATCCTGTTGTTATTATTCTTTATTACTGAAAGATATATACTCTTATCTATTCTTAGATTATTACATAAAGGTATCTATTCTTAGATTATTACATAAAGGTATCTATTCTTAGATTATTACATAAAGGTTATCTATTCTTAGATTATTACATAAAGGTATCTATTCTTAGATTATTACATAAAGGTAAATATTTGTTTGAAGCTACCCGAGTCTTAATTATCAAATTATACTAAGCTAAGGTATTAACAATTAAACCTGTGTTTCAATTATCTAATTATTCTAATCTAAGGTATTAAGAATTCAACCTGTGTTTCAATTATCTAATTTAATTAAGCTAAGGTATTAACACTTTAACTCATGTTTCAATTACCTAATAATACTAATCTAATGTATTAATGCTTCAACCTGAGTTTCAATTATTTAATTATATAAAGCTACACAAGCATGGTCTCTTTCTTCATAACTGTGAAAGAACCAGCACATGTTAATTAACATTAACCACTGGAGGTTTTTGCTGTTTCACATAAAATGTGACTATGAAACAGACTTTGGGGACTATTTCTGAAAACATCCTAACAAATACATTGAATTCTAAGCAATTTTACATTAGCCCAATGCCAGTTTGTGCTATAAAAAAAACCCCAAAAAACAGCAGCTTCCATTGGTTAGTTTGCTGGCACATGAGCAGAAGGTGAACATTGTGGTTCTTTTTTCTTGCTTAACAGACCCATACTTTTTGTATGGAGAAGAAAATATATTAAAAATGTCCGTCTTATCCTACTTTTTGCACAAGTTCACCTGTCTGTGTGCACTTCAGACTGGTCTGTCTTATATCTGAGACCACAGAGATTTGAAACCAGTTTCATGACTGCAGTCTTAATGAAGAATGCACTAATCAAGTTTCATGACTATCCATAAAAGCAGTCTCCATGATGAGTACACTCATCAAGTTTCATGACTATCCATAACTGCAGTCTCCATGATGAGTACACTCATCAAGTTTCATGACTATCCATAACTGCAGTCTCCATGATGAGTACACTCATCAAGTTTCATGACTATCCATAACTGCAGTCTCCATGATGACTATACTCATCAAGTTTCATGACTATCTATAAAAGCAGTCTCCATGATGACTATACTCATCAAGTTTCATGACTATCCATAAAAGCAGTCTCCATGATGAGTACACTCATCAAGTTTCATGACTATCCATAACACCAGTCTCCATGATGAGTACACTCATCAAGTTTCATGACTATCCATAACACCAGTCTCCATGATGAGTACACTCATCAAGTTTCATGACTATCCATAACACCAGTCTCCATGATGAGTACACTCATCAAGTTTCATGACTATCCATTACAGTACACTCATCAAGTTTCATGACTATCCATAAAAGCAGTCTCCATGATGAGTACACTCATCAAGTTTCATGACTATCCATAACAGCAGTCTCCATGATGAGTACACTCATCAAGTTTCATGACTATCCATAACACCAGTCTCCATGATGAGTACACTCATCAAGTTTCATGACTATCCATAACACCAGTCTCCATGATGAGTACACTCATCAAGTTTCATGCCTATCCATAACACCAGTCTCCATGATGAGTACACCCATTAAGTTTCATGACTATCCATAACACCAGTCTCCATGATGAGTACACTCATCAAGTTTCATGACTATCCATAACACCAGTCTCCATGATGAGTACACCCATTAAGTTTCATGACCACAGCATTGTCAGAAAATCCGAGCTAAATGGAAAAGCTTTTATGTTAACATGAGTCACTGAAAATAATAGAAACAAATGCTTACCTGGCACCTTCAAAAGGAATTAGAAACACTTCATTGGATACAATTTCTACAAGGCAATGCCGAGACTGAATACCCAGACCACTAAGCTGAATATCATGTTCTATATGCTCCGCATCAGGACCGCCTGGGCAACCCACTAGTGTGTGTTCCTGGAAAGAAAGAAATAAAAGTTAATGGTACATTTTTTTATAAAAACAAATTTAATAATTGCTACCATCAGGAATCAAACCTGTGTTTTGTCTGTTTCCAGTCCGGTACACAGGTCATCTGACTAATAAAAGTCCAGACCAGGTAGAATGCATAGTAAGTGGTCTTACATACCTCAATCACTGGACATAAACCCTATCATACTTTGACATTCATGCTCAAAGTTCACTCAGGTTCACTATTTTACACACCACACCATGCTATGCCATACCTTACCATACCATACCATGTTATACTGTATTGATAGCAAAACTAGTTTGCATTTTTATGTGAGTTCATATGTCAGTCAGATATGTGGTCTTGTAAGTGGAGGACTAAAAGACCCCACCCCACCCCACCCCCAAAAAAACTAGCCACACTGAATCATAAAATACAGTTTGCATAGCTACACTGAATGAGCAAATAGTCTGCACAGCTAGATTAAGCAATGAGCAACAACTTCATTTTTAAAGTTCAATCTAAGCTACATAATTCAAATCTGAATATGTACATATGTAAAAATAAATATGTACAAAAAGCAACATCCCATGAAACTTTATGGAAAAAATATACTCATTACAAAACAGTCTAAGATACAAAAATGGAACTGTATATTCTTTTTCAGTAATTAATGGAAGCATATGTTCCTTGTAAATGATTAATGGCATTGTATATTCTTTTCAAGTTGTGGGCATACTAGATGTGCTAGCAATTTTCAGTTAAGAAAGGTATACCTACATGGGGGTATGTGTGTTCATTGAAGCTTCATCAAAATCCTGCAGGTAGTTTATTAGGATTTATGATACCCAACTTATGCTGATGGACAGACAGACGAATGATGAAACTCATCTCCTAAGCTCTTCTAATCAACAAAAAATGAATGTGTATGACCTTTGCTAATTTCAATATATTCATATATATATTAATTGTCCATATTTTACATTTTATATTGCTTATTTATACCTGGCTATTACCAATCTAAACTATTGACTACATCTGAGCTGATTCATCACTGCAATGATTCCAATTCAAGATTTTTTCTTTCTTTTTTGTATGTGAAAAGAAAGAGAGATGAGGAATATTTTATTAGACATAATGACAGGTCCAAATGCAGGAGAGTTGTTTATCAAATGTAGCTGAGTTGTTTTTCCAAAGCAAGAATACATATTTTTGATTCTGGAAATTTGCATTTCTAATTCCAGTGATTTGTTATCAATATATAAACATGTCCAAGATAAAACATCTTCATCAAAATATCAACCCTATCTGATGTTACAAATAAGGAATGGAAAAAAAATTGGCAAAAACAATAGTGAATGGTATATATGTTTAAATAAATGTTTAAAAAAAGTATAAATGTTTGTTTCATATGGTAGTTCATAGTGCTGAAACCTAAAAAAAATCATCACTGAGGACATTAATCCATTTCCAAAGCCAATAATTATTTAGATGGTATTCTGTCAGCTTCATTATCAAAATGATAATGTTATCTTTGTCAGCCCTATTATCATTTTGATGCTATCCTATATTAACCCAATTATCATTATAATGTTATCCAATGGCAGCCACATTATCATTGTAATCATGTTATCCTATGTCAGTCCCATTATCATTATAATGTTTTTATTATATGTAAACCCCATTATGGCTTTAATGTCATCCTATGTCAACCCTATTATCGTTATAATGATGTTATCCTGTGTCAGCCCTATTATTGTTATAATGATGTTATCCTGTGTCAGCCCTATTATCGTTATAATGATGTTATCCTGTGTCAGCCCTATTATCGTTATAATGATGTTATCCTATGTCAACCCTATTATCATTATAATGATGTTATCCTGTGTCAGCCCTATTATCATTATAATGATGTTATCCTATGTCATCCCTATTATCATTATAATGATGTTATCCTGTGTCAGCTCTATTATCGTTATAATGATGTTATCCTGTGTCAGCCCTATTATTGTTATAATTATGTTATCTTGTGTCAGCCCCATTATCACTAGAAAGTTATAATATGGCGCCCAATTTTTCACTATAATGATGTTATCCTATGTCAGGCCCCTATTTTTATCTCAATACATCATAACATGAAGAATTAAAACAATGGCAGATTTTATCTCTGCCAAAATATAATTCAAAATTTTGTAATGGACTGAAATACATTTGTACAAATATCTTCCTGCTGGAAATCGGATTTGAAATAATCCATACTGATTAAGTAAATCACTACAAAATGTGACTAAATAGCATTATTTTGTAATTCACTTTCATTAAATTTGAAGAATCTGATGAGACATCTCAAGACAGTAAAGAACTTTCATTACAGCGATAGGGTGTGGTCCAGTATGGTACTATTGATTATTCTGCCATGCATTTCTAATTCACAGCATTATTTGAAGCTGTTCTTTCTACAGGATACCAGCTTTAGCAGCAAAGACGCTAATTGCTTCATCTGTCATTCACAGAGATTCTGTATCCAAAGTAATTTGTAGGAATAATTTAGTGTACATGTCATGCCTCAAAACAATATGTACTGTAATCTTTAAAGTTACTGATACCCTCCCTGTAAAGATTGCCATGAACCACCGATAATATGCCCCAGAAACAATTCCAGCCAAACACAGTGTACTATACTTGTAAATGGCTTTGCTTCTTAATTGGCTATTAATAAAACCTCTGAATATATCTATTCTTAAAAGGGAAAATAAATCTTGACTTTTTTTTATTCTTGTTAGGTGATGCTCTACAGCTTCCTATCTGCATAGAGCTACAATTTTTGTATCTTCAATGCACAGATTCTGAAGCATTAACCAACAAATGAACAAAATTATGACATGGTTTTCTTACAAACTAACACCTTTTGAGGTTTTACAAGGCAAATATTTTAATTTTTTTAAAATTATTTTATAAATACTTTTATCACATGACTGCTGAACTATCAAGTTTGATAAAACAAATTATAATTTTGTTATACTACATTATGTTATAAATCTAATGATGACATGAAGAGCAATAAAGTCTGAGGAATTCCAAATGCACCTGAATGTCTTTCACCATTACACCTGTTTTAGGAAAGTATTTATGTACAACATACATGATATTTTTAAATTTCAAATACTGGATGTGGTATGACCTCAAATTATTTTTCTGTTTCTAGTTCTACAACAGAACTATTATCATTTAGTGTAACCAACAATAAATACAAGAAACAAATCATGAATATTAACTGTCTAAAAAGATAGGGTACTTGCAAGTAAAAAAGTGTAAACAACAAATTTATGAAGGAAGTGGCTTTCTGGAACAACTATAGGAAATAAATTGTCCTTCTGGAATAAATTTAAGAAAACAAGTAGACACTCTGAAACAATTTAGAAAAAATTGGTCCACTGGAACAAATCTTGGAAAAAAATGGACCTTCTGGAACTATATGAAAGAAATCAGCTTCCAGAACAAATGTCTACAACAAATGGGTTTTATGGAACAATCTTATGAAAAAAGTGGATATCCTGAAACAAATGTTTGAAACATTAGGCTTTCTTGAACCATTTAAGGAAAGAAATAGATTGTAACAGATTAAGGAATGAAATGGATTGCCCAGGACAAGTATATATAAGAAATAGACTCTCTCTAACAGATTAAGCAATGAAATGGATTGCCCAGGACAAGTTTAGAAAAGAAATAGATTCTCTGTAACAGATTATGGAATGAAATGGACTGCCCAGGACAAGTTTAGAAAAGAAATAGACTTCCAGGGAACAAAGGAAGTACATAGGCTTTCTGGGACACTTAACTTAGTGCATTTGAACAAGTCTTTGGGGTACTGTGACAGTATACCATATATCCTCAATTATAAGTTGAGACAAACTACAACTAACATAGACTCTGATCTGCCATCTATAATGTGTCTGCTAAAAAGGGTCTATGTTGTTCTATTGATTTCTGATAAGGGTCTATGTTGTTTGTTCTATTGATTTCTTTCTAAGGGTCTATGTTGTTTGTTCTATTGATTTCTGTTCTATTGATTTCTGCTAAGGGTCTATGTTGTTTGTTCTATTGATTTCTGCTAAGGGTCTATGTTGTTTGTTCTATTGATTTCTGCTAAGGGTCTATGTTGTTTGTTCTATTGATTTCTGCTAAGGGTCTATGTTGTTTGTTCTACTGATTTCTGATAAGGGTCTATGTTGTTTGTTCTACTGATTTCTGATAAGGGTCTATGTTGTTTGTTCTATTGATTTCTGCTAAGGGTCTATGTTGTTTGTTCTATTGATTTCTTTCTAAGGGTCTATGTTGTTTGTTCTATTGATTTCTGTTCTATTGATTTCTGCTAAGGGTCTATGTTGTTTGTTCTATTGATTTCTGCTAAGGGTCTATGTTGTTTGTTCTACTGATTTCTGATAAGGATCTTTGTTGTTTGTTCTATTGATTTCTGCTAAGGGTCTATGTTGTTTGTTCTATTGATTTCTGCTAAGGGTCTATGTTGTTTGTTCTATTGATTTCTGCTAAGGGTCTATGTTGTTTGTTCTACTGATTTCTGATAAGGGTCTATGTTGTTTGTTCTACTGATTTCTGATAAGGGTCTATGCTGTTTGTTCTATTGATTTCTGCTAAGGGTCTATGTTGTTTGTTCTATTGATTTCTGCTAAGAGTCTATGTTGTTTGTTCTATTGATTTCTGATAAGGGTCTATGTTGTTTATTCTATTGATTTCTGCTAAGGGTCTATGTTGTTTGTTCTATTGATTTCTGCTAAGGGTCTATGTTGTTTCTTCTATTGATTTCTGATAAGGGTCTATGTTGTATGTTCTATTGATTTCTGCTAAGGGTCTATGTTGTTTGTTCTATTGATTTCTGCTAAGGGTCTATGTTGTTTGTTCTACTGATTTCTGATAAGGGTCTATGTTGTTTGTTCTATTGATTTCTGCTAAGGGTCTATGTTGTTTGTTCTATTGATTTCTGCTAAGGATCTATGTTGTTTGTTCTACTGATTTCTGATAAGGGTCTATGTTGTTTGTTCTACTGATTTCTGATAAGGGTCTATGTTGTTTGTTCTATTGATTTCTGAAAAGGGTCTATGTTGTTCTATTGATTTCTGCTAAGGGTCTATGTTGTTTGTTCTATTGATTTCTGCTAAGGGTCTATGTTGTTTGTTCTACTGATTTCTGATAAGGGTCTATGTTGTTTGTTCTATTGATTTCTGATAAGGGTCTATGTTGTTTGTTCTATTGATTTCTGACAAGGGTCTATGTTGTTTGTTCTATTGATTTCTGACAAGGATTTATGTTGTTTGTTCTATTGATTTCTGAGAAGGGTCTATGTTGTTTGTTCTACTGATTTCTGATAAGGGTCTATGTTGTTTGTTCTACTGATTTCTGATAAGGGTCTATGTTGTTTGTTCTACTGATTTCTGATAAAGGTCTATGTTGTTTGTTCTACTGATTTCTGATAAGGGTCTATGTTGTTTGTTCTACTGATTTCTGATAAGGGTCTATGTTGTTTGTTCTATTGATTTCTGATAAGAGTCTATGTTGTTTGTTCTATTGATTTCTGATAATGGTCTATGTTGTTTGTTCTATTGATTTCTGATAAGGGTCTATGTTGTTTGTTCTATTGATTTCTGATAAGGGTCTTTGTTCTTTGTTCTATTGATTTCTGATAAGGGTCTATGTTGTTTGTTCTATTGATTTCTGATAAGGGTCTATGTTGTTTGTTCTATTGATATCTGATAAGGGTCTTTGTTCTTTGTTCTATTGATTTCTGCTAAGGGTCTATGTTGTTTGTTCTATTGATTTCTGCTAAGGGTCTATGTTGTTTGTTCTATTGATTTCTGCTAAGGGTCTATGTTGTTTGTTCTATTGATTTCTGCTAAGGGTCTATGTTGTTTGTTCTATTGATTTCTGCTAAGGGTTTATGTTGTTTGTTCTGTTGATTTCTGCTAAGGGTCTATGTTGTTTGTTCTATTGATTTCTGATAAGGGTCTATGTTGTTTGTTCTACTGATTTCTGATAAGGGTCTTTGTTCTTTGTTCTACTGATTTCTGCTAAGGGTCTATGTTGTTTGTTCTATTGATTTCTGCTAAGGATCTATGTTGTTTGTTCTATTGATTTCTGCTAAGGGTCTATGTTGTTTGTTCTATTGATTTCTGCTAAGGGTCTATGTTGTTTGTTCTATTGATTTCTGCTAAGGGTCTATGTTGTTTGTTCTATTGATTTCTGATAAGGGTCTATGTTGTTTGTTCTATTGATTTCTGACAAACTGTACAGACCCTGATCTGCTAATGCATTACAAAACATCAGATCTGGCTTTGTACAGTTTTGAAGAGGGACCTGACTTATAAGCAAGTACATACTGTTTCACAAGATAAGGGGATTCTCAGATAGTCTAACTTATAAACAAGTACATACTGTATCACAAGATAAGGGGATTCTCAGATAGTCTGACTTATAAGCAAGTACATACTGTATCACAAGATAAGGGAATTCTCAGGCAGTCTGACTTATAAGCAAGTACATACTGTATCACAAGATAAGGGGATTCTCAGGCAGTCTGACTTATAAGCAAGTACATACTGTATCACAAGATAAGGGGATTCTCAGGTAGTCTGACTTGAAAGCAAGTACATACTGTATCACAGAATAAAGGGATTCTCGGGTAGTCTGAACTATAAGCAAGTACATACTGTATCACAGAATAAAGGGATTCTCAGGTAGTCTGACTTGAAAGCAAGTACATACTGTATCACAGAATAAAGGGATTCTCAGGTAGTCTGACTTACAAGCAAGTACATACTGTATCACAATATAAAGGGATTCTTGGGTAGTCTGTTTATATAACTATTATGTGATTTGCATTTCATCCACGATTTTATATCCCTCAAATGGAAATGTATCAGACATGTACATCAAAGGTTATGGACTTGCATCATACATGTGAAGTGTAGGGGATATGTACATCCAAGGAAATGGATATTAGCACACAAATGGAAATTCATCAGACATGCAAACCTAAGGATCAGGACTTTCGTCACTCAAATGGAAATATTTAGGATGTGTATATATAGGAAAATTGACCATCACCACAAAGCATTATGTCTGCACAGACACGGCTCAAGAAATCAAACAAATCTGTAATCGCTGAATGGAACATTTTCAAGGTGCTGATTGGTTGGTTGGCTTTTAAAGACACTATTAGCACATTATTAGCTACATCATGTCCAGTAATTGATAGCTAAATGTCTTTCCCATGGTCATCAAGGCAGCTGACCCATGCTGACCTAAAACCTGCAACATGGTAAACATGTAACCCCCACTGCGCTGTTCCATAGATTCGTAGCGTTGATGATTAAAAAAATGGTCATACTAACACCACTGTACAAGATGTACCAAAAGCACTGTACCAAAAACACTGTACCAAAAGCCCACTATATTCTAACAGTGAAAATGAATGTAATAATTTAAGGGTGAGGCTAAGAGAAATCAAGTAACAACATAATACAGAAACTGACAAGACAGGTAACTAAATATCCAGATAAGGATTTATTACAGTAATTAAAACTGAAGTGTGACTTGGAGCATAACTGGGTTTGCACACTATGGCTGACTTTCTTAGATGCCCTACTTACAAATATAATTGCCAATTTTCCCAGATCAATGTGAAAGAATCATCATGTATTGTAACAAAAACAGCATAATTTACACTACCCAAAATAATCTTAGCAGAGAACAACACTCAACTGCATACAAGTTTTTCACTGATTTATAATATTTCAGTGCCTTTAAACTTACTTTTAACACAAAAGAAAAGAAGCATTAAACTTAGATCACAATGTCCCAAATTCTGCACAGTAGTATAAACCATTAATTTCATATCAAAATTTCTTGAAGTGATGAAATACTATAGTCAGTTAATGACTCCACAAAAGATGTCAAATGAAACATTGTTGCTATTAAAATAGAAAGGTTAACATAATATGACAAACTAAAGCTTTTACATAGAACTAAAGAAATAATCCATTCTACCCAACATAAATTAAAGTAATGTTACTAGTGCTTTTAAAAAATCGCAAACTTCAATTTTACGTAGACAGTCATATATACGGCTAGATAATATTGCTCACTGCATCCTCCCTTCAAATAAGGGATGCAGAGAGCTATCCTTATTACAAAAAAAAAACAAAACCAACAACATGAAATTAGAAAACAAAAACATGCTGAAAATATTTAAGGTAGGAAACATTATTAGGTCTTTTGTTTGTATGTTCTTGCAGATAAAAAAGGTGAATTTTAAGAGCACTCTTGAAAATGATCACAGTGTCTTTGTGTCTAATTTGAATGGACAATTCGTTCCACGTTGCTGGGGCTGGTATGTAAAAGAACGTTGCCGATATCACTTCATTTTCATAGTTGGAATATTGAGTATACAACTGTCAGAAGAGGAGCATAAATATCTTGCTGGTGTGTACACATGGGTGAGGTCAAATAGGTATGTTGGACTGGAGTCCGTCAGTGAAACATAGCCCATAGCAGAAAAAAAACTGTGTCTAATTTCAATGGGCAACTCGTTCCATATCGCCGGGCCCTGGTATGCAAAAGAATGTTGTCCATATGACTTTGTTTTCACCTTTGGAACAATGAGTATATGATTATCAGAAGAAGAGCGTAAGTATCTAGCTGTTGTATACACATGGGAAAGGCTTGACAGGTATGTTGGACTGGAGTTTGTCATTGAAACATAGCACAGAGAACAAATTTTGTGTTTGATTCTGTATCAAATCGATAGCCAGCGTAGGGTACAGAGCAGTGGTGAGGTGTGCTCTGATCGAGGTACTCTAAAGATAATGCAGCTTTGCATATGTTCATGACATGTTGGTCTAATGAGCGTATTGTTCAGAGTAACACCTAGGTTTGACATACAAGGTAGTGATTTGTGATATCACATGATGGCCACTATTTTATAACTTTACAGACCTTGCAAACCCTGAAAGCATGTGCCCTTCATTCTGGGTGTAAATATTAAAATGATAAATGCACATGCTATTAAACAATACTTAAATTGGATTTCTTTTCTTTGTCTGATTGAAAATAAAATATGGTGTCCATGATGCTGATCTGAATTTTCAAAAATGCAAGCATCACTGATCTCTTAACTTTATAAAGGATGTCAGGTTACATAATTAAAATTGTTTTTTGTTTTTAAAGACCAAGATGCCAAACCATTTTTTTAGCAAGTAATCAATTCTCATCACTAGTTAATGGCATGGAATGTCCTGCATATTACTTGAAAAGTGTTATTTTAAAATTTCGGGTTGAAACAAGTAAAGATGCAAATCCACAATTACTAAAAACAACCAAAACAGACTAAGACAATAGCAAAATATTATAGACCCCCCCCATAGCAACACCAAAACAGACTATCAAAATAGCAAAACAGTATAGACCCCCCCCCCCCCCGATAGCAACACCAAAACAGACTAAGACAATAGCAAAATATTATAGACCCCCAGATGGCAACACCAAAACAGACTAAGACAATAGCAAAATATTATAGACCCACCCCCAAGACAGCAAAACCCAAACAGACTAAGACCATAGCAAAATAAATATTATAGACCCCCAGATGGCAATACCAAAACAGACTAAGCCAATAGCAAAATACTATATACCCCCAGGATGGCAACATCAAAACAGACTAAGACAATAGCAAAATATTATAGACCCCCAGACACCAACACCTAAACAGACTAAGACAATAGCAAAATATTATAGACCCTCCCCCACATGGCAACACCAAAACAGACTAATACAGTAATGACAAAAAAGTCCAAAGTTAGATATGCAGCAATTTCAAACTTTCTAAAAACTTAATAAGCAGCAAGCATTGTGTCATGTCTTTATGGGCTGATTACAGTAGTATACACTTTACAAAAAAGTGATGTTTATTTTTTTCATTGTAAGCTTATAAAAACTGTAGACGTTTAAGAGGAAATTGCCTACAAAAATAGTTGTCTTTATTCGCTACAACTTTTTCGCTGAAAACAACTGATAGATGGCGTGTATCCAAATGAATCAGAAAATCCAGTTTGCTGTGATAATATAGAGCAATCGATAATACAGCGTTGAAGTATACACTGAAATAATGATACATTAGTTTGAGCTTGTCGGGCATTGAGCCAGGAATAGAATATAATCTTAGCTGTATGTTTTATCAAAACGTTTAGAATGAAAATCCCAAATTCAAAGAAGAGTCAGTTATTGAAATATAGCATTTTCCAGTTTAATATCTTGTTTTAAGAACTAAAGGATTCCAAACATGATTTGTAAATTTAAGGCTGCCAATAACAGTTATGTTATATGCATACTGTTTGTTTTATTAATTCTTCACATTTTATATTTTCAACATTTGTTTTAAAGAACTGATCCAAAAAAAATGGCAGAATATCAAAGAGGCCATGATAAACAAAAAAATCAGTGAAGTGTTAAAAATTTCTTGAAACGAGTAAAAAGATGGATAGATTTTCCAAATAAATGGACAATTTGGCACTACAGGAAACCTATGGGCATTCCTGATATTTGTAGATGTTGAACAAATTAATAGTGTTCTAATATTCTGTAATAATTGCTTCATTATTGTTGGTCCAATATTTTATGCCAAGGAGATGTCCAAAAGGAATCCTTAGACAATATGTCTGAGGAAATCTCAGAATTTTTTGAAAACCATGGACATTTCTGAGGATTCCTAGGAAACCTCGGAGTATTGATTACAAAAGCCATGGATGTCCAATGTCAAAACTTGGATAGTGAGCAACCAATACTTCATAGTTTTTCAAGGAACAATTGTCACAGTACAGCCAGATTGTTATTACATTTCAAGATACATGTATCTGGAAAATTATCACTCATACCAAAGTTTACGATATGCGTTTAAATGTCTTTCTTATAAGTGGTGCAGCAATTTTAAGAATCTGTCGACCAATACTCCGAGATTTTTCAAAAGAACATTGTCCCATTTTAAGAATCTGCTGACCAATACCATCCAAACAATGATTTATTACTACTCAACTTACTGAGCATTTCTAACACATCAGCTTCACTAATATTACTGACAAAATATTTATAATCAGGAGTTTTTAGCTCTCATAATGAAAAAAAGAGCATCAATCTCAATTGGACTCTTAGTCCGGTTCTGTACAGTTACCGAGATGCTTGTGAAGAAGTTATTGAACATTTCAGCAATGTCTTGTACAGATGTTGTTATGTCATCACACAGTCCAGGGTGAAAATAATGTGTTACTAATCTTTGTTTCATCAACAGCTTGTTATACTATTCTATTTTACCTTATCTATGAATTGAAATTGGTATGCTAAAATGTTTATATTTTAAAGCATTCTGCCACAAGAATAATCACCGTAAGCGTTCTTTTTATGTGAAAACAAATTCAATAGGAATATTTGGTGCCATCTAAAGATAAACATTTCAAGAATTCTTTACAACAAAAGGATTAACCTAATGTCTATAACTTTTTTTGGAATATGATATTTGAAGATAATTAAACATTTTTCATTGGTTCCAGATGGTACATACAAAATATTTGAACATATGCCTTTAAGACAACATTAGTAAATCTAGAAATCCAGGGTGAAAACAACTGTTTTGGAGTCGATTCACCTCTTTAATTGGCATCAACAATGTCTTAGTAGTCATGTCTTAGCTTTCATCATGTCTTAGTCTTAACAATGTCTTAGTAGTCATGTCTTAGTCTTAACAATGTCTTAGTAGTCTTACTTTCCTCCATTTTCTATAGCTTTTCATGTCTTTTTCTTGTGGAAATTATCTTGTAGGTCCCTAGCCTCATTGATCTATGGAGTAATCCACTTGGGTGTAGCTTGGTGTTTAACCCTGACCCCTGACAGACCCATTTCTCACACCTCACAATGACAGACCCCCTTTTCACCACTCACATTCACAGACCCCTTTTTTACACCAAACAATGACATACCCCTTTTTCACCCCTCACAAGTCATGACATTGTTTTGCTTCATGCAGACATAACCAAGAACAACCACTGATAGTATGATGTCATCATCACCCTTTTACTTGTACAATCTTTAATCAAAGAAATCAAACAAGTAACAGTTTGCTTACCAATACTCAACAAATGTGTTTTTGCTGCAGATGCAGATAATTTTAATTTAATTTAAAATCAATTCTGACATTTTATACATTTCTGCAATTCATTTAGAACATGTGAGTAAAAAGCTACAGTAATCGTCTTCTTAACAGTCAAAATTGGGAAAAGCATTTCAGAATTGTTGTTCCGAAAATGAAAACTAGACGATGGAACCGCTCCGGTGGCCTGGTGGTTAGAGGATCTGCTGCAGAAGTGGGAGGTCATGGATTTGATCCATGGTCAAGTCATACCAAACACTTACAAAAATGGTACTAACTGCTGCCTCGCTTGGTGCTCAGAATTAAGTGGTTAGTGTTAGGACTGGTCTGCCTGGTGTCAGGATAATGTGACTGGGTGGGACATCATGCTATATGTCTGTGGCATGATGCCCTAGTGCTAGACGTTACTATAAACTGCCTCACTGCAGACATAGTAGTGATATGACTGAAAATTTTTTAAAGCTACATTAAAAATCCTAATCAAACAAACAAACAAACAAAATGGACATAATAAATGCAGAATCAGAATGATTTTGTGAACACAAGCAAATAACTGAGATGAAATACAAATATTAAAAGAATGTAACAGAACAAAAGCTAAATGCAAACAAAAAGTGATTGAAATGTAAATGAAATGCAAATTTGATCAAATTAGCCATTTTGGGGTCTGTACCTCAAATATACATAAACATCAGCTTACCTTCCTTAAAGTCTGATGTCATCACAACTTGGGAAATCAGATATTAGATCTTTCCATACATGCATGTATCTATTAGATCCTGTTTTCCTAAACTAGTTGGAATAAGTGTACCCTATACACCCACATAAAACTTTAAACTACATAGACACAAATCAGCAGTCACATGACACAACAGTTGATCTGGGTCTTGCAGTTCCTTTAGAGTAATTAGTAAACATAAAGTACAGTCCCTGATCTGACCATGTCACATGACTGTATTTATCATGTCACATGACTGTCCCTATTTGCAGCTAGACATGACATGTAAGTATGTACTGTATGACCTAGTGTGACATGGAAATTTAACACCTGACCCTTACCATGCTGGTTTGTCAACCCCGAGTTAGTATAAAACCCCATAGGCAAGTTACTTTTAATTATTGTGACAAAGAATTTAACACCTGAAATTAATCACTCTAGCAGAAGAAAATGATATATATTGGAATTAACTTCAATTCTGATCACAGGTATTATACATAATAATTTTAACAATTATTTATATCATGTTTTTATGTGGGGTTTTTTAAAATCCTTTTTATTTTGTGGATTGGAGTAGGTTTTAAAATGCTTCCACACAAGGATTTGTTTTGTTCTGACTCTAAATTCCTGGTTATGAAACTTCAATTGGAGGTACATTACTGTTTCCACACAAGGATATGTTTTATTGGGTCTCTAAATTCCAGGTTAATTTAACAATCACCAAAACCAGCAATTTATTTTAATCCATAACAAGTTTTTCTCATAAATATTTACTAAATAGTAGTAGGCAATACTGGCAATGTATCGAGTTTCAAGCTGATCTTACTGGTGTTAGTTCCCATCACACAAAAATGACTGAGGAAATATTATCATTGTTGTTTATTATCATTGCCACCACACCTACACAGACACCCACCCACACACGAGAGATAATAACACTCCTGTTAGTCAGACCATATACAGTCAAACAGATACCAAACAAACTTAGTTAATAAATCAGTAATAGCCCAGATTCTGAGACACATTAATATAAATTGTGATAATTCGGTTCCTCTTCATACCAGAGACACTATTCATATAAATTGTCATCATTCAGAGGTAAGTTTTACATGGAAAATTGTATAGCTTCCTAGCTGTTCTAAATCATTTTCATTCTCCCTAAGTATTGTAGTTATTCTAATAAATGTCCTGGGGGCTGTGCAGGTTCCAAAGGTGGGAGGGGTATTAAATACTGTACATTCAGTTTAAAAACTTTAAAATCTTTCGTAAATTAAGTTATTTTAATTTTTCTCTAAGTCATCAAATTAGTTATGTGCTTGTTTAAAAAATTATATGGATCATTTCTACCATCATCTTCACACCATATCAGGTTAATATCTACCATCATCAACACACCATATTAATTTCATTTCTACCATCATCAACACACCATATCAGGTTTATTTCTACCATCATCAACACACCATATCAGCTTAATTTCTACCATCATCAACACACCATTTTTGGTTGATTTCTACCATCATCAACACACCATATTAGGTTTATTTCTATCATCATCAACACACATCAGGTTTATTTCTATCATCATCAACACACCATATTAATTTCATTTCTACCATCAACACACCATATTAATTTCATTTCTACCATCATCAACACACCATATGAAGTTTATTTCTACCATCAACACACCATATTAGGTTTATTTCTACCATCATCAACACACCATATTAATTTCATTTCTACCATCATCATCACACCATATTAGGTTTATTTCTACCATCATCATCCAGTCACAGTGCCATGATAGAGGCAAGATGTTTGCCATTTTCATTAGGCATCATGTTCGTACTGTTACAGTGTATTTTGTGAAAATCCCTTCTTGATGAAAACCAACCATTCAGTAGTATTAAGATTTTCAATGAACTAGCAACTACAAAATTTTCATAAAGGCTACCAAGGCAGCCATATTGGAGGTTGGATTGGCCTCGTATGTCAAACCATACAAAGTGTTGCTGTGAAAGTATTTGCTAGGTCTATCCATTCAAGATGAATAATGATAAGGTTTTCATGCTACTGGCTAAATGACATGGTGGCAGTCTAAATGTCATTAATTTAAGACCTACTAGATAAGATTAAAATAAGCCTTTAAAGGTAAATCCCAAAAAATCAGAATCACAGTTTAATTTAAGACCAGCTAGATATAAAAATAAAACTTTTACAGAAACCACACACATCAACTTTACCATAGTAATTAATGATCAACATAATAATCTAAAGAATTTTTTTTTTTTTTTTTTTTTTTTTTACAGAAAATAATATGCATTAACATTACCACTGTACTTAAGGGCTAACTACATATCAAAACAAGTTTGGTTTTTAAAAGAGAATCCCTGCATCAGTATCAGCATTTGATAAGCAGAAAGTGTAAAAGACAGACATTAAAGATAGCCCCCTGATGGAGATCATGTTGGAGATGTAAACATATCATTTCCAATCATCTACCTTTAAGTCGTTAAGTGAAAATCTAAGTCATCAAGATCATCTGTTCAAAAGTAGTGTTAATATTTTCACTGCTTATTTAAATGACATTCTAATGTCCAATTGCAGCAGTGTCCTTTTCAGTTATGCTAAACAAAACAACAAGTCTTTTAGTCAAGTCCCAGACACTAAAGGGGTGTGTGTTATTGGCATTTTTAACGTAGCTTTAACAATTTTTCAGTCATATCACTATGATTTCTGCAGTGAGGCAGTTTATAGTGACGTCTAGCACTGAGGCATCATGCCGCAGACATGTAGCATGATGTCGCACCCAGTCACATTATCCTGACACCAGGACGACCAGTCCAAACAATAACCTCTTAATGCTGGGTGGCAAAGAAGGTATCTGTTAGTACCATATTTGTAAGTCTTTGGTATGACTCGACTGGGGCTCAAACCCAAGACCTTTCGCTTCCGAGGTGGACGCGCTAATCACTAGGTCACTAACGGCAATTTTCATTTAGAAGTAACTAATCAAGACGAACAAAATGATGACCACATTGGTGGTGGTGGTTAAAATCAGCGCCATTTTTTGTTACGGATCAAATAAGCATAATAAGAACTTCCTGGTGAAAAACCCATGCCAATATCACCATCTTTTCCAGAGCATTAAGATTTTCAAGATGACCACCCTGTTGTCCATTTTTGATGTTTATAGGGCATCATTTTTGGTTTGGACCAACCAGATGCAGGGATGAATGTGTGGCAAGTTTCATGGCAATTTACCAATTGGAGTAGCAATAACTTATTTGTGCTCATGGATGGATGATGTATGGATGGACTGATTACAAGTCTGTGACCAGTAGAGCATAAGATGACATGCATGTGACCAGTGGAGCTAAAGATGACATATATGTGACCAGTGGAGCTAAAGATGACATATATGTGACCAGTACAGCTAAATATTACAATTATGTGACCAGTAGAGCTAAATATTACAAGAGTGTGACCAGTATAGCTAAATATTACAAGAGTGTGACCAGTATAGCTAAATATTACAAGTCTCTGACCAATAGAGCTTAGAATTATTACAAGTGTGTGATCAGTATTGCTAAATATTATGTGACCAGTACAGTTAATATTACAAGTCTGTGACTATTATAGTTAAATATTACAAGAGTGTGACCAGCATATCTAAATATTACAAGTCTGTGACCAGTATAGCTAAATATTACAAGTCTGTGACCAGTATAACTAAATATTACAAATCTATGACCAGTATAGCTAAATATTACAAGTGTGTGACCAGTATAGCTAAATATTAAAAGTCTGTGACCAGTATAGCTAAATATTACAAGTCTGTGACCAGTATAGCTAAATATTACAAGTCTGTGACCAGTATAGTTAAATATTACAAGTCTGTGACCAGTATAGCTAAATATTAAAAGTCTGTGACCAGTATATCTAAATATTAAAAGTCTGTGACCAGTATAGCTAAATATTACAAGTCTGTGATCAGTATAGCTAAATGTATAGCTAAATTTTAAAAGAAAAGATAACTGCAAATTCTGACACAAATCAGCAAACATGGTGCAGAATCCACAATTTGAGGAACATGCACAGGTCTGATAACTATGAAACTCAATACTGAGGTATCTATTACCCTAAAACACCTGGAGCACCTGTTCAGGTATATCACCAAATTATCTGTAAGTGACTAAGCAACTAGAAGACAAGGTAAAGGTCATATATGACTGGCATGTCCAATACAGAAATCAGAAATGTGTAGCAATACAAATGAGATATATCACTGTACCTGTACAGCATTAAAACTTAATTACATAGCTCAGGTAACTATAAAATTCCTTTCCATGTAAAATGGTGACATGCATTTGTCATTGGTTTTATTTTAAAATTCTTGGAAATTGATTATTTTTTAAATGTAATGTACATGATTATCACAGAGTATAAAATAGTTTTTATCATTCTAATTTACCCTGACCCAGCAGTGATCTGTAACGGTGAGCACTTTAGATCACTATGCCACTCTGGGCCACCCACATATAATAGTGATTATAAAGTATCAAAATTGATCAATTAATATAACACAAAATAGTGATTATCATACCGGTAGTAATTATCATTCGAATTTACTCTGACCTATATAGCATGTAATAGTGATTATAATCTAATTTACCCTGTCCTACAAAATGTGTAATAAGGATTATCATCTAATTTCTCCTGGCCTACAAAACATGTAATAGGGATTATCATCTAATTTCTCCTGGCCTATGCAGCATGTATTAGTGATGATAATCTAATTTACCCTGGCCTACAGGGCATGTGATAGTTTTTGTCATTGTTGCTGTTGTAGGATTTAATACCATTTTTCAGCACAAGATTGGCTATACATGGTGACCAGTATAAATGGTGGATATAAAAACCTGGGAAAGCCCCAGAAAGAATCACTGACCCACGGAAAGCTATTGACAAGCTTTCTCACATACCCACATTGGTGTAGTTTGAGACCCGAACCCATGCAGACAGGTGAGACAGCAGTGATCGCAACTGTGAGCACTTAAGACCACTAAGCCACCCTGGGCACCGCATATACTAGTAATTATTAATTATCAAATTGATAAATTAATGTGCCATAGTATGTAAAAATGATCATAAATATACCATAATATATGTAATGGTAAGTGATGATCAGTTTGAAATAGCATGGTCTATGTAATATGAAATTATCAATTAAAGTTATCATAATCTATGTAGTATGTAGGAGTAATAATCAACTGAACATAAAAGAAAATTGTTGCTGAATGCTGGTGAAATAAACATTACCAAATTATTCTTTTTAGTACAAGTTACAATAAGAAACATATCTAGCCTCTGCCAGTGTTTTTTAAGTCAAAGTCAAAAGAACAAGTAAAATGATGGAATTAATTGCAAAAAATAAACACAATCACTGGTACGCATATAATAGGTCACAATGACCTGCCTTTGGCCCATCTGAGTAAGTGATGTCCACCATGATGTATGCACCCATTATGTTCCATGTGATAAGGAACAAATTCAATCCATGAAGATAATTTACATAAAATATAGGTCACTATCACCTGGTTTTCTATATGGCGAGTTGTATCCCTAATGATGAATGCAATAAATTTCATTACTGTGCATACAACATTGTGTGTGTGTCTCTGTGTGTTTGTGATTTTGAATTTTTAATGTAACTATTAATTTAATCATAATACTATGATGTCTGCAGTGTGATAGTTAATAGTGATGTCTAGCACTGGTTCATCATGCCTAGTCATTCAAACAGTGTTTGGAGCTAAATGCATATTAACATTATCATTACCATATTAAGTCACTGTGCTCTGTTTTCTCCAGGTATGCTGTTAAATTCCCTCAAAAATGTCACCACTAGATCAAGGTCATTGTGACACTTTTGCTAGAAGTGACAAGTACTCTTCAAAGTGACAAGTACTCTTAAAAGTGACAAGTACCGTATTTTCGCACACATAAGACGCACCCAATTATAAGACGCACCCATATATAAGACACAGGTTTTGACGATTTGTGTAAAAAAAATTACATAAGACGTACGTGGCCAAGCCATCTGCCGCACTGAGCAATTTATATCCAGTGGTTTCCTTTCCTTTATTATAAATGAAAATTTGTCCAGTGTTTCATCACCCGTCGGATGTAAAAAAGGCTTCATTACCATTTTAAGTTTAGATCAAAGAATTGTCTGAGGCAGGACCGCAACGATTATTGTTTATTCTTATCTGTTGCCAGGACAATAGCGGATGGGTTTAGTACCTGGTATCTAGATTCTAGAACAATAAACGCCAGATGTAAAGGCGGCTTCATTGATCTGCTATGCCAAGTCTTCAGCGAGTGGGATTTGTACCGTACATAGACCAATAAATGCCCGATGTATGCGGTTAGCATATATAAACGTGGGAATAGTCTCTTGTTACCGGTATATATAAATGAGTGATCAATTTGCTTAGCATTTTTAAAATTTATAAAATTGTCACAATGCCGAAGCGAAAATCATATACGGCCGACTTTAAATTATCACGCCAGCTGGTCGACAACGTCGTGTAACGTACGTAGAGGCATGTAATTGGGTTCCTTGGGCATGGGAGAAAGTGAAAATTATGTCAATCATCAATGGCTTCAGAATGTGTGCGATAATTCCCGAATCGGCTAGCTATATCAGTTCTTTGGACAACGACGCAGCTACATCCGATACCACTGATGCCAATGAGGATCGATTAGCATCAGTTATGGAGTTATTCCACGATGATCACAGTGAATTTGATTCAAGTTTCAGTGGATTGAAGCCGAAACTGATGACGATAAAAATGAAGATGAATAGAACAATACGGTACATTGATTTTTGATCAAGTCATACACTATTTAGTAACAGTTTATTATATTGTATTTAATAAAAAATTTAAATATATGGTATAACTGATTTTCACATTTAAGTCCAATATTGAACAAATTCTTGTCTTGTTTTCAAACTATTTAGTCTTGTCTTCTTTTCGAACACACCCACCAAAGATACTAAAATTTAAGTATCTTTGAACCCAACCGGATGTATAGGTAATATAACCGCCGTAGTTTTTGCTGTGATAATTAATAACAATAAACAAAACTATTTAAACATACTATATTATATAAAAACATTTACTCCGACTAAACATAGATCTGCAATAATTACGGTATACAAAACATTGAAAGGAAAGGATTTTAAATTTGAAGTGGCCTGCATTGGATTGGTACACATGGTAATAACTGAACACTTACCCAATTGTTTCTACAACTATGAATGAAAATCGTGAAACGTGAATATCGACCACAATAATCATCCTTCAATATCACACACTGTACTGTTCGTTCATGTTATAAAATACTTACCGTATGTTCGCGCAGATAAGACGCACCCGTATATACGACGCTGATTTCGACGATTTGTGTAAAAATATGTTTCATAAGACGCACCCATATATAAGACACACCCTGGGTACGGGGTTTGTAAAACTTTGTATAAGACGCATCTTATATACCTAAGCGAAAATACGGTACTCTTCAAAGTGGAATGCAGTTTCATGATGCAGAAGTGTCAGAATAGATGGGAATGCAAAATTGACTGATAACCTCATAGTAAAAGAGATATCAACTATTACAACAACAATGATATTAAACTAAAAAGAAAGAATATGGCTACTATTAACCATTGGCATTTGAAACCAAAAAATAAGTTACATATTGTGTCATTTCTTTACTTTGGCTGCTACCATTTGAAATTGCCTGTAAGTCAGGTACACCTACAAACTGCATAGACCGTGACTGGCAACTGCAAAACACACCCACAGACCTAGGTCTACACCCACAGACCTAGGTCTACGCAGTTTGTCAGGCGTAAATAGTAGAAAAAAGTTAAGATAGAACTTAGAATCTGCTAGTGCTTTGTAATGTAGCTTGGAATCAATGTATAACCATGTATATATTGCACATCTGATTATATATATATATATATATATATATATATATATATATATATATATATATATATATATATATATATATAAATATATATATATACAAAATAAAAGTCAAATCCATATATACCTGCAATGAAAGTTTATTTTAAATTAGAATATGCAGTATACTCATTGACAGACAATTTATGTCTTTTTTATGTCTGTGACTTTAACACATTCTGTCAATTACAGAACCATATCTAATGGAGTCAATGCATTATGGTTCTAAAATCTAATCCAAAACAACCTACAACAAACCGAAGCCATTTTCTGTGAAACCAATAACCATTACAGACACGTATATCAATACAATAAGCATGTCTTTATATAATCATTTCTTATGCCTGAACTCAAAAAGCTTTCAAACAATCTGATAATGCTCCAACAAAAACATAAAGATAATGCAAGCAAAGCAATTTTTATAAACTTTTCCAGTGTACTTACACTCAAAAGACTTCCAATAATTGAATTCTTAATACGCCTAGCTACCACCTTTGCAAAGCACAAAGATCTTAAAAGCTGATATCACATACATCTATAATGTCAAGTAAAATTAATCCACATGGATCCATCCATATCATAATATCAAAACAAGATTCCTTCATCTCAATATGTCTGAAGCATTAAACAAATGAAGAGTCCCATGATGGGAATTACATTCATCTCTCAATATGACTGAAGAATTGAACAATGTTTGTTTTTTATGGTTTAACGCCATTTTTCAGCACAATATAGGTTATACATGGCAGCCAGTAGACTACTCAGCCACTCATGGCCCCCAAGAAGAATTGAATAAAACAGAGTCCCATAATAGGAATGACACTGTTTAATTGGACATATTTTTAATTTTTCTTCTCAATATGTCATTTTTTTTCTTCTGAAGTTTAAATTGTGTACTGTTGATACTGACTGAAAATCTGGTATTCTGATAAAAAATATGCTAATAAGGTTATATCTGAATGACTTTCTCACCAAGTCTTGTCATGAATTCAGAACATTGTAGATGTAACTTTAAAATTTAAACATTACAACCAGGCAAGAAAAGTAAATATTTGACAAATTTGAAATTAATGAAGTATTTTGTTTTTTAAAAGGAGCAAATAAAACCTCCAAATCCTGTCCCAAAATGGTTGAGACCAGATCATGCACTCGTGAACTAAAATGACAATGCACATTCAAAAATGGTATGTCTGTGTGTGTAAAGCAGTATAATCTAGAAAAAACAAAACAATAAAATAGAAACCTCTGTCAAAATGGGGATCCGAAGAACACCATAACAGAGTTATGTCATCTGCAGAAGCTTCAATTCACCAATCAAATTACAGCTGTTACAAAAGCAAAAAACTTCATTTGCAACAATTTGTTTAAGTCATAACATGAAATGCAACATTTAGGCTGATATGTTACTTATTAGAGTCTGTGGATCTGAAATTCTAAAAGAATTTAAAAATCAGAACCTTTAAGTGTCTGATGAATCTACTTACTAATCAAACTGGTTCTAAATAAGTTTCTGAAAATAAATTAATCCATGCTGTGAAATCAATTGCATGTAAATCTGTTTCTTATTTATCCAGCTAAGGGTCTTGGAAAATCATGGCAAATCAAACACACTTAACAACTTCTATAAATGGAGCATCCATTGATCTGTCATAAACATTAAAAAAAAAAAAAAAACATAAAAAAAATCTTTTCTTGTCACTGGTCGACATTATTTACTGCAAAATATAACAGTGGCCCTTGTCATGACAGGAAGCAGGAAGTTATTTCTTCATATTAAACACAAAAAAGCAATAATCATATTATGACCAACATCACCAAACACGCAACGGAGTCTAGATTGACCGTAATTATACTTTAACAGAACATACAAAAAAGTAAATACTTCTGCCAGAAATTTTTATTACCTATAAAACACTAGGCAGTAGAATTTTGTTTCCGATGTCGAATTTTGAAATATATTTACACACTTAAGAATGACTCTAATAACACTTATTAATTCCGAGTGTGGAGGAAAAAAGCCATTAATTCAAATCAACAGTAGCATGTATTTCTGAAGCGAAGTGGGTCAGTCAAATCAATAACATAGAGACAAATAGCTATATATACAACTGTATACATATTTCTAATTACTATAAATGATCTCAATTCTTAAATTAAAATTCTATGTAATTTTATATAATGAATTGTTGCCATGGCCATTTGGATACAAAGTATAAAAATGATGACACCAGTGACTTTCTTTAATCAGTCTCCCCAATCACAATAATAATCAGTTTGAAAGTAAACTCATGTCAAGAATGAAAATCATGTCAAGAATGAAAATCATGTCAAGAATGAAAATCATGTCAAGAATGAAAATCATGTCAAGAATGAAAATCATGTCAAGAATGATTATTTGTAATGAATGTACCATAACATTTTGAGGAAAACTTCAAGTTCATAAAAAAAATTAAAACGAAATTGGTGATTTCTGTGTTTGTTCAAATTGCTTCATGCTACATTTTTTTCTCAGGTTATCAAATGAATTATATGTTGATAAGCAACTAGTAAGGAAAATAACAATTAACTCTCTGAACATCCAAAAAATATTTTTTTTCAGAGTCAGACAAAATGACAGACAAAAATGTAATACTTGAAAGAATATGCACTTCTAAAATTTGTACCAATTTATAAATAAAAAACTATTTTTGGTGACTACGCATCAGATTGGCATCATTTTCATTCAAGACAAACATAAACATGAAGAGAAGTCTTACGACTCTCTGTTATTGTAGTATTATTGTTGTTGTTGTAGGATTTAATGCCATTTTTCAGCACACAATTGACTTTATATGGCAGCCAGTATTAATGGTGGAAGAACCAGAGAAACCCCCCCGAAAGAACCACCAACCCACGAGAAGCTACTAGTAAGCTGGCTCACATACCCACATTGACCAAATCTGAGACTGGAACCCATGCAGACAGAGGTGACATGGCAGTGAACCATAACGGAAAGTGCTTTAGACCACTTGGACACTCAGGACTCCAATGTGGAATTGTGATTACAAGATTACTGTCTTGGCTGACATACTGGATGTCTGACTGGCATCATTTTTATTCTGAACCAGCTAGACATCAAGAGAAAACTTTTAGCAAAACCCCATGTTGATATTACCATCCATGTAAGACGAAGAGTAAGAATATTTTCAAGATGGATGCCCTCCCTGTCAACCATACTGGACTTGTATCTGCATCATTTTCATATAAGACAGATCAGGTAACATAAGGAGTCTTCCAGTGAAAAGAGTAGATGCAGATTCATACCTTTAGAAATCTAAATGCATTTTCTACCCTTAATAAGGCACTGAATGTTAACATTGCTTAATATTTAGGGTCTGTCAGTTATAAATAACCCATTCCGGATTTACCTTCTTGTTCTAAGTCGTGTGTGTGTGACATGGAGTTTTAACGTAGCTTTTAAAAAAATCAGTCATATCATATGATGTGTGCAGTGCAGCAGTTTATACTGATGCCTATCACTTGGGCATCATGCTGCAGACATGTAGCATGATGTCCCACCCAGTCACATTATCCTAACAGCAGGTTGACCAATCCTAACACTAACCTGTTAATGCTGAGTGCCTAGTTTAGGCTGGCGTTAGTACCATTTTTTTTGTAAGTTCTTAGTCTAGAATGTGTTGCAATGTAAAGACTTTTATTTTTTATATCTGATGAAAGATTGCAAATGAAATGGGTAAAATATGCAGTTTCACACTTAGTCCTCAATTTCTTAATAGTATTTGCATTTACAGTGACACTTCAGTAATTCAGATGTCATTTTGATGTGAGATATCACCCATACTTACAAGTCAGATCTCTGAGATGTTATGAAGCTGAGAATGTCAAAATGTGATTGATTTAGTCAATGCTATAGTTTTGCAGGTCACATGTACTTTAAAGACTGAAGATTATATGACAGAGGTCCACACCTTAGGGAAATGCCAGCAGACATTTCTATAAGCATTGTAATTACTTTTCTCAAGATAAATTTTGCCAACTTACATCTGAAATAAGCAATTTAATTGGCTTACATCTGAAATAAGCATTTTAATTGGCTTACATCTGAAGTAAGCATTTTAATTGGCTTACATCTGAAATAAGCATTTTAATTGGCTTACATCTGAAATAAGCAATTTAAGTGGCTTACATCTGAAATAAGCATTTTAATTGGCTCAACTGATTCCCACCTACTCTAACACCATGCATGCTGTTGTAATCTATTTACAAAGCAGACAATGTTTAGCTAACAGCCAATTGGTCAAAATCTAATTAGGGTCAGTTCCAATAAACCAGCAGTCTTCTTTTTCATGGTGTATTTGTGTAGCTTTATAAAATGCATATTTGACCAGAATTGATTATTTAGTGCGAAAATTGGTGTTCACAGGAATTCTTTCCTATGCAAGCTACTGACATTTTTCTTGTGAATTGTAAAGACATGCCTATGCAGACATGCTTACCTTGGCCTGACAATAAATAAAACGAACTACACAAGCTTGACGATTCTGGGGATCTAGAGCAAGTTTTACAATGTCTAACCAGACAAAAGTCATAAAGTTTTAATTTCTCTGTATCTTAACTTCTCCATAATCTAGCTCATGAAGTCATGTGATAATTTATTGAAAGGAAAATTACATGTACTACACTAATAAAAGGTTTCACTGTAAATGTGAAATTAATTAAGACATGGCATCTGGGTCAATGCAGTTTGTTCTGAGAAATCAGTACAGTAAAACCTGTCTTGAAAGTTCACTGCTATGTGAGACCACCTGACTCAAAAGACCACATTCTCAGTGCACAAACTTATTGATTATATAGCATTGTGACCTGTTATGAGAGACCACCTGTCTTGAGAGACCATACTTTTTTGACAAAAGAGGTGGTCTTTCAAGACAGGTTCTTCTGTAGTACAAACATCACAGATTCTGATCTGCCAGTGTATTCTGCAGTAGCAGATCCAAGTCTGTGTTGGATGTCATTTGATTTATAAGCAAGCAGCCATGATAGGCATACATATAAGACCAGTCCAATTGAAAACTGCACAGACTCAGATCTGATGCCGGATATTGCACCAGCAGATCTGGGTATTTGATCTGTTGGGAGTAATCAGTAAAATAAACAACAAAGACTCTGATCTGCAGGGGCATCATGCCTCAACAGATCAGGAGCTTTGTTCAGTTTGAGTATATATGGTAATAATTCTGTATGAACACAGCTCCAAAAGTTTTCTGAACTTATTAGAAAGTGAAATGGCTTCAAAAGGAATCCTCATACAACAAATTTCTTTGGTGTTTCCGATTGGTAAAACAGACTGTCCTTTATCCATTAAACTTTGAACACCTGTGCATGTACTAATGTATGATATATAATGTACTAATGTATGACATATAATGTACTAATGTATGATATACAATGTGCTAATGTATGATATACAATGTACTAATGTATGATATATAATGTACTAATGTATGATATACAATGTAATAATGTATGATATACAATGTACTAATGTATGATATACAATGTACTAATGTATGATATACAATGTATGATATACAATGTACTAATGTATGATATATAATGTACTAATGTATGATATACAATGTTCTAATGTATGATATACAATGTTCTAATGTATGATATACAATGTACTAATGTACGACATATAATGTACTAATGTACGATATATAATGTTCTAATGTACGATATATAATGTTCTAATGTACGATATATAATGTACTAATGTACGATATATAATGTACTAATGTACGATATATAATGTACTAATGTACGATATATAATGTACTAATGTATGATATACAATGTTCTAATGTATGATATATAATGTACTAATGTATGATATACAATGTTCTAATGTATGATATATAATGTTCTAATGTACGATATATAATGAACTAATGTACGATATATAATGTACTAATGTAGGATATATAATGTTCTAATGTATGATATATAATGTTCTAATGTATGATATATAATGTACTAATGTATGATATATAATGTACTAATGTATGATATACAATGTACTAATGTATGATATATAATGTACTAATGTATGATATACAATGTACTAATGTACGATATACAATGTACTAATGTATGATATATAATGTACTAATGTATGATATACAATGTACTAATGTACGATATACAATGTACTAATGTATGATATATAATGTACTAATGTATGATATACAATGTTCTAATGTATGATATATAATGTACTAATGTATGATATATAATGTTCTAATGTATGATATATAATGTACTAATGTATGATATACAATGTACTAATGTATGATATATAATTTACTAATGTATGATATATAATGTACTAATGTATGATATACAATATACTAATGTATGATATATAATGTACTAATGTATGATATATAATGTACTAATGTATGATATACAATGTACTAATGTATGATATACAATGTACTAATGTATGATATATAATGTACTAATGTATGATATATAATGTTCTAATGTATGATATATAATGTACTAATGTATGATATACAATGTACTAATGTATGATATAATGTACTAATGAATGATATACAATGTACTAATGTATGATATACAATGTACTAATGTATGATATATAATGTACTTATGTATGATATACAATGTACTAATGTATGATATACAATGTACTAATGTATGATATACAATGTACTAATGTATGATATACAATGTACTAATGTATGATATATAATGTACTAATGTATGATATATAATGTACTAATGTATGATATATAATGTACTAATGTATGATATACAATGTACTAATGTATGATATATATGAACAGATACACAAACCTAGAAATTGCTTCATCTGTAGAACTGGTAAAACATGTAATGCAAGGTTAGAAATTGACAAAAACTATAAAAAATATATTAATAAAAAAATTTAAAAATAGCAAAAGGCATATGTCTAATGCATGCACTAATTTTTTTTTTATCTTGAAAGACTTTTACTTTGAATCCACAAATGAAAGTTGGCATGATGGATGGATGGTTATAAACATAAAAAATACTAAAATGAAAGAATTGTGAGGTACATCTGAGTTTAATGCATGTCCAGCATTTTTTATTTAAAAATGTCTTCAAACATTAGAAAGTGAAAATGTAAATGACAGATAGATGGATGACATATAAACAGGTTGGCTGGTTGTTGATTTTACACAGCATTATTAACACATTCTATTCTTCTGAATCATGCTTAAAAAAGAGTGAAATCAATTGCTGTTTCCAAGGATATACAAAGACATCATATCCTTTGAGTGGGTATCAAACCCACAACCCTTCAATTTTGAGTCTGATGCTCTACCAGCTGATAGAGTGGCTCCGTAGAAAACAGATAAAAACATGACAGATATTGAAACTTTCAAATTGTACATAATAAAAGATGTGTGTGTGTGTGTGTGTGTGATTTGGATTTTTAATGTAGCTTTAAGAATTTGTCTGTCATATCAATAAGATGTCTGCAGTGAGGCAGTTTATAATAATGTCTAGTACTGGGGTATCATGCTGCAGATATGTAGCACGATATCCCACCCAGTCATATTATCATGACAGCAGGCCGACTAGTCTTAGCACTAACCTCTTAATGCCAAGCAAGGCAACTGTTAATACCATTTTAAGTTTTTGGTATGACGGGATTCAAACCTGTGACCTCCTGCATCCAAGGCTGATGATTTGACCACTTAGGCCGCTGGAGTAGGCCACAGCAAAAGGCACATCTTGACTACTCATCCAACGTATGTTTCAATTTTCCTTGTTGTACCCTAACTGATTTTCTACCAGCTCCATGAAGAAAAATATTTACAGACAGATGAACAATGTAAAATCTGTATCTCCCTGTTTTGCAAATAAAAGCGTATTATAAATCCACAATTAACAACATCACTCTGCAACACTGGCACAGATATGGATACCTGATGCAAGTTATGAAAAACAGAAATCCACCCAGTCTGAATCACAATTTTTGCAATTTCACTTATGATTGTGTTAATATGGTCCTTTAAATGACAAAAGCTCAAACTCATCCCAGCTAACATTCAACAAGTTGTTTATTCAGCATTTTACAAATACCAAAGAGCTGGCAATGTATGAAATGTTTATGCCTGAGGTAATGAACTGGACAGGCCACCTGTATAACTTATGAAGTAAAAGTAAAGTCCTTGTGCTATATATATATATATATATATATATATATATATATATATATATATATATATATTCAAGTGATTATACCAGTAACTTTTTCATCCATTGTTTTAGATATTTTCACAAAAAACTGGAAATGACACTCAGTGCATATGGTTATCTCAGGCGTGGAGATTTCTTAATGACCATAACAATCAAAGACACCCACCCATCAGAGGACACAAAAATAATTAATTATTAACTAAGCAAGACCATTTACATCGGGCAAATTTCAGAATTTACACTGACAACTTGACTTAATGGAATGTTCATCTCCTTTAACGAAATTTACAAAAACTGACATAAATTTTTATGCATTTTCATCCATGCCAATTTAATCTATTTTATGTTCGAAAATTACATCACTGTGATCACTTAAATAAATGAGGTATGTAGTTAAAGTCATAGTTTGAGTCAATTAAGACCATGAATGGATAGGGGTGGGGTGGGGGAAACATCAGAGCTATAGAGTTATCAATTTTACTCATTGAATTATGTGACAGGTCACACATATTGACCCCCAACAACCATATTATAAAGTTCATTGTATATTAAGTTATTTAGCAGTTCTTCAAATAGAAAATGACATGCACTAAAGAAATAAAGGAAAGGACATTTTCCTCCACCAGTCACACTAACCACCATATGTAGCCTATCATACATGCACTAAAGAAATAAAGGAAAGGACATTTTCCTCCACCAGTCACACTAACCACCATATGTAGCCTATCATACATGCACTAAAGAAATAAAGGAAAGGACATTTTCCTCCACCAGTCACACTAACCACCATATGTAGCCTATCATACATGCACTAAAGAAATAAAGGAAAGGACATTTTCCTCCACCAGTCACACTAACCACCATATGTAGCCTATCATACATGCACTAAAGAAATAAAGGAAAGGACATTTTCCTCCACCAGTCACACTAACCACTATATGTAGCCTATCATACATGCACTAAAGAAATAAAGGAAAGGACATTTTCCTCCACCAGTCATACTAACCACTATATGTAGCCTATCATACATGCACTAAAGAAATAAAGGAAAGGACATTTTCCTCCACCAGTCACACTAACCACTATATGTAGCCTATCATACATGCACTAAAGAAATAAAGGAAAGGACATTTTCCTCCACCAGTCACACTAACCACCATATGTAGCCTATCATACATGCACTAAAGAAATAAAGGAAAGGACATTTTCCTCCACCAGTCATACTAACCACTATATGTAGCCTATCATACATGCACTAAAGAAATAAAGGAAAGGACATTTTCCTCCACCAGTCATACTAACCACTATATGTAGCCTATCATACATGCACTAAAGAAATAAAGGAAAGGACATTTTCCTCCACCAGTCATACTAACCACTATATGTAGCCTATCATACATGCACTAAAGAAATAAAGGAAAGGACATTTTCCTCCACCAGTCACACTAACCACTATATGTAGCCTATCATACATGCACTAAAGAAATAAAGGAAAGGACATTTTCCTCCACCAGTCATACTAACCACTATATGTAGCCTATCATACATGCACTAAAGAAATAAAGGAAAGGACATTTTCCTCCACCAGTCACACTAACCACCATATGTAGCCTATCATACATGCACTAAAGAAATAAAGGAAAGGACATTTTCCTCCACCAGTCATACTAACCACTATATGTAGCCTATCATACATGCACTAAAGAAATAAAGGAAAGGACATTTTCCTCCACCAGTCACACTAACCACTATATGTAGCCTATCATACATGCACTAAAGAAATAAAGGAAAGGACATTTTCCTCCACCAGTCACACTAACCACTATATGTAGCCTATCATACATGCACTAAAGAAATAAAGGAAAGGACATTTTCCTCCACCAGTCACACTAACCACCATATGTAGCCTATCATACATGCACTAAAGAAATAAAGGAAAGGACATTTTCCTCCACCAGTCATACTAACCACTATATGTAGCCTATCATACATGCACTAAAGAAATAAAGGAAAGGACATTTTCCTCCACCAGTCATACTAACCACTATATGTAGCCTATCATACATGCACTAAAGAAATAAAGGAAAGGACATTTTCCTCAACCAGTCATACTAACCACTATATGTAGCTTATATTACGATGAGAAACGAGTTAAACCCACAAAAGACAACATTTTATGAACTGCAAATCTTATTCCTTAAGCTATAAGAGTTAAGTAATGACCCTGCTAAATTTGACTCCTAGTCCAATTTTTTTACATCTGGATTTAAAACATAGTTCATCTTTAATTCAATACATACATCTGGATTTGAACCTAGTTCATTTTTATTACCATATGTAGATTTGGATTTGAAACCTAGTTCATCTTTATTGCAATATACACATCTGAATTTGACTCCTAGTCCAACTTTATTACCATACATATATCTGGATTTGAAACCTAGTTCATCTTTATTATAATACATACATCTGGATTTTACTCCTAGTCCAATTTTATTACAATACATAGATCTGGATTTGAATTGTACACATCTTCAGGATATGTTCATTCTCATGACACTTAAACCGCATGTAAGTTGAGCAATAAAAAGTTTAATTAATGATAATTATTGAGCAATAACAATTATAATTAAAGAAAATTTTTCAGCAATAACAAGTATAATTAAAATTAATTATTAAGAGATAACAATTATAATTAAAGATAATTATTGAGTGATAACAATTACAATTAAAGAAAATTATTAAGTGATAACAATTATAATTAAAGATAATTATTGAGTGATAACAATTACAATTAAAGATAATTATTGTGTAATAACAATTACAATAAAGGAAAAATATTGAGCATACACTACCTAAAAAGAAGAAAAGAGTCAACAGTCAAGATTTAGTTTTCATAACAGACTGCAACAACCTTTCTAATATTAAAGAGTGGAAAAATAAAAACAAACTTACATAAAGTCTTATAAACCCCCGATTATTAAACTCATGCATTGTAATTTAATTTTCGAAATTTTAAAATGTCAGAGTATTTTCAGTTTTCAAGTTGTATAACTGACAAAACTAAAGCTATAATGGTTTACCAAGAAACCATAATAATCAAATGTTTTAAAGAACAAAAAGACAACATGTTAATAGGTTTTCTAGACCCTTAAATGCCATTCACAATGGCTATTATATCTGTCCATATCAGACATAAACCCAACCATGAATAATAAATAGTATGGTACCAGATCTGCACTTAAGTAATGCCTTGCTAGATTGGGTCTACACAGTTTATTCTTGTTACAAGCTAAAAGTATATGGACATCTGTCAAGGCATTTGGAAGGAAAAATTTGAGTACCGAAAAATTTGAGTACTATTTATTATCGTTGCAAGTTACATGTAACAATATAACTACATCTGTCAAGGCATCTATGATGACAGATTTGGGGTACAGTTATTAGTTACATGCTAACAGTATGAAGAAAAAATGTCAGAGCTAGCAGTACATATATATATATATATATATATATATATATATATATATATATATATATATATATATATATATATATATATATATATATATATATATATATACACCTGTCATGTCATTTATAATGACAGATTTGGGTACAGTTTATTACTGCTGCAAGATCAGTGTCACATGTCAAGGATGACAGATTTGGATACAATTCCTTGGACTTTTCTCAGGGCATTTTTGAAAATTTACCTGGATCTAAACAGTTCTTCTAGGTTATAACAAACACTATACAGGCAGATCTGACTATATATATATATATATATATATATATATATATATATATATATATATATATATATATATATATATATATATATATATGGTATGATATCAGGTAATAAATGGGTAACATGATGACATTACAATAATCAACACAGGCAGCAAAAGAGATTGTACAGCTTCCAAAACAGAGAGTCTGCTAGGCTATTGTATAGGGGAAGCCTTAAAGGTCATACAATAGACATACTGATATGGTGTCTTGATCTGAAATCAGATGCTCTGATTGTGACCTAGCGCAACTAATACGCTTTTTTGCCACAATCAATTTAAATAATGACTGTTCAGAACCAGCAGAATCCATAATTTGGGAATCAAATACAAAAGTTGTAAGCATTACAGACACTGCGGACAGAATAAAATCCAAAAACCATGTGAGTTTCTTATACATTTTGATCTTGGAAACGAACATGGGTAATCGACAATGAAGGTATTCATGTTTTAAGTTAATGGGAATCAAAATCTAGAAATAACAGGCATATTTGTATACTGACTATATCAATAGTGTGTGTGCGTGTGTGTTTGGGACTTTGAACATAGCTTTTATCTGTTTCACTCATTTCACAATGTCTGCATTGCTGTAATTTATAGTGATGTCTAGCACTGAGACATCATGCCTTGAGCATGGACATGTAGCATCACATCACACCCATTCAAATTATTGTGACACATGGCTGACTAGTCCAACCACTAACCTCTAATGCTGAGTACGAAATTTGGAGCCGCTAGTAACATTTTAATAAGTGTTAATTTAGTAATACAGTGAGCCAGGATTTAAATCCATGATATTACGCATCTGATATCAGTAACAATAACTGTAAATTGTGCATCAAATCTAGAAATAATAATCATATCAGTAACAATAACTGTAAATTGTGCATCAAATCTAGAAATAATAATCATATCAGTAACAATAACTGTAAATGGTGAAGCAAATATAGAAATAATAATATCATTATCAATAACTGAATTGTGAAGCAAATCTAGAAATAAACTCATCAGTATCAATAACTATTATATGAATTGTGAAGAAAATCTAGAAATAATATTTGCATTTGTATCACTAACTAAACGAAATGTGAAGCAAATCTATAAAAAATATTCGTATTTGTATCACTAACTATATGAATTGTGAAGCAAATCTATAAATAATATTCGTATTTGTATCACTAACTAAATGAATTGTGGAGCAAATCAACAAATACTACTCATATCGGTACTATATGAACTGTGAAGCAAATCCAGGAATAATACAATAAATATGTTGTGAACAACAGGAACGAACTGGCAATGAATTCCATAACTACATTTATTTCAGGTATTACTGACTACAAATTCAGTGATAACAATGCAGAATATCCTGATGCCAGGAAGAAATAAAAAGAGGGATAAAAGCCATCAACTAGACTCTGTCTTTGTAAAACATGAATTATTTAGTCTGAATTAGTTCATACAACTCAAAATGTCTGATAATGTCTATAATGTCACGAACTTCTAATGAGGTCATTTTGAAATAGTTTCTTGTATTATGCCTACAATATCTCATTTGGCTACCACAAATGGGTTTTGCTCAACATTGCTAACAAGGTTTTTGCCCCTCCAAAAGTCTTTAAGTTAACAATTTTCAAAAACTGTAAACCCCCCAAGAAAGAAAAGCTATGGCCTGAAAATTTAATCAGGTCATGTGTATATATATATATATATATATATATATATATATATATATAGGGGATAAAAAAACAACAACACAAACGCCGATAAACTTGTGCGACTAGTTTCGCATTTATGCTTCTTCAGGCACAAACTTTATTTGAAAGAAACTGATGACGTCTATAAAGTTATAAACAATTACGTCATTAACATAAAGTCATGCTTTTGAAAGAAGCGGATGACGTCTATATGTCAATAATTATGTAATTGACATAACATCATAATTTATATTCTTTATTATACAAATATCATATGTACAACTGGATCAGAATGATGCATGAGTCTCTAATGAAAACTGAGAGTGAGATTATAATGTAGAGACTAACAGTAATACATATAACTACATATTATATATATATACATATATATATATATATATATATATATATATATATATATATATATATATATATATATATATATATATATATATATATATATATATATATAAATATATAAATACAATATATCAAATCATCCACTAAAATTCTATACAATTTTATATAATGCCTTAGTATTAAGGCCATTAGGATAAACAGTATCTAACCGATTAATCCAATAACTTTCTTTAATGAGTCTGTTCATTTCTCCGTGCACAATATCGATTGGCATGAAAGAAAAATCCCTTAAAGAGTGATTATTTGTATTAAAATGCATTGAAACATTAGAGGAGAACTGAGGATCCATATAATTTTTTATATGAAAGCAGTGATTATTCATTCTCTTAGAAACTTGTTGAAGTGTTTGTCCAACATATTGCATGTTACATTTTTTACAGGTTATCAAATAAATTACATCAGTTGATATACAATCAGTGTTATAACGTAGAGAAAACATTTCTTTAGTATTGGAGCTACTAAAATAGGTACTTTCTGTAATATTTGCACATTGAGAGCACCTACGTCTGTTGCATTTAGATGACGAAAAACATCTTTGAAAATTTTTTTTCGGTTTAGTTCTGATTAAAAGATCTTGTAAATTCCTAGGTCTTCTATAAGCAAGAATTGGCTTGCTCTTGTAAAGTGTTTTGACGCTGTTTTTTTCTGATAAGTTAAGGAGAGTCCAATATTTATTAATTATAAGGCCTATATTTGGCAAAGATGGATTATATTGTATTATGAAAGGAATTATATTTTTATCTTTCGTACATTCTGCTGTATTTAAAGCATCATTTTGGGTAAGAATACAGACTTTACTTACAGCAGACTCTATTACATGTATAGGATAATTTCTTTTTATGAAATATGTTTTTAATTCATTTAAAGAATGTTTTAATTGATGATCGTCTGAAATGATACGTCGATATCTTTTCGCCTGACTATACGGTATGCCGTTTTTACATGACCTGGGATGACAAGACGAATATTCCACATATTGGTGGATATTAGTTTCTTTTACGTGAACATTTGTAGAGATAGTATTATCAGGATTTTTCATCACATTTACATCTAGAAAGGATACATGCGTAGTGGATGCATTGTAAGTAAATTTAATTGTGGGGTGAAAATTATTTAGGCTATTAATAAATTTGTGTAGATCTTCTTCTGAGTGGTTCCAGATCATAAATATATCATCTAAAAATCTTAGCCAAACAGTGGGCTTAAAATTCTCGTTTTCAAGAAAATCTTTTTCTAATTTACCCATGAAAAGGGAAGCATATGAAGGAGCCATAGGACTACCCATTGCCGTACCCATTATTTGAATGTAATTAGTACCATTAAATTGGAAATTATTATTTTCCAAGATAAGAGTTATTATTTTACAAATATCTTCACTCGATAGTCTGTTATTATTAAGAGTGTTGTCAAGAAAATATTTACACGCCTTAATACCATCTGCATGCGGTATGTTTGTATACAATGATGTAACATCTAAAGATACAAGGAGGGAATTATGAGATAGTTGTGGAATAGACTATATATATATATATATATATATATATATATATATATATATATATATATATATATATATATAAGTATTTCTACAAAATTACACTACCATAAAGTGAATTTTTTTTTTTAAAAGCAGTCTTACTAAAAAATGCTTCTCATGTCATCCATGTAATCCGATTTTTAAAAACCAATTTTTCATTTAAGAATCATTATCTACAGAACCCAATGATCCAAAATGCTGCAGTAATGTCCATCCCTAAGGAACAATTTGCAAATGTTAATGTCTATCCCTAAGGAACATGGTTTGCTAATGTTAATGTCGATCCATAAGGAACACAGTTTGCTAATGTCAATGTCCATCCCTAAGGAATATGGTTTGCTAATGTTAATGTCCATCCCTAAGGAATGCAGTTTGCAAATGCTAATGTCCCTCCCTAAACAACACAGTTTGCTAATGTTAATGTCCATCCCAAATGAAACACAGTTTGCTAATGTTAATGTCGATCCCTAAGGAACAGTTTGCAAATGTTAATGTCTATCCCTAAGTTACTCAGTTTGCTAATGTGAATGTCCATCTATAAGAACATGGTCTGCTAATGTTAATGTCCATACCTAAGGAACGCAGTTTGCAAATGCTAATGTCCATCCCTAAGGAACACAGTTTGCTAATGTTAAAATGTCCAATCCCAAATGAAACACACTTTGATAAAGGTAATGTCGATCCATAAGGAAAACGGTTTGCAAATGTTAATGTCCATCCCTAAGGAACACAGTTTGCTAATGTAAATGTCCATCCCTAAGGAACACAGTTTGCTAATGTTAATGTCCATCCATAAGAACATGGTTTGCTAATGTCAATGTCCATCCCTAAGGAACGTGGTTTGCTAATGTTAATGTCCATCCCTAAGGAACGTGGTTTGCTAATGTTAATGTCCATTCCTAAGGAACACAGTCTGTTAACACATTAAGCCCTCGAGGTTTTTGCACAGGTTCACCTGTCTAGGTATGCTTCAGACCGGTCTGCCATAGATCTGATACCATAAAAACTAAAATCTTGAACACAAATTTGGAATCCGACAATGGGCGATTTTAGGGTTTTAGAAAAAACATGGGTCCAAAAACTTTGGTTTTTCCCTCTGTATTTTGTAGTGCAACTAAAATGTCCAGATTATTTGCTATCATTGTAGAGCTACATCTGTCTACCTTTCTATGATACCACACACTTTAGTGTATCATGCATTACCATGACGCTACAGACCTTGGAAGTAGGCCACTACCTCATGCCCTGTAAAGTCGTTGCTAGGGGTTTATGTGTTAATGTTAATGTTCATAACCTTCAGTGGGTATTAGAACTTTTCTCTGCTTTTGTACAAAAACATTATTATGCTCATATGATGAAATTGTGCTGTGCAATAAATTATATTCCATGCAGTTAACATTTCAAACAATTATCAAATTTTAGGTCAACACAGCAGAACTGTTAAATTTTCATGCATTTACAATCAATGTAATTTTGAATTTTCTTGAAAAAATATGTCAAAGTAATAAGATTTCTCTAATTGTTAGGTGAATGATATTGCAAGATTTATCTGAATGCCAGAAATTTCTTGTTTTGTTTTATATAAAGTATGCAACTGACATGATGATTACACATACAATTGAAATGAATGATTACATATACAGCATGAACATGATGATTACACATAACGCTGAGACATGATGATTACACAAAGCTGAGACATGATGATTACACATAAAGCTGAGACATGATGATTACACATAAAGCTGAGACATGATGATTACACAAAGCTAAGACATGATTACACATAAAGCTGAGACATGATTACACATAAAGCTGAGACATGATGATTACACAAAGCTGAGACATGATTACACATAAAGCTGAGACATGATTACACATAAAAATGAGACATGATGATTACACAAAGCTGAAACATGATGATTACACATACAACTGCAACAAATGATTACACATACAACATGAACATGATGATTACACATAAAGCTGAGACATGATGATTACACGTAAAGCTGAGACATGATTATACATACAACTAAAATGAATGATTACACATATAGCATGAACATGATGATTACACATAAAGCTGAGACATGATGATTACACAAGGCTGAGACATGATGATGATTACACATACAACTGAGATGAATGATTACACATACAGCATGAACATGATGATTACACATAAAGCTGAGACATGATGATTACACGTAAAGCTGAGACATGATTATACATACAACTAAAATGAATGATTACACATATAGCATGAACATGATGATTACACATAAAACTGAGACATGATGATTACACGTAAAGCTGAGACATGATTATACATACAATTAAAATGAATGATTACACATATAGCATGAATATGATGATTACACATAAAGCTGAGACATGATGACTACACATACAACTGAGACATGATGATTACACATAAAGTTAAGACATTTAGAAATTACTGTACACATACATGTAGTTTTCATTTAGTATTAACCAGTCTGCAGTGTAACAACACAATAGCTGATCTGGTACAAGTATGACACAATATATCCAGCTATGCAAGCTATTTTATTGAACCAAAAAATCGTGTTGTTCATTAAATGGTTGACATTGGTAAATGTTCTTTGTCTGGAATCTTTAGCTTGCATGTTGACTCTGAACTGATGGCACGGCAATTTGTTAGGCTATGTTTGGTTTGTTTTTGTTTGCACTTTGGACGTTTCTACTTGATGTGTAGGGCACAAAGTTTTATTGATCCAGTCATTACTAATATGTTATGTTTAGTTTGTGAATCTGGAAAGAGATCTCACATTTTAATCCTATTAGTAAAATTGTATGCACCAATCTTGATAGACAGGGATTTTACTAATTATTTGCTTGCTGCAGAGAATGAACAGTTTAAATTGCATAATCAGTGTAAAATATTGATCAGTTTGTTGAACTTTTTAGAAAAATCAAAGAAATATAAAGTTGTATGTGTTCCGTTTCATAATGTTAGAAATGTGTGTGTGTGTGTGTGTGTGTGTGTGTGTGTGTGTCCTTTGATGAATCCATGTGGACCATAGATGATAGTAAAATATGTGTATTTTATTTCCCGTAAAAGAATAATATTGAAAAACAAGACTCTGGATTTTACATTTCATGTACAAGGACAAACCATGTCTGATTAGTTAATAATTACATGACCTTCTGATTGGTTAATAATTACATGACCTGTCTGATTGGTTAATAATTACATGACCTGTCTGATTGGTTAATAATTACATGACCTGTCTGATTGGTTAATATTTACATGACCTGTCTGATTGGTCAATAATTACATGACCTGTCTGATTGGTTAATAATTACATGACCTGTCTGATTGGTTCATAATTACATGACCTGTCTGATTGGTTAATAATTACATGACCTGTCTGATTGGTCAATAGTTACATGACATGTCTGATTGGTTACTAATCATATGACCTGTCTGATTGGTCAATAGTTACATGACCTGTCTGATTGGTCAATAGTTACATGACATGTCTGATTGGTTAATAGTTACATGACATGTCTGATTGGTTAATAGTTACATGACATGTCTGATTGGTTAATAATCACATGACATGTCTGATTGGTCAATAGTTACATGACATGTCTGATTGGTTAATAATTACATGATCTGTCTGATTGTGAATCAAACTTCTCAAACAGAGTGAATACTAAAAGCTTGTTCCTAGGACTACATCACACTTGTTTTATTTTCATATCTAGACAATATGTTGGGTGTTATTTTTGTTGTTGTAAGCATGGTGTGACTGTAAAGAAGCCTAATTCCTAGCAGATGCAGGAAGTAAAACCCATGTACCCATTTATTGCATAGGCAATTTTTCTGAACCTATAGTAAAGTTTCCTTGGACATACAATTTTACGTTTTTTAACCCTTTGACCTTGAATTTAACCTTTAAATCCCTCCATTCCTGTAATATATGACAAATCTGACTACAATGTAAATATACAAACAAATATGCCATCCTCCGCCTCATAGACCTTTTAATTCCTTATCCGCAAAAATTAAGGAAAGTACTAAAAGACCTTGACATTTGAGGTCTGGATCCATCATTCCCACAGGTACATATTATACAAGTTGTTTTCCCCAAGGATATTTAAAATAAGGCAATGATGTCCTTGCGTTTCAACTTCAGCTTTAACTTCCACACCAGTATAGATAGCTTTAACTTCCACAGCAGTAGTGATAGATTTAACTTTCACACCAGTAATGAAATCATTAACTGCCACACCAGTAGTGAAATCATTAACTCCCACACCAGTAGTGAAAGCATTAACTCCCACACCAGTAGTGATAGCTTCAACTTCCACACCAGGAGTGATAGCTTTAACTCCCACACCAGTAGTGAAAGCATTAACTCCCACACCAGTAGTGAAAGCATTAACTCCCACACCAGTAGTGATAGCTTTAACTTCCACACCAGTAGTGAAAGCTTTAACTCCCACACCGGTAGTGATAGTTTTAACTTCCACACCAGTAGTGAAATCAGTAACTCTCACACCAGTAGTGAAATCATTAACTCTCACACCAGTAGTGAAATCATTAACTCTCACACCTGTAGTTATAGCTTTAACTCCCACAACAGTAGTGAAATCATTAACTCTCACACCAGGAGTGAAAGCATTAACTCTCACACCAGTAGTGATAGATTTAACTCCCACACCAGCAGTGATAGCTTTAACTTCCACACCAGGAGTGATAGCTTTAACTCCCACACCAGTAGTGAAAGCATTAACTCCCACACCAGTAGTGAAAGCATTAACTCTCACACCAGTAGTGATAGCTTTAACTCCCACACCAGCAGTGATAGATTTAACTCCCACACCAGCAGTGATAGCTTTAACTCCCACACCAGTAGTGATAGTTTTAACTTCCACACCAGTAGTGAAATCATTAACTCTCACACAAGTAGTGAAATCATTAACTCTCACACCAGTAGTGATAGCTTTAACTCCCACACCAGTAGTGAAATCATTAACTCTCACACCAGGAGTGAAAGCTTTAACTCTCACACCAGTAGTGAAATCATTAACTCTCACACCAGTAGTGATAGCTTTAACTCCCACACCAGCAGTGATAGAGTTAACTCCCACACCAGTAAAGAAATCATTAACTCTCACACCAGTAGTGAAAGCTTTAACTCTCACACCAGTAGTGAAATCATTAACTCTCACACCAGTAGTGAAATCATTAACTCTCACACCAGTAGTGAAATCATTAACTCTCACACCAGTAGTGATAGCTTTAACTCCCACACCAGTAGTGAATGCTTTAACTCCCACACCAGTAGTGATAGCTTTAACTCCCACACCAGTAGTGATAGCTTTAACTCCCACACCAGCAGTGATAGCTTTAACTCCCACACCAGTAGTGAAAGCATTAACTCCCACACCAGGAGTGAAAGCATGAACTCTCACACCAGTAGTGATAGCTTTAACTCCCACACCAGCAGTGATAGCTTTAACTCCCACACCAGTAGTGATAGTTTTAACTTCCACACCAGTAGTGAAATCATTAACTCTCACACCAGTAGTGAAATCATTAACTCTCACACCAGTAGTGAAATCATTAACTCTCACACCAGTAGTGAAATCATTAACTCTCACACCAGCAGTGATAGCTTTAACTCCCACACCAGCAGTGAAATCATTAACTCTCACACCAGGAGTGAAAGCATCAACTCCCACACCAGCAGTGATAGCTTTAACTCCCACACCAGCAGTGATAGCTTTAACTCCCACACCAGCAGTGATAGCTTTAACTCCCACACCAGCAGTGATAGCTTTAACTCTCACACCAGTAGTGAAATCATTAACTCTCACACCAGTAGTGAAATCATTAACTCTCACACCAGCAGTGATAGCTTTAACTCCCACACCAGCAGTGAAATCATTAACTCTCACACCAGGAGTGAAAGCATTAACTCCCACACCAGCAGTGATAGCTTTAACTCCCACACCAGCAGTGATAGCTTTAACTCCCACACCAGCAGTGATAGCTTTAACTCCCACACCAGCAGTGATAGCTTTAACTCCCACACCAGCAGTGAAATCATTAACTCTCACACCAGGAGTGAAAGCATTAACTCCCACACCAGCAGTGATAGCTTTAACTCCCACACCAGCATTAACTCCCACACCAGTAGTGATAGCTTTAACTTCCACACCAGCAGTGATAGCTTTAACTCCCACACCAGTAGTGAAATTATTAACTCTCACACCAGTAGTGATAGCTTTAACTCCCATACCAGTAGTGAAATTATTAACTCTCACACCAGTAGTGATAGCTTTAACTTTGACACCAGCAGTGATAGCTTTAACTCCCACACCAGTAGTGAAATTATTAACTCTCACACCAGGAGTGAAAGCATTAACTCCCACACCAGCAGTGATAGCTTTAACTCCCACACCAGCAGTGATAGCTTTTAACTCCCACACCAGTAGTGAAATTATTAACTCTCACACCAGTAGTGATAGCTTTAACTCCCATACCAGTAGTGAAATTATTAACTCTCACACCAGTAGTGATAGCTTTAACTTTGACACCAGCAGTGATAGCTTTAACTCCCACACCAGTAGTGAAATTATTAACTCTCACACCAGTAGTGATAGCTTTAACTCCCATACCAGTAGTGAAATCATTTACTTTCACACCAGTAGTGATAGCTTCAACTTCCACACCAGTAGTGAAATCATTAACTCTCACACCAGCAGTGATAGCTTTAACTTCCACACCAGCAGCGATAGCTTTAACTTCTACACCAGTAACAACTTGACCAAGCTGATGAAATTTATCTCATTTACAGTGAGATCCTTTGCTCATCATATGACACTAACCTTTAATAACATTAACTGAAACATGCTGTAGATCCAAAATACAATGATTTCAGAACACTGACTTGTAAAGCCTGACATAAGATTAAAGTGTTGAGGAGAAGGTCATTGTTTTAACTTATAATAATTGATTTTATTTCTGGGTGTTGAGGTGAAGGTCATTGTTTTAACTTCTAATGGATGATTTTATTTCTTAGTGTTGAGGTGGGTGGGTTGGGGCTTATGATATTATAGTGTAATGCATTAGGTACAGACAAAGCTTGAAATAAAATTACCTGGACAAAGTCCTCAGAATTTACAAAATGTATACAAAATTCCATATCAGTATCGGATTGTAAAAACCTCAGTCAATCATACAATCTGGAGGTATTGGGATATAATAAGCTTTTGTGAATTAAACTAGAGCAAGAATATTTGTTTCAAACTATTTGAAAGCCATGAATTGTTTTCCAAATTGGTGGCTTCCTCATTAATAAAGATGTATTCTGTAGGACCAAAGATTAATCTGTGTACTGTACTATGAGCAGAGCAAGCTAAAATGGTTGCTTACAGTCCAGTAAACAGATGAATATTATGTCCTAGAGCGTGCATCTTTATTGTACTGACCTTACCAGACATGATAAATTGCAGATTGAATTAATATTGTCAGACCAAATGAAATTTCTGGTGTTCAAAACTGAGAACAATTATTAATTCTGAATGCAACATTGCAACATCAAGGGACCACACACTCTTGTAACCAAAAAAAAAAATAATCAATTCATGGACTCGTATGCTATTTTCATAATGCATCATCATTAGTTGTTACATTACAGAACACTATGTGGGGCACAGTCCATAAGCATTCACCAGTTCCAGACTGTCTTTAAATCTGGTCAAGAAATTCAAAGATTCATTTAAATGTATTATTTTATCACATTACCAAGATCTCCCACAAGGGCACTACTTTTTCATGGCAATTTCTATGAAGTTTCCAAGAGGAAGCTCTTGTATCACATTTTCATGTCAAATGTCTATTATGGACTGTTTTGCTAAAGTTTGTAAGAAATCGAAAACAAAATACAATTACTGATTTCACCACCTCAATCAATCTTTGACAAAGCATTCTTTTTTTTTTTATTCTTTTCACATTTCATGATGCTGAAGGAACAAAAATAATTATCTGACTGCTGAAGAAATCCTTTTAAATTGTTACTGTCTGATCCCAAATAACATTTGATTTCTGAAATTCATCTAAACTGCTACTGTCTGACCCCAAAATGCTGATATCCCTTCTAAATTGAAACTATTTTATCCCAAAAAGACATTTGTCCATTTGAGCTTTGCAATGTTTTAAAAGAATAAATTGCAATGGTAACACCAAGCCAAAATAAACACATACTGTAAATGACAGATCGTAACATTCAATACCAAATTTAACATATCTTGACACGGCAAACATTGCTAAAATTCCTCAATCTTGCACCTATAATAATACATGTACTAATAATAATAATAACCTCTAATAATGCTCTCAATGTACACATTATTCTATACATGTACACAATACTGATAAAAGAACAAAGAGAAAGTATTATTTTGTGGGTTAATGACACACAAATATTTAGCTCAAAACCTACATATTGTACATACATGTACAGGTACATCACTTAATTGCTTAATTAATTGCTTACCTTAATTAGGTACATCACTTAATTGCTTCTTTAACCATTTTAAATAAACATAAGAACAAAGAAGAAACTGAAAGACTATTTGCTGAGGGATTTACTTATAAAGTTGAAGCATCCCAAATGGAACAAGATTGTCATTGTGTTTGAAGTTCCGGTGGCTGTCGAATGATTCTGTATAAGTAAATGACTTTTTCAATGCATTATTTCTTGTATTTGGTAGTTTTAAACAGCTATCTAATGGTGATCTAAAAGTTCTCCTCAGTATAATGTACCTCATTGTAATGGAGTTCTGTATATACCATGGTACTTCTATAGACCCTTTGACCACAATCATCAAAATGTATGGGGCCCCGAGTGGCCAAGTGGTCTAAAGTGCTGTCCTTTACGGATCACTGCCATCTCACCTCTGTCTGCATGGGTTCGAGTCTAAGATTTGGCTAATGCAGTTATGTGAGAAAAAAGCTTGCCAGGAGCTTCTCGTGGGTCGGTGGTTCTTTCCGGTGGTTTTCCAAATTATTCCTCAGCCACATATAGCCTATATTGTGCTAAACGTTAAACCATAAAAAAAAAAAAAATTAAAAAAAATTTTAAAAAATCAAAATGTATAATAAGAGTTGAAGAAAACAAGGAAAAACATAGTCTAATATCTTCATTCCTTTTCAAAACACTATTATTTAACAACTTTTGATAGAATTCAATATACCAAGGTTATGCATATTAGCCGAATTATCAATATATCATTGTTTTCTACATAATCATTGATTAGAAAGATGTGTGTCAATGTACAGACAGACACACAGACAAAATCACACAATATCCTTTAGATGTTTTTAATAAGGCTGTGGATAAAATTAGGAGTAAATAATGATTTCCACCGTGTACCAATGCTGTAGTTCAGTTGCTAAAGTGATACATGTAGTTGCTGTTGATTTTGTTGTGTGCCTGATGCCATTTTTCAGCACATGATAGGCTATACACCATGGAAACCAGTATATCTGGTGGAGAAAGAATCTAGAAAAAAATCCACAAGAACAACCACTGACCCATAGGTGGCAACCAACAACCTTTCTCACACATGCATGTTGGCTGAGCCCAGGACTCAAACACATACTGTAGAGTTCATAAATGGGATCAAAGTGTCGTAGGTTTGATACCCAGCAAGGACAGCCCCAAAATGGCTGCACTCGGCATGTCCTTGGAAAGGCACTTAACTCAACTTTCCTATAATACAGATAATCATGAATTTAAAAAGCAAAACTCACCATGATCCTAATTCCTCGAGTCAATCTAAAAACTAATATTAACATTTACTGAATAGCTCTCAAAATACTTTGTTTACATAATATGATATAGTTACTAAACTCCTTCCCTTGTGGTTGGTATCATTCAAATATTCTGCAATCTATTTCCCTGAACAGTACAACTAATTCATGGTTTTATTCAAATGATCATAAAGATAAATACCCAGGGAACAAGCATCCAGTATATATCTCAATAAAATAGCAACTTCATTGATTGTTCAACCTTATCAATTCCATAAATATTAAATCAAATATTTATTTGCTACATGGAACCAAATATATACGATATAGCCAAATCTATATTAATTATACACTCTGTTTTATGAACTCTTAGAATCATCAATAAGAAAAACAAGAGATTCAATGTACTTCCTATATAGTATACATGTTGTAAAATATTTTTTGACACTCAATTTTGGTTAATCAACGTTTAAGAAATATTTGAAGAATACTGCGAGCTGGCAGCTTTCCTGTAATTAAACAGTAAAACATGTATTAAAACGATCATATCAAAGTCTTTTATGCCAACCAGATTTAATCTCTCACTACATACTTGTGAATTCTCCACTCATGATTTCGTAAGTATTGATGACCATGTCAATTGTTCTCTCTAGGCCAGCCATAATGCAAAACAGAAACTAGTGGTGAGTGTTTCCAGTCAACTGACCACACCTACTTTTTGTTGCTCACCCTAGCACTACACACACACACCCCCCACACACCCCAGGGTAAAGAAAGGGAAAAAATAATTTTGTCAATACCAATTCCCAAATTGATCTTTGAATATATAAAAGAACTGTATACCTACCTTAGTAACCTAGCCTGATCATTATATGTATATAATGTAATGTTTAAAAAACCTACCTACCCTAATCATTATATATATATATATATATATATATATATATATATATATATATATATGTTTAAAAAACCTACTTACCAACTACCTGCCCTGATTTTAAAACCAGTTCAGTAAGAAACACATATATTTTCTTTGTGTGGCATAATGTCAGATTGTCCATGTTACCAAACTGGCACATCATTTAGAGGAAAAGTGTGATATAGGCTTATCCTTTAAAAATTGCACGCTCAAGAAAAATCTATCATATACATTTGTATGAACAATCCACCCACGCTGTATTGCTCTGGTTGGCAAGTCATTGTCAGTGACAAGGAAAAATCTAACTGCAGAGGGGGCTAAATATCGGTTTGTATCTCCCACAGGTACTCGACTTTCATCTATGTTAAAATTCCATCAACATGATGCTTCATAGTATAGCAAATCTCTTGTATGCAAACTCAAGTTCAAGGCTGTTTATTTTCCCCAAAACACCATGAAGTGGGTGCAGCAGAAAAAATGAATTTGTAAGGCGTCCTGTTATGTTCTAATAAATAGGCTGTAGTGTCTCGCTATCTCTTGATATGAGAAGAGTTAAGGATGCTTAACCAGATTACTTAGCGCTATAAAGACTTCAGGCAGTTTGTTTTGGTTTTGTTTTTAGGGTTTAATGCCATTTTTCAGCACAAGATAGGCTGACACTACATTGGATCCAGTATTTATGGTGGAGGAAGAACCCGGAAAACCACAGAAAGAACCAACGACCCATGAGAAGCTACTGGCAAGCTTTCTTACCATCACTGCGATGTGAAAAATGTCACTGTCAAATACAATTTATCATTGATACTACAACAACTCCCACACTGCAATGTGAAAATGTCACTTTCCAATAAAATTTAATATAAACAATACAACAATTACCATCACTGCAATGTGAAAAATGTCACTGTCGAATAAAATTTAATATGGATGCTACAAATAACTAGCATCACTGCAATGTGAAAAATGTCTGTCAAATAAAATTTAATTTTGATGCTACAATATGGAATTTAGTATTCATGCTACAATAATTACCATCACTGCAATGTGAAAATGTTGATGTCAAATAAAATGTATTATTGATACTACAATAATCACCATCATTGCAATGTTAAAATGTCACTGTAAAATAAAATTTAACATCAAAGCTACAATTATTACCATCATTGAAATATGAAAAATGCCATTGTCAAATAATTGTATTATTGACACTACAATAATCACCATCATTGCAATGTTAAAATGTCACTGTAAAATAAAATTTAATATTGATACTATAACAATTACCACAATGCAAAGCAAAAAGCGCTGTTCAGAAAATAAATATTTAACAAACCTTGTTATGAAATTATTGAACTAGTATTAAGATTTCCTTCATCAGAATTAAGTGTTGATCGATGTCACAATCTAAACTACTTGTACCAACACAAAAGCCTCTGGTCAAGTTACTTTCTCACCAGCAGAAAAGAGAGGCTGCCTGTTTACTGGCCTCAACTGGCAAGCAGTTCAATCAAATCCATTCCAATCAGACCTCTGTTCCTTACTTCCATAATCCCTGTTCCACACTGGTGTTATTAGTATTAACTACTCCACTCCTGTTTCTGAATCTGATTTCTTTTGTTGGAGCAATTTTGATGGATTGTAGTCCAGTTAAAGCCAATGTGAGTCAATGTAGTATCTGAACTTCTCATTTTCTCACTAAACAACAAATATAATACCTCCTTCCCTTTCTGCTGATCCAATACCAATTATGTCCATCTATCATGAGGTACAATATTTTGTCCTGTAGGACATAGAATAACAGTCTTTAAATAAACAAGATCTGACACCATTGGTTTAGATCTCCATGGCTTACAGAATATTCAAACAACTGTAATAATTCATTTTAAAATTTCATGTTCAATAACTCCCTTTAAGATTTCAAGTTTCTTCTTCAATAAAGTTTGAAAAAATGCCTAAAAAACATTCTGTCCACCAATTGCCCTCAAAATTTAATCTTAATTTATGTATCGGCATTGTTTTGGCAAGTTTCCCCTGAATAAATTAGATAAGAAAAACATTCTATTTACCATTTTCCAAAAATACCTTTTTCTTTATAAAAACAAGATTTAATAAAACTTACTAAATCTGAACCCTGAATACTACCAATACCTGTCAAATCAGAAAGATATACACAGCCCAACAATTTAATTTTAAATACAAATCTCCATGACCAATGCCAAGGCTATTAACTGCTTAGGTAGTCATTTAGACCAGTCTAAAGGTATAGTGATTTACAAATTAGCCTTGCTACTCATTACATAATCATTTAGACCAGTCTAAGGGTATAGTGATTTACAAATTAGCCTTGCTATCAATTACATAATCATTTAGACCAGTCTAAGGGTATGCTGCTGTGCAAATTAGCCTTGCTACTCATTACATAATCATTTAGACCAGTCTAAGGGTATAGTGATTTGCAAATTAGCTTGGCTATCAATTGCATAATCATTTAGACCAGTCTAAGGACATGCTTATGTGCAAATCAGTCTGTGCGAATAAAGTCTGAAAAAATGCCTTCAAAAATACTGTTCACCATTTGCCCTCAAAATTTAATCTTAATCTATTTATCGGCATTGTTTTGGGCAAGTTTCCTCTGAATAAATTTGGTAAGTAAAACATTCCATTTACCAGTTCAAAAACACCTTTGCCTTTATATAAATAAGATTGATTAAAACTTGCTACTGTCAAGCTTTTTCCCATAACAATATTGGCTTACTACAATACTCTATGGACAGTAGTTCAGATTGCAGTGATTGGTAGAGACCAGTGCTTTAGACAAATTGGCGACCCAGGGCACCTAAGAGACTTCAAAAAATGGTGGTTTTCAAAGATGCCTAATCAATATTACCAGTCTAAGGGCATGCTGAAAATCAAAGGCAACTGCAAAGTCACATGACTATTATGACATCAAGACATTATTTTAATTCTAATGAATTTACCATTTAAGGTTTACAACTTGAACATTTCAAATGACATCTTCCAAAGTTGAAAGTTACTATAAAAAAATTTAAAATGGGGGGGGGGGGAATTACAACACCATTTTTCAGCACTCGCTAGGCTTCAGTTGATGACCAGTATAACCCTAGTAAGAACCATGCACTAAGAAGAAGCTATTGTCAGCTTTTTCACATACATGTTCCAATACTGGCTTACCACAAGACTCAAATTACATGGACAGCAGTTGAGAGATTTCATTGATTGGTAGAGATAGTGCTTTAGACAACTTGGCTACCCAGATCCCTTGAAATGTTTCCAAAAATGGTGGTTGCAAAGATCACACAAAAAATGAACATTTAACTGACATGTTGGATTAGAATATCTTCTTTATTCTCGCAAGAAAGATTTTTTATTTTTTTACTTGTTTGGAAAATGGAAAGGCTCAAGTAGAAGTCATCCATTTTAAGATATGTTGTAAATTTTCAATCACCATTACCTGATGAATTTTCATGCACCCATTTCTTCGTTTATTTTCCTTGATAAAGATTCTTTAATATATTTTTTTAAAATTTATATTACATACTTTTAACAATACTTAATGTAAACTGTAATAATGCCTAAATAGGTCTTAAATTTCAGAAGGAAGCACAAAAGCCCCTAGAATTCAATTACACTATCCTTGCTGAAAAGAAGTAACAGTAATAAAAAAAAATACCTTTTCTTCTGCAAATTTATTTCAACTTTCAGAACCACTCTGGTGACCTAGTGTTTAAATCATCCGGCCACAGAAGCGTGAGGTCATGGGTATGATCCCGGGCCAAGTCATACCAAAGACTTACAAAAATGGTACTAATAGATGCCTCGCTTGGCATTCAGGTAAGTGTTAGGACTGGTCTGATTGGTGTCAAGGTTATTATGACTGGGTGGGACATTATGCTACATGTCTGAGGCATGATACTCCAGTGCAAGACATCAATATATACTGCCTCATTGCAGACATTGTAGTGATATGACTGAAATTGTTTTTAAAGCTACTTTAAAAGTCCCACTCACACTTCACTGCATTTTAATCTTTTATAACTGCTGAGTACTGAAACTATCTCTAATATTTTGAAGAAACTCAAGCATACTAAATTTGGTGACAATTTTATTTCTTTGCATGAACTGGTTAATATTTTCACTTCATAACTTGAAGTGCAGTAAGTACAACATTGTACAAAATATTATGTGATGACATTTGACTATTATCATAGATAGAAAATCACTCAGCCTAATTTGGACAATGTTAATTAACCAACATGCTAAGGTCCGTTACAAATAATTTTCAGAGAAAATACTAAGTTATTTGATCATGCAAAGTATTCATTAGATATGTCCACAAACTGGGTTATATAAAAAAGGATCTAATCACACCTGTACTATAACTTGCAAGTCTTGCATACAGCTAGAACCTAGATGTTTTACCTTAAATCAATTTTAAAATGGTGAGTAACAACTTGCTACATGAAACACAAACTAATTACGAAATCTGGTCAAAGATCACTTGGATCTTCACAAGTCCTTGTGTTCATAAGCTCACTGACGTATAAAATGCAACCAATGTCCTGTGATAGGTCTTTGTTCATACACTTACGATCGGATCAGTACCATTTTTAACCAATTAAATATTTTATGATATGTCTATTGAAAACCCGATGTTAACCCTGCCACTCTAGCAAGTGAAGCAGTGATAAGATTTCAAGGTAGCTGCTACAGTGCCATATAAGAGATAAGATGAAAACTATTCAATGAGAACTAGCAATATACTGCTATAAATGGTTTAGTGAAGATGCCATATTAGAGATCAGGTGAAAACTATTCAATGAGAACCAGCAACATACTGCTATACATTTGTTTAGTGAAGATGCCATATTAGAGATCAGGTGAAAACTATTCAATGAGAACTAGCAATATACTGCTATACATGGTTTAGTGAAGATGCCATGTTAGAGATCAGGTGAAAACTATTCAATGAGAACTAGCAACATACTGCTATAAATGGTTTAGTGAAGATGCCATGTTAGAGATCAGGTGAAAACTATTCCATGAGAACTAGCAATATACTGCTATAAATGGTTTAGTGAAGATGCCATATTAGAGATCAGGCGAAAACTATTCAATGAGAACTAGCAACATACTGCTATACATGGTTTAGTGAAGATGCCATATTAGAGATCAGGTGAAAACTATTCAATGAGAACTAGCACCATACTGCTATACATGGTTTAGTGAAGATGCCATATTAAAGATCAGGTGAAAACTATTCAATGAGAACTAGCAACATACTGCTATAAATGGTTTAGTGAAGATGCCATGTTAGAGATCAGATGAAAACTATTCAATGAGAACTAGCAACATACTGCTATAAATGGTTTACTGAAGATGTTATGTTGGAGATCTGATAAAAACTATTCAATGAGGAATAGAGGGCCCCAAGTGGTCTAAAGCGCTGTCCAGTACGGATCACTGCCATCTCTGTCTGCGTGTGTTCAAGTCTAAGATTCGGCAAATGTAGTTATGTGAGAACGCTTGCCAGCAGCTTCTCGTGGGTCGGTGGTTCTTTCCGGGGGTTGTCTGTGATCTTCCTCTACCATCAATACTGGCTGCCATGTATAGCCTATATTGTGCTGAAAAAATGGCGTTAAACCATAAAAAAAAACACAAAAAAAACAATGAGGACTAGCACCATACTGCTATAAATGGCTTAGTGAAGATGTCATGTTGACAAGACCATTTCTTCAGAGGCAGAAGAAAATAGATTTTGAGAATGGTTATCAAGAATGCCATTTAGAGGTTAGATCACTTTAATATAGGGATATCTATTTCTGAATAAACTGTTGGGATGTTTAATGTCGGTATGACAGGTCACATTGGCATCATTTCTATTTAGGACTGATACATATAATGGTGTAGGAGCTTTAGTAAAGATGATATAAATACTGTTATAATTTACAACTTGTATCCTCACTAACAAAACAGTTATAAACCAAATTATGAATTCTAAGTAACTGTAACCACATTTGGAATTAGTCATTTCTAAGCCACTTTTATTTTTCCATGAGCACATCATAATTTCATAAAAATAAGAAATAATTAAAAATTGAATTTGACCCTTTAATCAGTCATATTCACAATAAACTTGACAAGTCTCTCACAAAGCTATGATCCGATGTAAGATAAATGAACATGGAATGGCAGGATCAATATAAGAAAGACATGATGCATTGACATAATTTGTAGAAAATATCAACCGGGGAATCATTTACGGATCTAATATAGTTTTACTTCCTCTTCCCTACTTCATGATGCCATTTACCTACTTGCCCAGGAAGAATAAAAAGTAAGGATGATATTGCATAATTAGTTAATTTGTGACAGTGTGGAGGATATTGTATAGTTAGTTAACTTGTGACAGTGTGGAGGATATTGTATAATTAGTTAATTTGTGACAGTGTGGAGGATATTGTATAATTAGTTAACTTGTGCCAGTGTGGAGGACCGCTCCGGTGGCCTAGTGGTTAGAGCGTCCGCCCCGGAAGCATGAGGTCGTCGGTTCGATCCCCGGCCGAGTCATACCAAAGACTTACAAAAATGGTACTAACAGCTGCCTCACTTGACGCTCAGCATTAAGAGGTTAGTGTTAGGACTGGTCGGCCTGGTGTCAGGATAATGTGACTGGGTGAGACATCATGCTACATGTCTGCGGCATGATGTCTCAGTGCTAGACATCACTATAAACTGCCTCACTGCAGACATCGTAGCGATATGACTGAAAAATTGTTAAAGCTACGTTAAAAATCCTAATCAAACAAACAAACAAACCAGTGTGGAGGATATTGTATAGTTAGTTAACTTGTGACAGTGTGGAGGATATTGTATAGTTAGTTAACTTGTGACAGTGTGGAGGATATTATATAGTTAGTTAACTTGTGACAGTGTGGAGGATATTGTATAGTTAGTTAACTTGTGCTAGTGTGGAGGATATTGTATAATTAGTTAATTTGTGACAGTGTGGAGGATATTGTATAGTTAGTTAACTTGTGACAGTGTGGAGGATATTATATAGTTAGTTAACTTGTGACAGTGTGGAGGATATTGTATAGTTAGTTAACTTGTGCTAGTGTGGAGGATATTGTATAATTAGTTAATTTGTGACAGTGTGGAGGATATTGTATAGTTAGTTAACTTGTGACAGTGTGGAGGATATTGTATAGTTAGTTAACTTGTGACAGTGTGGAGGATATTGTATAATTAGTTAACTTGTGCCAGTGAGGAGGATATTGTATAGTTAGTTAACGTGTGACAGTGTGGAGGATATTGTATAATTAGGTAATTTGTGACAGTGTGGAGGATATTGTATAGTTAGTTAACTTGTGACAGTGTGGAGGATATTGTATAGTTAGTTAACTTGTGACAGTGAGGAGGATATTATATAATTAGTTAACGTGTGACAGTGTGGAGGATATTGTATAATTAGGTAACTTGTGACAGTGTGGAGGATATTGTATATTAGTTAACTTGTGACAGTGTGGAGGATATTGTATAATTAGGTAACTTGTGACAGTGAGGAGGATATTGTATAGTTAGTTAACTTGTGACAGTGTGGAGGATATTGTATAGTTAGTTAACTTGTGACAGTGTGGAGGATATTGTATAGTTAGTTAACTTGTGACAGTGTGGAGGATATTATATAGTTAGTTAACTTGTGACAGTGTGGAGGATATTGTATAGTTAGTTAACTTGTGCTAGTGTGGAGGATATTGTATAATTAGTTAATTTGTGACAGTGTGGAGGATATTGTATAGTTAGTTAACTTGTGACAGTGTGGAGGATATTATATAGTTAGTTAACTTGTGACAGTGTGGAGGATATTGTATAGTTAGTTAACTTGTGACAGTGTGGAGGATATTGTATAATTAGTTAATTTGTGACAGTGTGGAGGATATTGTATAGTTAGTTAACTTGTGACATTGTGGAGGATATTGTATAGTTAGTTAACTTGTGACAGTGTGGAGGATATTGTATAATTAGTTAACTTGTGCCAGTGAGGAGGATATTGTATAGTTAGTTAACGTGTGACAGTGTGGAGGATATTGTATAATTAGGTAACTTGTGACAGTGTGGAGGATATTGTATAGTTAGTTAACTTGTGACAGTGTGGAGGATATTGTATAGTTAGTTAACTTGTGACAGTGAGGAGGATATTATATAATTAGTTAACGTGTGACAGTGTGGAGGATATTGTATAATTAGGTAACTTGTGACAGTGTGGAGGATATTGTATATTAGTTAACTTGTGACAGTGTGGAGGATATTGTATAATTAGGTAACTTGTGACAGTGAGGAGGATATTGTATAGTTAGTTAACTTGTGACAGTGTGGAGGATATTGTATAATTAGTTAACTTGTGACAGTGTGGAGGATATTGTATAATTAGTTAACTTGTGCCAGTGAGGAGGATATTGTATAGTTAGTTAATTTGTGACAGTGAGGAGGATATTGTATAATTAGTTAACTTGTGACAGTGTGGAGGATATTGTATAGTTAGTTAACTTGTGACAGTGTGGAGGATATTGTATAATGAGTTAACTTGTGACAGTGTGGAGGATATTGTATAGTTAGTTAACTTGTGACAGTGTGGAGGATATTGTATAATTGGTTAACTTGTGCCAGTGAGGAGGATATTGTATAATTAGGTAACTTGTGACAGTGTGGAGGATATTGTATAATTATTTAACTTGTGCCAGTGTGGAGGATATTGTATAATTAGTTAACTTGTGCCAGTGAGGAGGATATTGTATAGTTAGTTAATTTGTGACAGTGAGGAGGATATTGTATAATTAGTTAACTTGTGACAGTGTGGAGGATATTGTAAAGTTAGTTAACTTGTGACAGTGTGGAGGATATTGTATAGTTAGTTAACTTGTGACATTGGGGAGGATATTGTATAATTAGTTAACTTGTGACAGCGTGGAGGATATTGTATAATTAGTTAACTTGTGACAGCATGGAGGATATTGTATAATTAGTTGAATTTGTGACAGTGTGGAGGATATTGTATAATTAGTTAACTTGTGACAGTGTGGAGGATATTATGTAATTGGTTAACTGGTGACTGTGGAGGATATTATACAATCAGATGAATTTGTAACAGTGTTATGGCTTACTGTTGGTCAAGTTTGAGTCAATTATTAGTGTGATCTTACCATTTGTTATGGCTTAATGCTAGTAAGGTTCGAATCAATTACCAGTTGCAAGAAACCATTTGTCAATTACCAGTATCAAATATCTACAAAATGCCAGTCTTCTTTATTTCATCATTGAGGCTTCCGCTAGCTATGATTTCGTAAGGATGACTAACATTTTGAGTTATGGTCTGATAGGAGTAATAGTTAAACCTCTTTTCAATTAAATCTTCCTTTATTTAGCATTCTCTAAAGGGGAAGGGGGGTGCATGGCCATTGCTCTTCTTTTCCTACCTAGCAGAACATGTTCCATGTTATATTATTATTATTATTATTATTATTATTATTATTATTATTATTATCAGTTATTGCTATTGTAAATTTTACTACAGTTTATTATTATTATCATTATTATTATTAATGATGTAGTTGTACATTTTTACTGCGATGTTTATTATCTTCATTAATATGTTGATAATCTAATTTTCTTTTTTGTATCTGTTAGGTAACACTCTCTTTCCCATTCAGAATTACTCCAAGGATTTCCTTTCAGGTATTGTAATTACTGAGAGAGAAGGTAAGGACTTTACATCAAGAGGCAGTTAGAGTAATTTCAATGTGCAGTAATGACCAAATTTCCTTAGTTTTTTTTATAGAACTAAATTATTGATAATCACCCTTTCAACAATACAGCTGATGAAATAATAATTAAAACTTTTTGATAAAATGCAATACGAGTTGTATGAATTCATTTGGTTACTACCATTGTTTGGAATTAACAAAATTTGCTGTTTTAATTTTAATTTCGCTATTACATTATTATTTTCTTTAAATAAACCCTAAAGTTGAATGTTCATACTTACATAGTATCTTGCAGAGGCTTTTTGTTAAAGGCTCCATTAAGTATCCTGACTGAAAATATTCAAATCAATCCTTTTATCCATAAAAAGAACTTCTTCCAGGATTCTGTTTTTCTTCACAGCTGCACCATTAACTCAAAAATAATTACAGTTATTCCTCTATCAGGCATTTTGAAAAGCATCTTTAATAGGCAACATCAATTAAAGTGTATGCAGTCCAATTCAAATGATTAATGACCAAACCTTCAAGTATAGCATGTCATGTAAAAAAATCTGGTATCCATCCATCCTCTTCAACAAGGGCTATTTATTTAAATTAATCCAGAAACCAGTTCCACAAATCAGACAATATTGAACTTTGATAGGAGAATATTGGTCTCAAAGCACCATCGATTCTTTTGTAAAAAAAAAAAAAAGCTAAATAATGCCTGGAACAATGAAATCTCTTTAAGGAGACGATGTAAAACCAATTCAGAATCTATGACTGACTGGTACTTCTTCCTCTACAAAACAAATTAAAATACAGCAGTATTATATAAGAAAACTAACTGTAAAACCAGTCCAAAATAAAACAAGATCTGTGGCCAGTTGTCATCAATACAATGGCTGCTGAACAAGTCACACTGAAATCCTTTTCTGTTGCCATTTTTTAAAAAAAAATGAGTTCCCAATTAAAAACTTAAAATTCTTAGTTTCTCTTCCTTTGTAAAGCCAACAATAACATCTGAATATTTACCAAAACTACTCCCACAAATCCTTTTCTTACAAAGCCAACAATAACATCTGAATATTTACCAAAACTACTCCCACAAATCCTTTTTTTACAAAGCCAACAATAACATTCGTCTGTTTAACTGGAATTAAGACCAAAATCCCTTTTTATAAAGCCTTCACAAATATCTGGATGTTTAACTAGAATTGCAAGTAAAAATTCTTTTTTATACAAAGTCATCAATAACCTTCAGATGTTTACCTAGAATTACCACCACAAAACTTTTTTTTCTGAAGCCAATGGTTTGGATAGAATTAGTACCATATTGTGTTCTTAGTCCGACTCGATGACTAACCTTCAGAGAAAGCCACAATTGAGACTAGTGTCTCCATTCCATCCATAGCTATAATTCTGAGATCTGTATGATACATCCTGGATACTCAAAACTTTTTTTCTTTTTCTCCTTTCTAATCAGATTCACTGTGTGCTGTAGCTGAAGGATAGACCGAGTAATTTGAAGCTTAATAAAAGACTAGATAGGGAGAAGAAAAAAAATCAATGGTACAGCAACCTGTTGTTGGTAGAACTATCATAAGGATTTATGAAGCATGTTCAGTGCAACACCCCAATAAGAACACCTATTAGCCATGATAAGATTACTCCATTTAATGCAACACCCCAATAAGAACACCTATTAGCCATGATAAGATTACTCATTTAATGTCCCTAAACTAAAAAGCAAGGCTGTAACCATTTTGTATTTTCAAATCAACATTAAAATAATTTCTTGGTTGGCTAGCTAGATTCCATTGTTGGAGTACCAAGCTCAAATCCCAGGCCAGGCGAGGTTCCATACTTAGGCAAGTCATGTTACTCTCATTGTTCAAAAAGCTAATAAAAAGCCTCTTGGCAGAAACAGCTTTAAAAACACCAAAACCAAAAGACTTTAACACCAAACCAGAACACCAGAAAGCCCCAAACACCTTTAAAACACCAAATGAACCCAAATCACGTTCAAAACACCAAACCAAAACACCTACAATGCACAAAACCAAAAGATGCCAAAGCACCTTTAAACATATCAAGCCAAAATGTTGCAGTGAATCTCTTATGCACACCAATAATTTTAAATACAAAATCTGATTTGATGGAGGGATAGATTGAAGGAGATAATGACAGATGGGGAGATATCCTGAAAGACAATGTTAACAATACAACACTAGTATAAACATGATTCATTGCTCGATAGAAGCTTCAGGACTTAAGAGGGGAACTTGGGTGAAAGAAACCACATCTGAATAAGTCTATCACGTCTCCTTTTGGTAGAAATGTAGTTCTGGATATAAATAAAATGGCAAAAATCCATTAAAAACTATAAATATAAATATGCACATACAATCAGAAATTTCCCTGCCCTGTGCTCAAATGGAAAACTCAGTTCTATAATTATAGTATATTTAATATAATATATATCATGTATGACCCATGAGCATTACAATTTTCATCAATGTGGTGAAGATGTTGGACCACCCTACAGTACAAGACCATATGACACACTGGCAATCAGAAATGACACACTGGCAATCAGAAATGACACAACTGCTCAAAATCTAAGTGTAAGGCCCTGTATAAATCCATCAATAAGTCCCTGCAGTAGAGCATGTATAAGGCCGTATATAGGACAATTTATAAGACCCTGTTTTAAATCACAAATGCTCTAAGTGTTGAATCTCACAGTGTCCTTTAAAAACACTAACATTTCCTTTCTTTCAACAATACACATTTGAGTCATGAACTAAACATAATACACTGCACACTACCCAAAGATGACAAACAAGATGCTATTAAAGAGTTTTTATCTTTATAAACAGTCCACTAAATAAAGCCATATGTGTCCTGAATAAGACCCTGTGTAAGGCCCTGTAACATACCATGTATAAGGGTATAAGACAATGTATAAGACCCTGTATAAGACCCTTACAAAACCCTGTGTAAGGCCCTGTATAAATCAGTGAATAAGACCATGTGTAAGGCCAGTAACAGACCATGTATAAGGGTACAAGACAATGTACAAGACTCTATATAAGACCCTAAACAACACCCTGTGTGAGGCCCTGTATAAATCCATCAGTAAGACCCTGTAGTAGACCATGTATAAAGCCCTATATTGGACAATTTATAAGACCCTGTTTAAAGGCCCTATACATGACCTTGTACAAGACCAAGTATAAGATCCTTTATAAGGCCATGTATAATGCCCATTCCATGAGACCTATAAAAGGCCCTGTATAAGACCTTGAATGAGACCTGTAGCAGAGAATGCACAAGACCTTGTACAAGGCTCTGTGCAAGGCCCTAAGACTGATCCTGTATAAATTCCTGTAATACACCAGGTATAAGGCCCATTTTATAATACCCTGAATACAGTCTGCATTGCCAAGTGTCACTGTCTTTCAATGCACACACTATCTTACACAACACATATATTGCTTGTATTAGTAGACAAATCCAATTACAACAAAGAATTTTAGAGTTCTGTACAAAATGTTTCATTAAAAGGAAGTCATGGCTTGTTCCAGGTACAAAATTATTCCAAATGTGAGAGTAGAATTTAGTATACCTCATAATATTGTTCTTCACATTAAAAACATAATTTACATTGATGACCTTACTCCGTTTTTTTTTCTAAACAGGACATGCTTAATTCATGAAGTACTGACTTAATGACACAGAATAGAAAAATTAAAGCTGGTTAAAAAAAGATCAAGAAACAACAGTTTTCACATCGAACTTGTTTTGAGTCCTCCGTCAGTCATAGGGCGAAAACCTGGCTGTAAGTGCCATTGCTAGGTTAATCCAATCCAACTATGAATGATCCCTGACCTATAACAATATTAAAACACATATTCAATAATGTAATACTGCTGTCAGGAGGAAACTGTGGCCATAATTTGGACAGCTATAAAATTAATTAGGCTGATTAATTAGTGAGACAAGTTGGAAGGTGAGGAAATTACCCAACAAGTCATGAAAATTTAATTAGGAACAAGATTAGTTTAATCCTTGCTGATTTAATTGTGTCCAGACCAAACTGGACAGCAGAAATTGGTGATAGGTGCTAAGAAAACTTCAGTTCCATTAATATTGTCTGTGACAGAGACAATAAGTGAAAGAAAAATTAGATTTTTCTTCTTCTTTCTTCGAGTTATGGAATAATTGCAAGTCTAAACCATTTGGTCAACAAGGTTTCCCCTTAACGATCAGAAGAAAACAAAACTAGCCCAAGAGCTTTCTGGTCAAACAGATGTGACCTAGTCAAACATCTGTCACAGAGTACATAAAGTTTCCATATATATTCTAAAGACACATGGACATGCTACATACACAGAAGGTAAAAAGTTTGGTAATCAATAGAACCAATGAAAAATTTACCAGTACTCATTGATTCTGCAGACCATTATCACGTGTATTCTGGTTCTCATTAACAATCGTAGACATCAAAAGAAGTGGTTCTGTTTATGACAATTATAGAAATTGTATTTTGGACACCTGTTTATTCCCTGTTAATACTTGACAGCGACTGATGTCATTCTTAACTACTGAAATGAGATTTCTTTATGCGTTGAAATCTGACAATGTCCTTCTATGTCACTTTTTACCATGCCCACACCCATTCCATAAAACAACAAACACAAATATGGGGGGATATCTCAATCTTGACTTTCCTCTTTCTGACCATTTATCCATGAATTTCCACATAACTTTAATTTTCTGTGGTAACCCATGGGTAGAAACAAATCCACTGGTTTGGGGGCTGATATGTCAAAAAACAAAGCCACTTGCACTAAAACTGATTTTCCTTTCAGTTGACAAGTCAAACATTTGTTAACCCAATTTTATAAACCTTTACACAGGCAGTCTACACATGGGCTGCACCAGTTTCTAAATGATTCATAGTCTGTGGTAAAAGGTCAAGGTCAAGGTCAAAAGTCAAAATTACAATTGGTTTGATTTTGCTCAATGAGTCCTGGATCCAATTTCAATCAAACTTCAATATTAATTTACATCTGGGTAAAGGCACATCACAACTGATTCCAAAGGTCAAGGACACAGCCAATAGAGCAAAATTTGTCAGTTACACATAAGCTTCCTTTTGCCAAGTTTCTTGCAAATAATGCTTATAATAGTCAAGGTCACTGGCAACAATTTGATCTGTAATAACTTTCTTCTGATAGTTATATTTTAGTTTCCATTAATCCTTTATGAGGGCCCTGAGTGCTCGAGTGGTCTAAAGCGCTCTCCATTATAGCCTATCATGTGCTGAAAAATGGCATTAAACCCACAACAACAAAAACTCCTTTATGGGCCTAAATATTTACTTTCTTTTAAAGTTTTCTTATCTGGGGTCTTATTATACTGTGGGAGAAGTGTAATAATACTGAACCAGCATGAGGTAAATCTTTCCCATGGAAATACCCCCTTCCTGAAAACTAATTTTCCTAACAGGCATATACTGAATTCCTCTGAGATAATACTGACTGGTTTAATTAGTAGATGTCAATATAGGGCTAAAGTTTGAGATGTGGTCAAATTGCAAACTCAACTCTGTTTGTGCCAGAAGTGCCTAGAAAGCAAGAAAACACTAGAATATGCAATTTGAAGATGTGTTATACATGCAGATCTAAAGCATTGAGTAGCTTAATTAATGTCTTGCAATAAAATCTATGAAACAATGACTCAACTTCCAGACATTACCATGTAATCTAAAATGTTCATTTTGAAGAAAAAAAAAAAAAAAAAAAAGAAAAACAGTAAAGGCTATAAAGTGTAGGGATCCTACTGAACAGTAAGGGACCATTATGAAGAAGGGATCTTAATGAATATTCATATGAACATAAGGCCCATGTGGGTCTGAACTCACTCATCTGACATCTACATATTGCCAAAAGCAGAGTAATGGAAAAGAGATACTGGTCAGTATGATGAAATTTCTTCCAATGCTGTTGATTCCAAATGTTATAAAAAAAACAAACATTGGTTTTAAAGTTTCTTAGTTTTATTCTATCTCTATCTGTATCTGATCAATATCATTTGAAAAAGTGAAAGGTCTTTTTATACAGACATCACTGTTCAAAATTGGTAAAATTCTTTTGAGCCGTTATTAGTAAACAAAGTTATTCAAATGCTGCATTTTATTTTTAATTTTAAATTTTTTTAAATAGCAATTATGTCAAGATTTGAAGGCATACAAGCGCCATTTATCTAAGACAGAAATGTCTTTTAAGTTAGGACAATTTTGCTTAAATATTAACAACAGAAGCCATGACTGCTGAACTAATCAAATCATGGACAGGAATGCTTTCTCTCAAATTTGATAAAGTTCGGTTAAGTGGGTCAGGAAAAGAAGTCACTGAAAGATCAATCTAGAAAACACTGGCCATATTTGGTACCAATAACTTGAATGTCCTTGGAGCTTTGATGCTTCTGTCAAACTCAAATTCTGATACATATTTGCAAAATAAGATTTGACAGTTTTTGGATACAGCAGCCTCATTGATAGCAAATCTACAAAACTGAAAGCTTCCAGCGTGGTGATTTTTCTCAAATCTGGTCCAAATTCTTCAAGGCAGTTTTTGAAATGTAATTTCAAGGTTTTTCTTTTTCAGTTACTATGGCCATAATTAATTGAAGATGGGCATCAATTGTGCAAAACTGTCCTCATGTACTGAGTCCTCAGTATTATTATTATTATTATTATTATTGTTGTTGTTATTATTATTATATTGCTATTATTACATTTATTGTTCTTGTGATTATTATTATTATATTGCTATTACAATTTATTATTATTATTATTATTATTATTATTATTCTATTATATTGCTATTATAGTAGTAGTAGTAGTAGTAGTAGTAGTAGTAGTAGTATGTATGCTTACACCAAATTTGATACATTTGATTAGCAGTTTTTGAGAAGAAGTAATTTAGAGGCTTTTGTTGTTGTTAGTACTTTAAAAAGTATGAAAAAACCTTCATGTCCTAATTCTCCCTGTAGAATTGTGTGCAAATTGGTCAAGGGACTCTGAGAAATTGCAAACAGTAACTGTGAATCTTGGATTTTTGTTTTCATCAATGACACTGATAACATTTTGTTTCCTTGTTGCATATTGACACTGATTAAAAAATCTGAAACGATTTCCAGCACACTTACTGACTGGTTCAAACCAACACTTAAAAAGTTTTAAGCACTAGCTTCGGCTGAGAGACACGCAATACAAAACCTGTAATTAACATAAGCAGTTCAGTCAAAATTTGTGAACAAACAGTTGACATTGACTACCAACTGCAATTCAATTTACATGTTAACAAAATATCTTTGCAGGAAATTTTCAAGGCAACTATACATACTGGTCAGAGCCGCTCTGGTGGCATAGTGGTTAGAACATGCACTTCGGATGCAAGAGGTCGTGGGTTTGATAAAGGCAGTTATATTAAAAGACTTAAATTTGTATGTTACTTCATTTATTTATGATACTGAAAGCATAATGTTTACTTATTTTAAAGAAATCTATCACAATCGAGCATAGTGTTTATTTACATACATGCCAACCCCTGACGAGGAAGTGGCGTAATCCAAGTGGTAAAAAAGCGGAATCCAGGCGGAAAAAGCGTAATCCACATAAAACATGCTAAAATTTCAATAAACAACGATTATTTGCCCTGCTCATCCTTTACTGTTTCAAGTTTTCATATGTAGCACTTTTAGCTTTACACACATCGACTAGAAACCTTCTTAAGACGTTTCGCGCTAAATTTTAAAAAAATTTTGACACGGCCGGAAATAGATGTCACGTGATGCTGTACTTTTTTTTTTTTTTGGGTTCTTAATATTTAGAGGATTCTGTTATATTTTGTTTCGGGGCTTTTCGGTTGCCTTTTTCTAATTTATGTGGGAAATTTTTGAAAGGGAATATTTTTGCTCACATAAATGCATAGAGTAAAATAAAATATACTTTTTAAGCGCTAAAATATATTTAGACTGGTACTGCAAGAAATATGAATTAGAATATGGAATCTGCGAGTAAATATTAAATTTGGAAAACCAGTCTGCTACCTCTTCACTACGCATATAAATAAATATCAATAGAATCGAGGTCAACAGTAGAACCAGGTTAGCTATAAATAGAACAGGATACTATTACGAAAGTCCACGGATTAGCGTACTCTTATATTGTAGTTACGTAAAAGCCGTCTTTTGTAAAATACGGTCTGTGGGATTAATGGAACTTTAATAATAACTAGAAAACAAATAATTTTTTTTTTGGGAGGTTGATGTACCGAAAAAGCGTAATCCATATACGTTTAAGCGTAACGCGTAATTTAGTGACAAAAAGCGTAATGATTACGCCAAAAGCGTAATGGTTGGCATGTATGTATTTATTACACTGAAAATATTGTGTTCATTTATTATACTGATAGCATTGTGTTCATGTATTTATTACACTGAAAGTAGTGTTTATTTATTTTAAAGTTATTGTACTGAAAGCATTGTGTTCATTTATTTTTTACCTTGAAGGCATTGTGTTCATTCATTTATTACACTGAAAGCATTGTGTTCGTGCACTGTGTTTATTTCTTTTGAAGAAAGCTATCACACTAGATTATTGTGTTTATTATTGAAACCTTGTATATACAGTACTGAACATCTTAGTGATGCTTTCTAGAAATTAGATGCAAAATGTAATAAAAGAGACATGTCACCGGCTTAATACATCTTTCAAAATGGATCTCACAGATTTTTTACTATTAATCAAAATGCCTGCCACAATGTTGACAATTATTTCTTTAAAATAACTTGGGGAAACTGTCTATGGGTGAATTTATTCTGTGTGACTGGGATAATGGATGTGCTAATGAAGTTTGAGAGGCCCACTCCAAAACCTGTCTGTAATTTTGTAATGATCACATTTGCAATGTCAACAGATTACAAATATATATCCCTGTAATGAGACAACAACTGAAATAAATTCATGGGTTAAATTTCAAATTAGCTAATCACCTATTCTGCACCAATTCATCAAGTACATGACAGCCATTCATTGTGTACAATAATCAGACCCACTCTTTTGCAGTATTACTAAATTTCTTTACATGCAAAGAAGACTAATTAACAAGCTAGTCAAAAAAATGCAATGTTCCCTCTTTATAACACCATGTTCCCTCTTTATAACACCATGTACAACAGACTGAGGTTTGCTGCAATAAGACTGTTATAATAACCATAACAACACATACAATGGGTAATGAATGACACAAAATCACACCATATTTGGTTCTTACTTGCCAAGAAATAGAACTGATCAAATAAATTAGGGAACAATCATTATCAAACAACATCAAACCAAATAAACTGCAACCCATAATAACACACACTCACTACAAGGGAAGCATTGTTACACAGGGTGGCATTAAAAGATGGGACCACTGTAGAGCTATTGGATTGACATGATGGCATATAAAGTATGTGTTAAGCTATTCAGAACTCATGATTCGGAAAATGGGAACCATTCTAGAAATGGGTGAACATAGAATAGTGTATATATGGATTTAACCATTCTAGAAATGGGTGAACATAGAATAGTGTATATATGGATTTAACCATTCTAGAAATGGCTGAACATAGAATAGTGTATATATGGATTTAACCATTCTAGAAATGGCTGAACATAGAATAGTGTATATATGGATTTAACCATTCTAGAAATGGCTGAACATAGAATAGTGTATATATGGATTTAACCATTCTAGAAATGGGTGAACACCAAATAGTGTATATATGGATTTAGATGGCCAGGACTGTTCACTAAAGAAAGATTTAAGAAAAAGACCCAAGTTATAATTGACAAAAAACAAGAGAGAAAATGCTTTAATGATGGAATTTCTGTCCTTTTATGGATGTGAGTGTGGAAGACTCACTATTGCACATCACTCTTGGTATTTGCAGCATAATTCAAACCCATGTAGATGCAAAACAATGCTACAGCACATATGGTATTCTGTAAACTGACGCTGTCATCAAGGACATGTCTATAATGACAAATACAAATTTAATCATGTGCACTCAGAAATTAGAAGTCATTGAATTTTCAAAGCCATGGTATTTGCATATGGGAACTGAATAAATGCCATGAATCCAATGAGGTAAATCTGACCTACAATGATTTCCCCTATGCTTGCAAAATTAATTTTACTATAAATGCAAAATTATGGTTCTATTTATGAAAAATAAGCAAAATGAATATTTTTTCTAAACCTCTGAGTGTCTTTCAGTAGGATATTAAAGAAAGTTTCAGATATGACAACTGCTGCCTTGAAAGTGGAGGGGGTAATGTCTGTAGATTTGCAAAGCCAGGTGGAGTGTTTAGCACATTGGTTAATTGTCTATGCATTCAAATATATAAATTTTATATAATTTACCATTTAGAGTAATTATAGTGTTACATTTCAAATATGACCACTTATGTCTCTACCTCCGTGGTTAATGGTGGTAACCTCTATGACTTAGTGACCCACCAATTTCATTCAGTGAATGTTTTGGAACTTCATTTTTTTATTGGCTTATGCATACCTTGGTTTTAAGGTAGTTTTATATTATATATGTTCTGTGAGAATTTTACATAATTTCCATCATTTCAATCTCCTTCTGTATTATTACAGGAACATAACATTTTACTCATTAACTGCATAATTTGACAAGCTGAGCTAACTGGTATAGTCAAGACAAGGCTGATAATATATTTCAATCTTAAACTGCTGAGATAATTAGTATAGTCAAGACAAGGCTGATAATATAGTTCAATCTTAAACTGCTGAGCTAACTGGTATAGTCAAGACAAGGCTGATAATATATTTCAACCTTAAACTGCTGAGATAACTGGATTCATCAAAACAAGGCTGATAATATATTTCAATCTTAAACTGCTGATATAATTAATATAGTCAAGACAAGGCTGATAATATATTTCAATCTTAAACTGCTGAGATAACTGGTATAGTCAAGACAAGGCTGATAATATATTTCAATCTTAAACTGCTGAGATAACTGGATTAGTCAAAACAAGGCTGATAATATATTTCAATCTTAAACTGCTAAGATAATTGATGAGTCAAAAAGATAACTAATGCTTATGCAGTTTTATTTTAATAGTTTTTCCAATTTTCAGAAATAAAGTTGAAATGTTTAACAGTTCCCTGAAATGCACCATTGTTATCCTTCATGTATATGACTTGTAATATAATTTAATATTCACTAATGCAATAGTTAACAAGCAGAACAATGTGCACTGAATATGTTTGCATTCCTCTACTCTTCATATAAAGTAAATCAAGGGTGAATACAGAAATCCCAGTACTGTTGATATTGATATAGAAAAATGGGAACCTGTCTAGCAATGGATAAACATAAAATAGAGTAAAAATGGGAACCAGTCTAGCAATGGATATACATAAAATAGAGTAAAAATGGGAACCTGTCTAGCAATGGATAAACATAAAATAGAGTATAAATGGGAACCAGTCTAGCAATGGATAAACATAAAATAAAGTAAAAATGGGAACCAGTCTAGCAATGGATAAACATAAAATAAAGTAGATATGGATTTTGCTGGCCATGATTTTTTTGATAATGAAAGTTAGATTTTAGTCAATTGAGAGCTTATCCTAGCTGTAATTAAAAAACATATTTTACTGATGGAAGACTCATTACAAATTCAGCACCTGACTCTGTGGTGCAGTATCGAAAGCACATGTTTCAAACAAATGTAGTTCCAGAAAATCCTGTGCCTCACATGGTTTTCTCTACACAGAAGCTGTCATCAAGAATGTGTCTAATCTGATAAATTTAAATTTGTTCACGAGCACTCTGAAATGTTAAATTATTGAATTTTTAATACCACGGTGTTTGCATAGGTTTACCATGCAAAACGCATTCAACTATCTGCATCCAAGTAAAAGGATTTTATTAATTTCTTACAATGAATCAAATAAATTAAACATGACCGAAAACTGCATAGCTCAATACTTTATTAAAAAACACATATCAAATTCTAACATTACATTTTTCAGTAATTATATCACTTGATCCTAATTTGTGGTTAATTTTGTTTGATTAGGATTTTTAACATATCTTTTAATAATTTTTCAGTCATATCGCTACAATGTCTGCAGTGAGGCAGTTATAGTTTAGTATAATATAGTATAGTGATGTCTAGCACTGGGGCATCATGCCGCAGATATGTAGCATGATGTCCCACCTAGTCACATTAACCTGACACCAGGCCGACCAGTCCCAACACTAACCTCTTTATGCTGAACGTCAAGCAAGGTAGCTGTTAGTACCATTTTTGTACGTCTTTGGTGTGTGTCGGTCGAGGACAAAACCCATGACCTCCCGCTTACGGGGCAGACACTCTAACCACTAGGACGCAGGAGCGGTTCAATTTGTGGCTAAACATCTTTCCTTAATATATATATATATATATATATATATATATATATATATATATATATTTAAAAAAACTGGAGGACTTTTTCTAAGACATTTGGAATTTTGCTAAGGTCCATTATTTGACATTTTCATAGGAGTTGCTGATAACTCACAATTTAATGATGTAATATATACACTCATAAATTCTGTTCAAAAGATGTTAACTCTTTCCTTAATATATATATATATATATATATATATATATATATATATATATATATATATATATATATATATATATATATATATATATATATATATTTAAAAAAACTGGAGGACTTTTTCTAAGACATTTGGAATTTTGCTAAGGTCCATTATTTGACATTTTCATAGGAGTTGCTGATAACTCACAATTTAATGATGTAATATATACACTCATAAATTCTGTTCAAAAGATGTTAACTCTGACCTGTCACTGACAGATTTGGGTCCATGTTGTTTGTTCTAACATTTACTCCTAACAAACTGCACAGATCCAGATCTGCTGTTAAATTATGCAATTGTATTTTTGCTTCTTAACAGCATTTAGTTCAACCTGACTTGTTAAAGAAGTATATATGGTAAGTAAATTCTCTATGCTACAACAGTACCAGGTATGGGAAAAATTGGGTCAAGTGGTAGAGATATTTTTGAAAACATGGACATGCAAGAATTAGGTAGGGAAAAAGTGACAAGTGAGTGACAGGTGGAAAAAAAAACAAGGACAAGTGAATAAACCAAAAAACAAGATCTGCTTTACAGATGATTTCTGTGTGTGTCAAAGTTTTTACACATTAAGACATGTATGTATGTATGTATGTATGTATGTATGTATGTATGTATGTATGTATGTATGTATGTATGTATGTATGTATGTATGTATGTATGTATGTGATGGATGGATGGATGGATGGATGTATGTTTGCAAATGTGTGTGTATGTGTGCTAGCATTTAAATGCATGAAGGCATAGTAATGTCCAAATCTGAATTGAGAAACAAAAGCTGCAGTGGCTCAGTGGCAAGTATACCTGATATATATGAAAGGGTGAAATTTACATACGGCTGAATTAGCCCAGGTCAGCACCATGATAAATCACTGAGCAAGGCACCTTACTCCAAATGCCTTGTCCTAAATAACCAAGATGTGTTACTGTCCTTTAAAATCCAAACCAAACCCCAGACTGTGTTTATTCGAGAGTTTCTAAAATGTTTAAATTGACATAGTAATTAGAAGTCAGCCAACTCCATTCCATGCTATTTTTAATTTCTTAGGGGTGGATCCAATTTTTGTTTTGTGGCTCACGTTATAAAATGTATTTTATGTGAAAATCATATGCTTTCATGAACCAAGAACTAAAATTCCGTAAAATATTTAGAAAACTTTCAACATTTTCATTATCTAGTACAATAGGGCACATAACAGTAACCATATTGCATCCAAGGACCATGTTATTCTGATATGTGTTATAATGAGTAACACTGTAACAGTACCAATATTGTATCCAAGGACTATGTTATTCTGATATGTGTTATAATGAGTAACACTGTAACAGTACCAATATTGCATCCAAGGACCATGTTATTCTGATGTGTTATAATGGGTAACACTGTAACAGTACCAATATTGTATCCAAGGACCATGTTATTCTGATATGTGTTATAACGAGTAACACTGTAACAGTACCAATACTGTATCCAAGGACCATGTTATTCTGATAAGTGTTATAACGAGTAACACTGTAACAGTACCAATATTGTATCCAAGGACCATGTTATTCTGATATGTGTTATAATGAGTAACACTGTAACAGTACCAATATTGTATCCAAGGACTATGTTATTCTGATATGTGTTATAATGAGTAACACTGTAACAGTACCAATATTGCATCCAAGGACCATGTTATTCTGATGTGTTATAATGGGTAACACTGTAACAGTACCAATATTGTATCCAAGGACCATGTTATTCTGATATGTGTTATAACGAGTAACACTGTAACAGTACCAATATTGTATCCAAGGACCATGTTATTCTGATAAGTGTTATAACGAGTAACACTGTAACAGTACCAATATTGTATCCAAGGACCATGTTATTCTGATATGTGTTATAATGAGTAACACTGTAACAGTACCAATATAATGGTTGCACTATAAAATTTGCATATGTCAGACTATTTACAATAAAAATTAAGCATGATGCCATGCAACTTGTTCACCTAATCTGCCTTTAGTATGATTGTCAAACTAAAGTCTCTGATTCCTCTCCATTTCTTCAGAGTACAGCAGCAAGATGATTATTAAACAGGAGACAGGGCATCACATACTTTTCCCAACATAAATAATTGGAAAAGTAGTTTCTCTGTGATCATTACTGTAATCCAAAATAACAGATCCCAGGATAATAATGAATTCTATCTGAATTAGCAACAGTTCCCAGGATAATAATGAATTCTATCTGAATTAGCAAAAGTTCCCAGGATCATAATGAATTCTATCTGAATTAGCAACAGTATTGCTGTTTAGCTACTGTGATGTGCTGAATTTATTATACTTAAGAGATGTGTAAGATACGATGGTGTCAAATATTCATCCAATAAAACAAAACCACAATAACATTAAAATATACTACTTATAAACCAAATTTTGTTAACAAATGTGAAGAAAAAATATTGACAAATTACTATGTTATATACAAGAAATGACCAAAGCCAAATGTTTTATACAAATAGTCATTAGAACAATGGCTAATTTCTCAAACTGACAGTGACTATTAGAAAAGTCAAATTAACATAATTTTTTGTAGTTTCTATTTGCGGACCTTGGTTTTGATCTACTTATCGCAGACTCAATAGCCATCCCTATAATGTAATTAATGTAATAGCCATCCCTATAATGTAATGAATGTAATAGCCATCCCTATAATGTAATGAATGTAACAGCCATCCCTATAATGTAATAGCCATCCCTATAATGTAATAGCCATCCCTATAATGTAACAGCCATCCCTATAATGTAATGAATGTAACAGCCATCCCTATAATGTAACAGCCATCCCTATAATGTAATAGCCATCCCTATAATGTAATAGCCATCCCTATAATGTAATGAATGTAACAGCCATCCCTATAATGTAATAGCCATCTCTATAATGTAATAGCCATCCCTATAATGTAACAGCCATCCCTATAATGTAATGAATGTAACAGCCATCCCTATAATGTAATAGCCATCCCTATAATGTAATAGCCATCCCTATAATGTAACAGCCATCCCTATAATGTAATAGCCATCCCTATAATGTAATGAATGTAACAGCCATCCCTATAATATAATTAATGTAATAGCCATCCCTATAATGTAATGTAGCTACAACAAGCTTTCTCACATAACTACATTAGCCGAATCTTAAGACTTGAACCCATTCAGACAGGTAAGATGGCACGGCAGTGATCCATAACAAAAAGCGCTTTAGACCATTTGGGGCCCCAAACATTTTTGACATATGTAATTTCTGAAAACACGGGACATTTGTATCCCCTGAATACTTTTCAGTCATTTCCTACAGGCTTATCTCAATAAATATATTGGTCTCAATTGTATGTCATATATTTGGCTGATATGCACTGACCTTACAGGGAAAACAAAATACCTAACCCACATCCCCAACACTGCCTGTAAAATAGGCAGCTATTATGCTCATTGTAGTTTGATACAAGCATGATTAAGGTAAATGTTACCATGCGGATTGGCCTAAGAAACCAAAAGTGAGCTGTCCCTGACCAAGTCGACCTATAAATATTGATGAAAATTAGGCCAAGGTAACTGGAAATTTCATGCAAAAGCAAGCATTAAGTACACTACGACCTTAATTAGCTCCAAAACAGTTTCAGGAACTGCAATTTAAAACTCCAAGGAATTCAAGGACTTCTTGATAGCTCTCTCAGCCTGATATAATCTTTATCTTGGTTATTTCTTTTAGTTTCTAACAGCAACAGAAATCACTTTCCTACAATTGTATATCCAAGAATCTATTTTTCATTGCTGTACTTGTTTAAACTTTTAAGAGACTTTAATGTCTTTTCATTTGTTAGACATCATTTCAAGAAAAAGTCTATCCACAGCTTGTTTATGCAAGGATTTTGTATTAACAATATGGACAGTTTTAAGCATTGGAGATAATATTGGATTGTGCTTGGACAAGCCAGTATCCAGACTGGACCGCATTATTATTCATTATTGACTGCTATTATTCCATTTACCAGTAATATAAGGGTAATGTCATCAAGACTTATGGTCAGATTGTACAAGCACGCAGGTGTCATCCTATTTTGACCAGCAGATGTTGTGCTCAGTCTCAATCACTCTCAAATAGTCTTTACTACAGTTGGTGCTCAAATGATCTATATTCCAGTTTGTACTCAAAACATCAATACTAGTCTGTACTACAATTGGTACTCAGTTGATCTGTACTACAGCTTGTACTCAAATTATCTATACTACAGCTTGTACTCAAATGATCTATATACTAGTTTGTACCCAAATGGCTGTACAACAGTTTGTACTCAAATGAGCTGTACAACAGTTTTTACTCAAATGAGCTGTACAACAGTTTGTACTCAAATGATTGATACTACAGTTTGCACTCAAATGATCTATACTAGTTTTTACTCAATGATCGATATACAGTTTGTGCTCAAATGTTTTATAGATGTTTTATTTGTCATTTCAGTTAAATGTTCAGTAATAATCCTTCATCCTAACACATAAATTTATTTTGGTTTCCACTATATAATCTATATATTGGTTCTTACATAATATTTTTCATATCATATGAAATGGGATGTATAATTAAAATTTGTATTATGTACTAATTAGAAATTCACACAGCCTATCGAATTCACACTTAAAACAAGAAAGTATTCAGTAGTTATGGAGTTTACTAAAAGGACCCTTATATTCTTATTTTCTTTGTAAGCTGTAACACAACTTCAGAGAATTGTGTTGCAATACCATACTTTCACACAGAGGCTGAAAATCTTTCCAAATAAACAAATAACGGATTTCTTTCACTTTTTTTCAAATGTTTCATATCATGAAGTTTCCTAATTTTTTTACATCCTTGTCATTCTAGAGTTTCTTAAATATTTAATAAAGCACTGTTATGAATTACAATTAAAACTTGAATGAGTAGAGTAGATTTCATACTATAACAAATACAGGAAAATAAATTAACAAAGGGAAATAGCTTTACAAAGGGAGATAATATGGTTAGGGTACATGTCATGGAAACTGACACCTATTAGATGCTTCATAAAACCATTTTCATCTATGGATTACATTCAGGATCATTGAAAATCCCAACTTCTGAGATTTTGCAATAATGGAGAATAAAAAAACTGCTTTGTCAACTGGCCAGTTGAGTTCATGAGACTGCATACCTGCCAACCCCTAGAGTGACTAAAATAAACTCCACAAATCCTGCAGCGAGCATTACCATCATCCAAACGAGACTACTGTATTATGTAACAGGAAGGGAGACAAATTTTAACTGCTGCTGGTGGGAATCAAACCTGGTTTATCTGTCTCACAACTGGGTTCACATGCCACTAGACAAAAAAGTCCAGACCAGCTATGTGTGTAAGTAAAATGACTAATATACCTAGACAACTACAATGTCATCATTTTATGGTCTTTTTGAATTAGAAAAGCACTTCTGCTATGACCTTTCTCTGATTGAACATGTTAAAAGGTTTTAAAAAACCTCTCCTCTAACATATTTCTTCATTTATCATAAATGAGTCACATTGATAAAGCCAGCAAATTTTAACAAATTGCTCAATTTTCTTTCCAAGTATACACTGGTCTACAAAATGATTAATGTAATTCCTTAAATAAATAGAACATATTGATAGTGTTTGAAAAGTAGATTGAGGTTTTCGATGCTATCACTATTTATCTACATTCTTGCCTAGATCGTTTTCAATTTTATACAATGTGTGGCATTAACAGAATGCTGTGAAACAAATTTTTTGTTGCTTTTTCTTGGTAAAAATCACATTTTAATGTACCAACTAATCCATATAAGATAATTCTGACAGCATTATGATCTTGCTAAAAGTTCAATGTTTGGTTTGTTTGTTTGTTTTTTATGGTTTAATGCCATTTTTCAGCACAATATATGCTATACATGGCGGCCATGATGGAGGAAGAACCCCGAAAACCCCCGGAAAAAACCACCAAACCCAAAGGGGAAATTGTCGAGCTTTCTCACATAACTACATTAGCCGAATCTTTGACTCGAACCCATGCAGACAGAGGTGAGGTGGCAGTGATCCATAATGGACAGCACCTTAGACCACTCGGCCATTCGGGGCCCCTCAATGTTTGGCAGGTATGGATTATAATTTAAAATTAAAGTTTAAGTACACTTTTCAAAATCATTCATTTCCTCATTCAACATACCTATACTTTCAAGCAACTGTATAAAGCTTAAACCTTCTAAAAGTAAACCATGCTTCACAAAAGTCAGAATGTGATGCTTGGACAGGTTTATCACTAAAGTCTGGATCACAGCCTATTAAAAAAAATGCACCAGTTTTGATTATGTAGCAGTCCTGTCTGACAATTGTTTCTGTCATGCATGGATCTTTTGGCTATCATTTTATACGATGTCTAGAATTGCTTTCTTGACAATTCTTTGTAAAAATGTGTCAGATGCTGTATATCGGCAACTGGAAAAGAGTCTATTTGGCTTTACCTTGGCATCAACTTTGGGAGTGATTAAAAAAACAAAGTTTTCTGATAATGGTCTGGAGATGAAGGTCGCTGATTTTGTTCTGACAAATTTGTTTGCTATAAGGCTTAAAGTCATGGTCAGTTGAGTGATCAATATGCTGATTCTTTAATAAATAGTTAGGAAGACTTGATACTTTGGAATTCTCAACTATCCTTATTCTAAATAGGCTCATGTCAAGTGGGAAAATGCTGCTATAATTATTAATATGGTAATACAGGTTTCATAAAAACATTTAAATATCATAATAAAACAATCTATAAATTAATATCGTGATATTCAGATGATCATGTTTATACTGCAATATACTGAAAATTGGTATGTATGTATGTATGTATGTATGTATGTTTGCATGTATGTATGTATGTATGTATGTATGTATGTATGTATGTATGTCTGTCTGTCTGTCTGTCTGTCTGTCTGTCTGTATGTATGTATGTATGTTCAAGAACTAAAGTATCAGTGAAGAGCTACTAGATCATAAATAAGCTTGAAAGATATTCATCTGGTAATTAGTGAATAGAAGCAGTAACTAATGAAGTGACCATGAATGTAGTGAAGATTACGTTAGATTTACCATGTTGACGGATTTTTGAATTGGTCCATGGGAAGGGATGGAATGAGAAATCCTTGCCTGTAAGGTTTACCACTGTGACAGATGCAGTATGGGTTCATGGAAGCGGTGGGATGTAAAATCCTTGCCTGTATGATTTACCACTGTGACAGATGCAGTATGGGTTCATGGAAGCGATGGGATGTAAAATCCTTGCCTGTAAGGTTTACCACTGTGACAGATGCAGTATGGGTTCATGGAAGCGGTGGGATGTAAAATCCTTGCCTGTATGATTTACCACTGTGACAGATGCAGTATGGGTTCATGGGAAGTGGTGGGATGCGAAATCCTTGCCTGCAACATTTACCACTGTGAGACAGATGCAGTAAGGGTTCATAGGAAGGGATGGAATGAGACATCCTTGCCTGTAAGATTTACCACTGTGACAGATGACATGGGTTCATGGTAAGAGGGTGGGATGAGAAATCAATGACTGCAGATTTACCATTGTGATATATGCAGATTGGGTTTATCAGAAGGGGTGAGATGAGAATTCCTTGCATGCTAGATTTAATACAGCAATGTATGTAGAATGGGTTGATGGTAATGGGTTTGATAAGGATCTAATGTGATCAAGTCCAGCTTACCTTTAAATAATATACAAGCAGTTCATTAAGGGAGGGGTCAGCATTCAGGTTCACCAAGAAATATTTTCCTTGCTCAACTTTAATACCTGAAGTCTGCACTGATATCCCCATTCTCTCTAGGGCCTGATGGCGATCCTGCGATAAGTGAAGAACACCTTAATAATTAAATGTATGACTACATTTCATTGTCAAGCATATCTTAAAAATCTAAATTATTTGGATTTTTTAATACAAATTTAAATTATCTGCAATTTTTATTATTTGCTAAGTAATCTATTGGTAAGTACAATTTATGTTGTACACATATACTGTACAGTTTAAAATATTTTTTAAATTAAATTTTCTTAATTAACAAAACAATAAAATGTATGCAGGTTAAAATTGTGTAATGTATACAGAACGATATTCAAATTTCTGTGATTTCAAGGAAATTAAATTTCTGAAAATTCTGTCCCATTAATAGTAGCAGTTTTTCTTACATATTTTGATATGAGCAAATGGCAAAATGTTACATCACGCAATAGAAAAAGCAACTGAATTTGTATTTTTTTAAAAATCCATACCACTAACATGTCATGTACATTAATTCCATACCATTAACGTGTATAGTAATTCCATACCACTAACATGTACAGTAATTCCGTACCACTAACATGTACAGTAATTCCATACCACTAACATGTACAGTACATACCACAAGCTTAGACCTCTGCCAACTAAATATCAGAAGCCATAACCTGATAACAAATTAACTCTAACTTAAAGCTCTACCAGCTAAATATTGGCAACAACTTAAGACATTCCTAACTCCAACTTTGGTCTCTACCAAGCTAAATATTGACACCAACACCCTGGCAAACCTTTGACAAAAACTACTTTGATCAAGTACAGCTACCAACCTAGTTTATCACTGTGCATAATGCTTTCTACAAACCTTGAACAGTCAGCCACAGACCTAGTATACCTTGTACACGATGCATTCTATAGACCCTGGTCAGTTAGCTACTGACTTGGTTTATCCTTATACCTAATGCTTTATATTGACTCCGACCCATCTGCTACAGACCTGGTGTATCCTTGTACATAATGCTTTCTAAAGACCCAAACTTGTAAAGTAAAGACCTAGTGTATCCTTGCACAGATGTTTTCTAAAGACCCAAACGTGTAAAGTACAGACCTAGTGTATCCTTGTATAGATGTTTTCTAAAGACTCAAACTTGTATAGTACAGACCTAGTGTATCCTTGTAAAGATGCTTTCGAAAGACCCAAACTTGTATAGTACAGACCTAGTGTATCCTTTGTATAGATGTTTTCTAAAGACTCAAACTTGTTAAGTACAGACCTAGTGTATCCTTGTATAGATGCTTTCTAAAGACCCAAACTTGTAAAGTACAGACCTAGTGTATCCTTGTACATAATGCTTTCTAAAGACAAATCTTTTTTATCTACAAACCTGGTGTATCCTCTCTGTCTCCATCAACTTTTCCTCCCATGTCTTTGTCATCTCTTTAATCAATTTCTCAGATTCTTCAAGCCTATCCTTAAGGTCAGGGGCCTTCATGCTCTGCAATGTACACAACAATTAGATATTACTATTGTCATCACATATGCAATGTACACAACAATCAGGCATTACTATTGTCATCACATCTGCAATGTACACAACAATCAGGCATTGCTATTGTCATCACATCTGCAATGTACACAACAATCAGGCATTGCTATTGTCATCACATCTGCAATGTACACAACAATCAGGTATTACTATTGTCATCACATCTGCAATGTACACAACAATCAGGCATTACTATTGTCATCACATCTGCAATGTACACATCAATCAGGCATTAATATTGTCATCACATCTGCAATGTACACATCAATCAGGCATTACTATTGTCATCACATCTGCAATGTACACAACAATCAGGCATTACTATTGTCATCACATCTGCAATGTACACAACAATCAGGCATTACTATTGTCATCACATCTGCAATGTACACAACAATCAGGTATTACTATTGTCATCACATCTGCAATGTATACAACAATCAGGCATTACTATTGTCATCACATCTGCAATGTACACAACAATCAGGTATTACTATTGTCATCACATCTGCAATGTACACAACAATCAGGTATTACTATTGTCATCACATCTGCAATGTACACAACAATCAGGCATTACTATTGTCATCACATCTGCAATGTACACAACAATCAGGCATTACTATTGTCATCACATCTGCAATGTACACAACAATCAGGCATTACTATTGTCATCACAGTCTTCAGCAGCAGCAGTGTCAACAACCACGTTATGGTTAAAATACAATAACAAATGATACTGGATCCTTAAGGGCATAACAAAGAAGCAGATCATATTGACTTATTATAGGCATAACACAGATACAGATAAAATCGATTTCTTATGGGTATAACATAGAAAAAAATGATACTGGATCCTTAAGGGCATAACAAAGAAGCAGATCATATTGACTTATTATAGGCATAACACAGACACAGATAAAATCGGTTTCTTATGGTATAACATAGAAAAAAATGATACTGGATCCTTAAGGGCATAACAAAGAAGCAGATCATATTGACTTATTATAGGCATAACACAGATACAGATAAAATCGGTTTCTTATGGGTATAACATAGAAAAAAAATGATACTGGATCCTTAAGGGCATAACAAAGAAGCAGATCATATTGACTTATTATAGGCATAACACAGATACAGATAAAATCGATTTCTTATGGGTATAACATAGAAAAAAATGATACTGGATCCTTAAGGGCATAACAAAGAAGCAGATCATATTGACTTATTATAGGCATAACACAGACACAGATAAAATCGGTTTCTTATGGTATAACATAGAAAAAAATGATACTGGATCCTTAAGGGCATAACAAAGAAGCAGATCATATTGACTTATTATAGGCATAACACAGATACAGATAAAATCGGTTTCTTATGGGTATAACATAGAAAAAAAATGATACTGGATCCTTAAGGGCATAACAAAGAAGCAGATCATATTGACTTATTATAGGCATAACACAGATACAGATAAAATCGGTTTCTTATGGTATAACATAGAAACAAATGATACTGGATCCTTAAGGCCATAACAAAGAAGCAGATGAAATTGGTTTATTAAGGGTATAACATATAAACAGATGAAATCTTTTCCTTTTGGGCATAACTAGAATCTGATGAATTCGGTTTCTTATGGGTATAACAAAGAAACAGATGAAATCTGTTCCTTTTGGACATAACTAGAATTTGATAAATTTGGTTTCTTATGGGTATAACATAGAAACTGATGATACTGGTTCCTTCTGGGCATAACACAGAAGCAGAATACCTTGGTTTATTACGAGTATAACATAGATTCAGATGAAATTGAAAAAATAAAATTGGAGAACTACATTCTCTGTCTACCTTTCTAATATTATTGCTCTCTCTCTCTCTCTCTCTCTCTCTCTCTCTCTCTCTCTCTTTATATATATATATATATATATACTTGAAAAACTGTACAGTAAAAATATGGAGTATATTCACTGACATACAAACTACTTTCTAGTGGCTGCTAACATACATGATCAGTTTTTAAAACTCTTAAAAATAATGTAAAGAAAATATTTAATGTAATCATTGTATTTTCTCTCCAAATCTGAACAAGAGGCACAAGTAAGGCTCATGTTGCTCACATCTGCAGCTGACATTTGTCGGTTTTGAATACAAATTATAGAGGGATTAAAAAAAGCTGCTTGGACTGCAATATGTATGGATGTCAAGCATATCTGAAAGATCTTGATGGTAGAACTTCACATACCCAATATGATTAGGTTCTGATCAGAAATATGGATGGACAACAGGCTATCATATCATAAGCTTGACAGGCCTTATGTTCCCTGTTTATGCAAAGTCTTTTTCTTAAAGTACACAATGATAAAGCAATGTAAATTCTTTTACAACTTATGCTAGTACCCCTTGGCATTTCACTATCAATTCATACATTAATTATGTTAAAATCCCTCATTATGCATTATCAATTCTTTCACTAATTATGTTAGACTCCATCATTATGCATTATCAATTAATTCACTAATTATGTTAGAATCCCTCATTATGCACTATCAATTCATTCACTAATTACGTTAGAATCCATGATTATGTACTATCAATTCATACAGTAATTATGTTAGAATCCGTCATTATGCACTATCAATTCATACACTAATTATGTTAGACTCTATGATTATGCACTATCAATTCATACACTAATTATGTTTATGCACTATCAATTCATACACTACTTATGTTAAAATCTGTCATTATGCACTATCAATCACTGTTATATTAGAATCTGTCAGTATGAGCCATCACAATATAGAAAACATACCAGATAAACTAACATCAAGTATAGGCCTTCATGATATGGTAAAAATACCAGATAAACTAACATCATGTATAGGCCTTCATGATATGGTAAAAATACCAGATAAACTCACATCAAGTATAGGCCTTCATGATATGGTAAAAATACCAGATAAACTAACATCAAGTATAGGCCTTCATGATATGGTAAAAATACCAGCAGTGTTTCCCTTTACCCTCTATTGCGCTTCAGAGACCCCCAATTTTTTAATTTGACCCCCAGTTTTGATACCAAAGTTTGGTTTTTACTCAGTCTGACCCCCAGTTTTGACACCAAGGAGATATTTGACTCTCAGTCTTGCACCCCTAGGGGATACACTGTACCAGATAAACTAACATCAAGTATAGGCCTTCATGATATGGTAAAAATACCAGATAAACTAACATCATGTATAGGCCTTCATGATATGGTAAAATAGCAGATAAACTAACATCAAGTATAGGCCTTCATGATATGGTAAAAATACCAGATAAACTAACATCAAGTATAGGCCTTCATGATATGGTAAAAATACCAGATAAACTAACATCATGTATAGGCCTTCATGATATGGTAAAATAGCAGATAAACTAACATCAAGTATAGGCCTTCACAACAGTTTTTGTTTGCTTTAGAATCAGAGTAGTCCATCTTAGGATCAATTCTCCAATCATAGGGCTAAATCAGTTTTATATTTAGTAAAATATAGTCCTTAACTATTGTGGTGCAAAATGGGAAACAGTACTTCTGTGCGTACCAAAATGATTTTAAGAATATTTTGTTCTTAAGAAATAATGCATGATACCTATGCTCTCATTTTTAGTTTCAAGTCTATCTATATAATAAAGCTCTGAACCAAAAAAAAAATAATGTTAAGCCTGAACAAGTACTATGAACCCAATTTTAACAAGTATTACCATCTCAATGTACATCATTACAAACGCAGCTATACAGTGCCAATGAAAAGTGAAATTCAAAAGATGTAAAAATGAAGAATTGCACACAAATTTCAGGAAGATAAACCATTCCACATGTGTTAACATTAAGTACAAGATACAATTTAAAAAGTAAAGTTTTTAAACATATGTTAAAATCATTTTTTTAAACACTGTACATGATCCTAGCAATTCAATAATACAAACTGACCTGTGCCTCTTGTAGTTCCTTCCTAAGCATATCAACTTCATTCCGCAGTTCCCGTATGATTCTTGCATTGGGATCTTCATTGACAACAGCATGGTTGACAATGCGTTTGGCACGATCTGCATAGCGCAGTGTAGACAATGTTTCCTCAAAATTGTCAGCAGCGGGACTGATAGTGGCTATCATTACAGTTTTACTGTTTCCTCCCAAGTTGTCCTGGAATTAAAAAGTCTTACTTTTATAATTCTGTTTGTGCAAGAATGACATGTGGGATAATGGTTTCTCACACATCACCCTGGCCATGTGGTCTAAGGGGCAATTCTTTACAGATCCCTGACATCTTGCCCAAGTCTATCAGGGTTCGGGACTAAAGCTCAGCCAGTGTAGATATGTGAGAAAGCTTTCAGTGGTTCTTCAGAAACATCAGGTTTGTCACCCCATCAAATATAATGGCTGCCATGTGTAGCCTATCATGTGCTTAAAGATAACATTAAACCCAAAACAACAACACATGTGCAATTAATGCCATAGAGATATCACTATGCTAATAATGTCAAGAATGTAAACAATGTTTGTTAAGGTTTTATACTAAAAAGACAACATTTTGTCAGCCCATGAAGAATAATTCTTGTTTTTAGCAAACAAATTCTGTTATTTATGTTTAATTAAATTGTTTGTTAGGTTTTTTTATTTAAAAAAATTATTATTTCCACACATGCCATTGTAATGTAACAGTGTATGCTGGACTTGACCTTGTCCTAAACTGAGTTCATTTCTGCTTGACCCAAATAATTTTTTTTATTTTATTCATTGTATACAATACATAGCTAAATTATTCTCTGTGTATGGGTTTAAAACAAGTATTATTATTAACAGAAGAAGAAACTATGTTTATTTGGGTCTAAGTTTTGGAATTTTCAAAGTAAATTGTACACAATCCAGGTTATTGTACTGTAAACATCAGGATCATTCCATGTTATTTTCCATTAGGTAAAGGTTTTCTTTTTAGAAAATGCTAATTGTGACATGAGGTCAAGTAAAGAATTATATAAAGTGTACATGAGAGGAATTTTATCTGTTGCTTTTAAGATCTAGCACCTTGAAATTGTATTGTGCCCACTACTTGGGCTGAAAATTATATTTCTTCAAATTAATGAATTCAAGTTACTATTTTCCTTAAAAATACAAATTTGCTCTGATAAAATTTTGAATAAAGACAATCACTGGAATTTATTGTGTATTTAAACCTTGAATTATATTTTTGTGATTCAACAAAAGACTGTTGGCACATCAACACACTAAGAGCTTCAACATCTGTCATCACCTTCAGATCTGGGATTTATTCTGGACGTTTATTGAATTTTTTATTCAGGACTTAAAATTACAAGGACCTGTGTCTGGAATTCTTGGATTTTTGGTGGCTTTAACTTTCAATACCGTAAGTCATTTTTTCTCATTTTCACTTTGTATTAAAGATTTTTTTAGTCTTGTATGTATTACTGCCCCCAACATGGAGTATGTGACTCTAAAAACATGATGTTGAAGTGTATGCAAATTACTTACATCGATCATTCTGCAATTAAGATAATTTTATGCATGTTTAAAATGAAGAAAAAAAAAACAATGTTCAAGATGAGCATCCCAATTTTTTCTTATATTCAATTTCAAGCTAATTTTTCCCAGATGAAATATTTATGTGGCTTTTGGCCTGCATAAGACTTAAAGAAATGGATTCCAAGGAATTGTGTCCCATATGTGGCAATGATTTCTTGGGATTGTTTTCCTGTATGAGACATTTTTACATAGAATTCAATGGGATCATCTCCTCAATGACACATTTTTAGGATTACATAAGATTTTGCCTTTAATGAGTCATTTTAAACTGGATTCCATGTGATTTTATCCTGAGTATGACATTTTTACCTAGGAATCAGCGAGATTTAATCTGAAATGAGACATTTTTACCTAGAATTCAGCGAGATTTAATCTGAAATGAGACATTTTTACCTAGGATTCTGTGAGATTTGGTCTGGAATGAGATATTTTATATTATTATATGAGGTTTATCCTGAATGAAATATTACATAGGATTACTGACATTTTTACAACATATAATTTATTTTATTGTATCAGATTTTGAAAAGTTAAATAAAAACTAAAGCAACATTTTAAGTCAAAACATGAGAAAAAGTACACTGAAAATAACAGAGATACCAAGATCGTGGTCAGAATATTTTTGAAATTTCCATTTGCACACTTCATGTGCCATGTTTATTTTGAAAATGAATAAATAAATAGTGAAAGATTTACTAAAAAAGTTTTGTATGTAAATCCAAAATATCAAACACTTATGGCCAAGATAATTTAAGTGAACTAATTGACACAGATCAATTAAAGAACACATCACAAGAGAAATTATTCATTGTATGTTTGTAAATAGCATGCTGTTAAAATATTTAATATTATCCTATATTATTTTGTTCTTTTTATTTCACCAGAAAATGTATATTAACATCTGAAATATTATTGAGGTGAGCTTCTTCAAAAAGCATTTTCTACCATTGTTCCAAGTATTAGGAATATGACCAAGGTCCAAGGGAGATAACTATCAAGTCTTTAATATTTAAATTTGTTTCCTCCCTTGATATAAAATTCATGAAACTCTAGTTAATCTGTACTGTCACTAATTTTGGTAATGCCATAGAGTAATTTTGTGTACCATTATTTTCTGTTAAGAACTTAAGGGTTTGAAAACTTTTGTAACTATTTTTATTAATATCATTATTGAGTATGCATTTATCTTTCTAATGTTGCAAAAGAAATATATAAATATTATATGGAGAGAGAGAGAGAGAGAGAGACAGAGAGAGAGAGAGAGAGAGAGAGAGAGAGAGAGAGAGAGAGAGAACACAAATCATATGGCGAATAACAGTCCTTTCAAGTGCATTGGATATGGTAAAGGATTGTGTTTGTCAGGGATTAAGATAAATGTAATATAAACTGACAATGAACAATGCAAAACCAGTATCAAACTATTCTCAGCTCTTTTTATTCTTAATGAGTCTTTTTCAAAGGCAAATACAAAACACAGGCAAGACAAACAAATAAAATGAAAACAACATTTGCGTTTGCAATACTTTACATAACAGTTTTTCTGTTTCATGCTGTTATGGAATACCATGTTGGAAGGAATGGCAAAAAAAAACATATGTCCTGTCAATGATTGTACAGATCACTGGAAATTAAATCTATTTAAGATCAATCTAAAGATGAAATCCAATTTAACTGAAATTGAATGGTACTTAGTACAGCTATAGAATGGACTAGAAGTACAACTATTCTAAATGGTCAATGGACATTAAGTAGGTACAACTCCTGTAGATGGTCAACAGAACACTGGAAGTTTGCTCTGATAAGGTTAGGTTAAAGACATTCACTGGAATTTATTATGTATTTAAACCTGGATTTATATTTTTGTGATTCAACAAAAGACTGTTGGCACATCAACAAGCTAAGAGCTTCAACACATGTCCGTTTCTGGATTTATTCTAGACTTTTACTGAGTAAGCAGTTAAATTACAAGAAAGGATGTTCAATCTATTTCAAGGCAGGACATGGTCTGATGTTTTCAAGATGCAGTTAAAAATTGGAATTACTTCCTTTGTATTGGCAAATCACTGTTTAGAAAACATAATAAAATAAGAAAATATTTTATTTGGAAAGAAGCTTAAAATAAACTATTTCTTTTGAATCCCCAACAAAGAATCCCAATCTGAGTCCACAAATCGTTTTTAAATTACATAATGAAATGTTTAATTTTATCAAAGATGTTTGAATGAAATTATCTCCCTTGCATTAAAAATGACAAGTCATTTTAATATAACACAATGAAATGTTATATTTTATTAAAGATCTTTAAATCAAATTATCTCCTTGTAGTTTAATCAATTGCCAAATTATTTTATATAACATAATGCAATGTTCCCATGCTTTTCTAAAGATAAATTTCCAGGTCATTTACAGGGTTTTTCCACGATGAAATTAATGTTTTCAAGGTTCACATATGACCATTACTGAATAGAATTAAAGAACATTTACAAGCTAAAAAACATGTGTTTTAAATCTAGAGATGTTTCTCAGTCAAGACACTCCAAAATATCTAAGTCAGAAAAGATGATCATGCACAAAACCACAAAATATATCACACAAAATAAGCTTGATTATGTTCCTATAAATTGGCATGTAAAGTCATTTCAATGTACAAAAAAATTCTAAGAAACATCAATTAGTTTTGTTTCTTCTCAAACTTTTAATTCTAATGAATTCTATGGCACTATATATGTGTGTGTGTGTGTGTGTGTGTGTGTGTTACAGTATTTTTTTTAAAAAACATTAAACACAAATAATTAGAATCTTCTCTTATAAGAACAAGGGTTTAAAGAGTTTAACCCTGAAATTATCTGTGCCAATAAAATCCCAAACAAGATTTTCCAAACAACCTCCTTAAGACAATCTGGTTATAAATCCATCATTTAAAAAACATTTTCAAATGGGTTGCTTTAAATCAGAGGTCTCAAACTCAAACTATTCTGTGGACCACATGAGGACATTTTCAATGATCCAAGGGCCGCACCACAACTGTCATTTCTCATGACATCTTGTGACGTCAGTCACTTTGCGGGCAGGCCGTGTGCTAGAGACCCCTGACAAAAGAATGTCAAAATTATATACTGTTGTATAAACAAGGAATGAATTTTCTATAAAATCAACTGTCTTCCTGTAATTCATTAAACCAGTCCCCAAACCTGTACTGATACAGTGGCTCATATCAGTATCAATTTATAATACAAGGGATGACAATTTCTCCTTTCATTTCATTGATTCTGCAATTTGGACAAATTTGGCTTAAAACGTATAGCAGTCTGTTTTCTAATTCGGGTTTCCTCTGAATATTCCCTTATACCGGCATGAAATCGATAGAAAAATCATTAATTTTTTCAGAAATGTTAAGTATTATCATTATGTCTTTAATCCACTGACAAACTAGATGAAAATATGGCATAGATGAAACCTGTCCCTGTACTCATAATCTGTATTACCAGTCTCATGACTTCACAAATCTCAACCGACAACATCAGAAGTCAAAGGATAACAACAACATATTCCATTTTAATGTTGTTGTACAGAAATTAAATTATATTAAATGAAAGTCAGATAATGTTTGTAAAAACCAGCATTCTGGCCAGTCTGATTTATCAAACTGAGAACTCGTGTCAAAGTGAAGTCACGTGATACAACGAAACTAAAGAAGTTGTTCTTGGAATATATAAATATGGAAAATTGTTGTATTCTTTCAGTTTAGGTTTTTTATTACAACCAGTATATAACTTTCATTTAATTTTTTTTTTTAAATGTGGTACGTTAGATTTATGTACTCATGCAACTAGCAATGCAAATCATGAGTACCAGGTCACATTTCATCAATGCCATAGTTTCGTCTTGTCCTTCAGCTGATTAAAGACAATGATTATAATAGTCACAATTTCTGAGAAAATAAGCCATTTTCATATCGATTTCATGCATGTATGGGGCCCTGAGTGGAAGAGTGGTCTAAAGCACTCACCATTACGAATAACTGCCATCTCACCTCTGTGTGAGTTCAAGTCTTGGGCTCAGCCAATGTGGGTATGCGAGAAAGCTTGCAGGTAGTTTCTTATGAGTCTATGGTTCTTTCCCGGGGTTTCCCAGGTTCTTCCTCACCATTAATACTGGTCGCCATGTATAACCTATCTTGTGCTGAAAATGGTGTTAAACCCTATAACAACATCATCCATGTATCACTCGTTTAACAGCATTTAAAGTTTGCTCGGCCATCCAGTAAGCAGCTACGCTTTGCCACCACCATGATGGCGTCCTGTGATGCTAGACTGGTTTTCATATCTTCCAAGAAAGGAAAGATACAGATATCGAGCTGACTTTGAAAATAAAAGTCTACTAAACGAATCTAATCCAATGAGCATTTGGATTTACTGTTTATTGCAAACACCCAAATGATCCATACTGCACCCTCCAAATATTCTGGTTAAAACTCGATATATTTAACTCACTATCATTTTAGTTATGATAATTACATGATTGTTTCAGCATCATGTGCTGGCAAAAAATTCCCAGGTTTTTCGCAACTTTTATGATTATTTGCGAAAATTCAAGGATTTTTCATGGTTGGGAAAAAAATTATTTCTCCTAACTTTTTCCCGATTTCCCAGTAGCGTGGGAACCCTGACAATAAAAACAGAGCATAATAATAAGATTATTACTTGAATCTTGATCAAGTGAAGGATTTGAAAATTATTGGAATTAATGAATCAATTAAGGAGTGATTTTTGCATACCCACTTTGGAAATCACACAGTAAATGTAATGCATTATATATAAAATTCTCTACAACACCCTACTGGTGAAAACAACCCACAATAGAACCAGGCCTATATAACATTTAAATTTTCTTTTTAAATAAAGCAATCCCAACTACTATGTCCCTCAAAGAAAACTATGTTAAATAATTATTAACATTTTTGCCACATTGTATCCATATGTAAGACACATTTAAAATTACCTTCAAAAGCCATGTTAACACAGAATCTCGATATGGCACAAATTTATCTTTCTTTCTTCCTCCAGACTGCTCTGCCAGGGCTGAAATCACCAAACCTAAAGTTGTCAGAGATCTGGAAGATAATAAAAACATTTAGGTATACCCCTTCTTGATGATACTCATAAAAAACAACTTATGCTGTCCATTTTTCATCATTAAACTCCTATCCAGTCCTGTTTCAACATTAAACTTTTATCTAGTCCTGTTTCAACATTAAACTTCTATCTAGTCCTGTTTCAACATTAAACTTTTATCTAGTCCTGTTTCAACATTAAACTTTTATCTAGTCCTGTTTCAACATTAAACTTCTATCTAGTCCTGTTTCAACATTAAACTTTTATCTAGTCCTGCTTCAGCATTAAACTTTTATCTAGTCCTGTTTCAACATTAAACTTTTATCTAGTCCTGTTTCAACATTAAACTTTTATCTAGTCCTGTTTCAACATTAAACTTTTATCTAGTCCTGCTTCAACATTAAACTTTTATCTAGTCCTGCTTCAGCATTAAACTTTTATCTAGTCCTGTTTCAACATTAAACTTTTATCTAGTCCTGTTTCAACATTAAACTTTTATCTAGTCCTGTTTCAACATTAAACTTTTATCTAGTCCTGCTTCAACATTAAACTTTTATCTAGTCCTGCTTCAACATTAAACTTTTATCTAGTCCTGTTTCAACATTAAACTTCTATCTAGTCCTGTTTCAACATTAAACTTTTATCTAGTCCTGTTTCAACATTAAACTTTTATCTAGTCCTGCTTCAGCATTAAACATTTATCTAGTCCTGTTTCAACATTAAACTTTTATCTAGTCCTGTTTCAACATTAAACTTTTATCTAGTCCTGTTTCAACATTAAGCTTTTATCTAGTCCTGTTTCAGCATTAAACTTTTATCTAGTCCTGTTTCAACATTAAACTTTTATCTAGTCCTGTTTCAACATTAAACTTTTATTTATCTAGTCCTGTTTCAACATTAAACTTCTATCTAGTCCTGCTTCAACATTAAACTTCTATCTAGTCCTGCTTCAACATTAAACTTCTATCTAGTCCTGTTTCAACATTAAACTTTTATCTAGCCCTGTTTCAACATTAAACTTTTATCGAGTCCTGTTTCATCATCAAACTGATATCTAGTCCCATTTCAATTACTTGTGATAACAACTTAAAACAGAAGTGAAATATGGTACCAGCAATATGATGCTGTTTTCTGCTGACACTGGCAATACAGGAAATTCAAGAATATACCAGAACTAACTTAAGCATACAGTTAATATTGTACCAACAGTACAAACTTTAGACCTACAGTTATACTGTACCAGCAGTACAAACATTAGGAATACAGTTATACTGTACCAAAAGCACAAACTTTAGGCACACAGTTAATATTGTACCAATACAAACTTTAGACCTACAGTTATACTGCACCAACAGTACAAACTTTAGGCCTACAGTTAATACTGTACCAACTGTACAAACTTTAGGCCTACAGTTAATACTGTGCCAACTGTACAAACTTTAGGCCTACAGTTAATACTGTACCAACTGTACAAACTTTAGGCCTACAGTTAATACTGTACCAACTGTACAAACTTTAGGCCTACAGTTAATACTGTACCAACTGTACAAACTTCAAGCATACAGAAAATAGTGCAATATAAGTGCAAAGCTGAGACACATTTTTAACACTGCACCTACAGTACCAACTTGACACATACAGTTAATACCTTATTTGGTACCTATAGTACCAACTTGACACGTACAGTTAATACCTTATTTGGTACCTATAGTAACAACTTGACACATACAGTTAATACCTTATTTGGTACCTATAGTAACAACTTGACACATACAGTTAATACCTTATTTGGTACCTATATTAACAACTTGACACATACAGTTAATACCTTATTTGGTACCTATAGTAACAACTTGACACATACAATTAATACCTTATTTGGTACCTATAGTAACAACTTGACACATACAGTTAATACCTTATTTGGTACCTACAGTAACAACTTGACACATACAGTTAATACCTTATTTGGTACCTATAGTAACAACTTGACACATACAGTTAATACCTTATTTGCTACCTATAGTAACAACTTGACACATACAATTAATACCTTATTTGGTACCTATAGTAACAACTTGACACATACAGTTAATACCTTATTTGGTACCTACAGTAACAACTTGACACAGACAGTTAATACCTTATTTGGTACCTATAGTAACAACTTGACACATACAGTTAATACCTTATTTGCTACCTACAGTAACAACTTGACACATCAGTTAATACCTTATTTGGTACCTATAGTAACAACTTGACACATACAGTTAATACCTTATTTGGTACCTATAGTAGCAACTTGACACATACAGTTAATACATTATTTGGTCCCAATCCCTACTATACTCTTGACCAATATTCATCATTCAATGACTGATGAAAGATATGTTTGGCAGTTGGATATTTTATGAGGTTTCGCATGAACATTGATGTCTAAATTGTAAATCTAAAAATGATGCACATATTTTAGTCAAGACTGTATAAATAATATGTGAAAGGCTTTAGTGAAATTTCATGGAACTTAAGGTAAGAATAAATGCATGTGTATGACGTTTACAAAACTGTCCAATTAATTTAAAACTTTCTGGGGTACATAGTGATGCTGGGGCATAGCATCAGTAATGTTGCTAACTGTAGATGGAGGCTGAATGAGATACCGTACCAACAGCACACATGTTAGGCAAACATTAATAGCAATACAAACATGACCAACTTTAAAAATACAGTTAATAATGTACTAAAATATAAAATGACTTTTTCATGCAGCATTTAATGTGAAGATATGTCATCTTCTTAAGCTTTACTTTAGATGTGAACATTACTGATGCCAATCGCCATCAACATTGTCATCAAAGTTTTACATGTTACATACTAAACAATAACAGCATACATATATCAATTTGTATTCATTTGAAACTAAACCTGTCTGTAACTTACCAAAGTCTGAATGACAATTTTTCTTGGAAGCAAAGAGCATAAAAGAGGACTATAATCAATTGTAGCAACTGAGAATCCATTTCCTTGCAGGACTTTATTTGTTATTATTTTGGGCAGAAACAAAAGATGAAACTATGATAAATTAAAAGAAATGCCTCTGACTAGCAGATAATCCTATTCTATTTTATAATTTTGTTTGTCATATAAATTTATATACTGTGGCAACCAAGAAATCCACAAATACAGGCATTCAACGAGAAACACAATCTGCAGTGCAATTTTGTACCGTGGAATTGAACTACCGCTATTAGGCAAGTTGACGGGATATACAGCATCCTCCACCTATGCTCTATCAAACAGCTATATTAACATCGACTTTTCCATCTTTATAACAATACATTTTTATTTTTATCACTTCACTAACTTCCGATTTAGACCTGTACTTTTAATAAGATAATGAGAATGCTGGATAAATGAACACTGTCGATTAAAACTGAGTTGTGACGACAAAGTAAGTATATACTCAATCTCAAGGTCACACCAGAAATTCTGAGTTTACTGTAAAATGGCTCCAAAACCATTATGTGCAAATGGGAAATGGGTTTGGATACAAACTGGAGATGTGTCACGACATAGGGGTGGCTATGGTCTTTAGCTACTAACTGGAGATGTGTCATAGCAATATGGGGAGGGGAAAGACCTTATCTAGAAAGTGAAAATGTGTCATTGAATAAAAATTCCCATTCCTGTTAGGTATTTCTAAAGAGGAGGACATAACTTGGTTAAATAATGATAGAAAAAGATGATAATCTTGACATCGACATCGTATGGAGCTCAAAATTAATTCATGCAAACAGTTCATTACGTTTATCAAAATCTACCAAGTAAAAATTAAAGCTGTAAACAATAAGATGTACAGAAGAGTAAACAAATGGAGGATCAATACAAGTTGGACTAAAGTTTTATACAATATGATAGACAGAACAAGGAGCAACTAATTTAACATATAGAACACTTGAAATAGGTACATAACACCTGGATACATATGGCAACAGAAATAGGTACCATACCACCCAGGATACATATGGCAACTGAAAAAAGTACCATAACACCCTGGATACATATGGCAACTGAAATAGGTACATAACACCCTGGATACATATGGCAACTGAAATAGGTACCATACCACCCAGGATACATATGGCAACTGAAAAAAGTACCATAACACCCTGGATACATATGGCAACTGAAATAGGTACATAACACCCTGGATACATATGGCAACTGAAATAGGTACCATACCACCCAGAATACATATGGCAACTGAAAAAGGTACCATAACACCCTGGATACATATGGCAACTGAAATAGGTACATAACACCCTGGATACATATGGCAACTGAAATAGGTACCATAACACCCTGGATACATATGGCAACTGAAATAGGTACCATAACACCCTGGATACATATGGCAACTGAAATAGGTACCATAACACCCTGGATACATATGGCCACTGAAATAGGTACCATAACACCCTGGATACATATGGCAACTGAAATAGGTACCATAACACCCTGGATACATATGGCAACTGAAATAGGTACCATAACACCCTGGATACATATGGCAACTGAAATAGGTACCATAACACCCTAGATACAGAGCAACTGCAATAGGTATAATACCCTATGGTAACATCAGTCTTACTTATTGATATTGCAATAGGTATAATACCCTATGGTAACATCAGTCTTACTTATTGATATTGCAATAGGTATAATACCCTATGGTAACATCAGTCTTACTTATTGATATTGCTATGGTAACATCAGTCTTACTTATTGATATTGCAATAGGTATAATACCATATGGTAACATCAGTATTACTTATTGATATTGCTATGGTAACATCAGTCTTACTTACTGATATTGCTATGGTAACATCAGTCTTACTTACTGATATTGCTATGGTAACATCAGTCTTACTTATTGATATTGCTATGGTAACATCAGTCTTACTTATTGATATTGCTAAGGTAACATCAGTCTTACTTTTATTGATATAGGTATGGTAACATCAGCTTGAGTCTTACTTATTGATATTGCTCCCTTCCCTTAGCCTGTCACCAACAGCTCCTGTTTTCTGAGCACGCTCACTGCCTGCCAAGTCCACCAGACTCAGTTTGCTCACCTTCTCTCCTGACACCTGCATACAAACAATGTTTCAATTTTTAAAAGGTTCTAGAACAATTTATATTTATTTGTTTCAGGCACATTTCCATTATAACTAGAACTGATTTTTAAATTTGTTCCAAGAATCTTGAATATAACCAAACTATTGTGTAATGAATATAAAAGGACACAGTAACCTTCTACCACACAGGTACATAATAAATATTAAAAGAAAACATTACACATCATCCTTCTTCATCTCAGGTACATAATAAGTATCAAAATAACACATTACACATCATCCTTCTACACCTCAGGTACATAATAAGTATCAAAAGAACACAATACACATCATCCTTCTACACCTCAGGTACATAATAGATATCAAAAGAACACAATACACATCATCCTTCTACACCTCAGGTGCAAAATGAGCATGCTGTTCACATTTTACTGCCAATATGAAACATCTCAATAAAATTTCAATGTTTATACGAGTACACAGAACAAAATATTTTGAGTTTTATCAGATTCAAAGTTACACAAATACAATGAATTGAAACTCACTTAAAAACTTGAAATTGGATTTCAGCTGCTGAATTCCATAAAATGATGATAGTTATGGTCAAGAAACTGCCTTTGGTCTTGCATTAAGTATAACACACCTTGCATTAAGTAGCATTAAGTATAACACACCTTGCATTAAGTATAACACACCTTGCATTAAGTATAACACACCTTGCATTAAGTAGCATTAAGTATAACACACCTTGCATTAAGTATAACACACCTTGCATTAAGTAGCATTAAGTATAACACACCTTGCATTAAGTATAACACACCTTGCATTAAGTATAACACACCTTGCATTAAGTATAACACACCTTGCATTAAGTAGCATTAAGTATAACACACCTTGCATTAAGTATAACACACCTTGCATTAAGTATAACACACCTTGCATTAAGTATAACACACCTTGCATTAAGTATAACACACCTTAACAAGCTGTACCCGATTATTTTGAGTCAGCACATAAGAGTAAGTTTATCAGTCAGTCAATGACCCAATAATAGGCAAGGGAAAAACATTACTTCACATGCAGCTTAGAGAAATTAGAGATGATCTTGGCTAAATCTAATGTCTTACTAACTTAAAAAGTGCCAGCTTGTACTTGTTGTCGTGTTAAGCACCATTTTTCAGCACTTGATAGGCTATTCATGGCGGCCAGTATTAATGGTGGACGAAGAAACCGGGGGAAATCCCTGGAAAGAACCACCGACCCACGAGAAGATACTGGCAAGCTTTCTCACATACTCACATTGGCGAATCTGAGACTCGAACCCACGCAGAGGTGAGATAGCAGTAATCCGTAATGGAGAGCGCTTTAGACAAGTCGGCCTCTCAGGGCCCCGAGCCAGCTTGTAATGTAAGCTCTTGATAACCAAATGCATGTGGATTACCCAATTTAGAACAAACACGTTTATCTGCTAATTACTGATTTGTGATAGATTCTATTCATTTAAATATGATAACACAACATTGTTTTTAAAATTGGAAATACCTGGATTTTAATAACCAGGCATGCTGCCACAAAATTGCTACTTTGCCAACATGGACCAATAAAATAGTATTTTAAGTCAGATTCACTCAACACTCGACTTACTTTCAATGTGTGTGTGTGTGTGTGTGTATATATATATATATATATATATATATATATATATATATATATATATATATATATATATATATATATATATGGCTGTAATCTGTCTTTCTCGCAAGTCAAGATGTTAGAAAGATCTGTAACGCAAATCTGACATACTCAATGATTTTGGTGTATCAATGGTTTTACCAAGCTAGGACCAATATCATTCCAATCAATGTAAAAGCAAATATTTTTTCTGTAAAACAAAGAATTGTGAACCTTAAAGGATTTAGTGGATGTTCTCACATAATTGGTCTCTCATTCTCTGTCTATCTTAAATCATATTTATGATTTCTCTATTTCCCAGATGCACATAGTAAAATTTCTGTGTTCAAATCGTACATTTCAGTGGTTTTAAAAAAATAGAATTTAGTCTTCAAATCGTACATTTCAGTGGTTTTAAAATAATGGAATTTAGTCTTAAAAATTAAAAATTAAAAATTAAAAATTGTGCAGGTGTGCTTGTACATCTATATGAATATAAATTACAATTTTTCACATCTGCCAATAAACAGATAAACTATCAAAATAAAACAAATGGAATCAAAATATGTAATTTGGTCTTGAGTGTGTTCACTGAATTAAATTTGTCAATAATCAATTACTTTTTTTGTTTTTACATCTATGACAAACATTCAAATATTTTTATTCTCTAATGATAATCTTTTTTCCTTTTAATCACATTTGATATGAAAATATCTTATGGAAATTACAATAAAACATAAATAAAGCCATTGTAAAGCAACAAAACCATTCTTGGGAGGTACAAAGATCATAGACTCCTTCTTTGTACTTAAGATTTAGAATAAGTTAATGTGAGACAAGATCTCTCTTTTTTCTTATATTTATTTCCCATTTAGAACCATTTTCATATTAAACCTATAAAACAGTCATCTCATACATTTTGATTATTTGAAAGAAAAAAAACAAACAACTAAAACCTAAACAATGGATTTAAACTTTCATCTCAATCCATCTTATTGCCTTTTTGTATGTCATCAGTTACACCTGTCAATAAAGGTGATCACTCTTTGTAATGAATACCTGTCATTCCCCTTGGGGCTATAAACTCAAGGTACATATTGTTGAATCTTAAATAAATCAGATTATTTATGAAAATCCTCTTTCCTCTAAAAACAAATACGGTGATAAAATGTATCTCTCACCAATTGTTTCCATCAAGAAATTAACAGTGTACAATATTCTTCATCCAAAACATTAACACATTAACACCTGAAGATTGTTGTCATTCTCACCTGAAAAGGAGGTAGGAAAAGCATGGGGGAGTTAACTTCTGAATGCATTAAAATACATGTTTCCTCGATATTTTCTTGGCAAATTGTCTAAATTCTAGTCACAAAATCCAGTTACAATAACAGATAATTATTGGCCCCAAACTTCAGGTCTGAAAAATTACATCTGTCCTGCTATGCTCTGTACCAAGAGTATAAATAAAGTCTTTATTGCTTGGTACCACTGTATAGCCTGATCAATTTTTCTGTAATACAACCCACTTTGGCATATCATAAATGATATACAGAGTTTAAATACAAACTCGTGATGTGCAAACATGGTCAATAATTTCAAATGACGAGAAAAAATATGTTATGAAACTTGAAGACATACTAAATCTTATTTTTTAGCTTTGGCATTTTTGCAGCAGATCTTTGTAGTGTGAATCATCGTAGTTTCTCTTTTCTGCAGAATAAAAAGTGAATTCATACTAACCAATAAGGTTAGCAATGGTGTTTCCTGAAGACATTGCTTAAATAATAACAAAAACGAGAATAGCCAATCAGACTTCACATCCTACAGTAATATTTTCACTGTCATGTGAGATCTGCACTTTTATCATTCAGAGCCAACTAGAAAATTAAAATTAAAAATAAATAAAATAAAACTTAAAATTATGGTGAAAAATCCATGTCAATAATACTTTCCATTTAGAATAGTATTAACAGGATTTCAAAATAGCTGCCATGCTTGCCATATAAGTTGTCATATTGGCCCAATGTTCATTCCAAAAAAACTAGAAAACATAAAAAGTCTTTTAATGAAAATAACACAGCATTATGACTTTCCATTCCAGAGAAGTAGCAATAAGACAATTTTCAATATGGCCGTCATAGTGGCCATCTTGGATGACTGAACAGCACCATTATCATTTCAGACCAACTTGACCTTGGGAAAATGTGTGTGTGAAGTTTCATGGCCTATCATCCAAGCAGTGTAGGAGTAGTGACAATAAACTGATCCCGATTCCAGACAACATGCAATTAAAAACTACGGATTTATGTGTTAGTGTAATTTGGATTCTAAGGTAGCTTTAACAATTTTTCAGTCATAATCGCTACAATGTCTGCAGTGTGGCAGTTTTATAGTGATATCTAGAACTGGTGCATCATGCCACGGGCATGTAGCATCATGTCCTACCCAGTCTGATTATCCTTATACCAGGCCAACCAGACCTATTAATGCTGAGTGCCAAGCAAGACAGCTGTTAGTACCCACTTTTCTAAGTCCCTAAGGATTTATGACCCACAGTGCTAAAATAAAAACTATAACAGAATCTTGATGTCCCTTTTGCCGTAAATGAGACAAGATAAGACAATAAAATAAACAACCAGCAAAATTTTCTTATAATGTTTAAATGTTAATGTGTAAGTAAATAATTTAACATCACTCTATGTTAACTTTCTTGTCATGACAAAAAATAGATTTCATCATAATAAGTAAATTAATTATTTGTATTTAAAAATATTATTTGTACAAAAATGATACAGTCCTTTTAAGTAATGATGACAAAAATGGGGTACAATTTTTAAAGCTGACAATTAATCCTTATATTACAAATGTCATTTTGATTTACAAAAATAAGATACTAGTTCTTTATTTGAAAATAATGACATATAAAATAAACGCTGAAAGCCCACAAGGCTAATCCTGGGATGAATAAAGACTTGTTTAGATGTAGTGATCTTGCACCAATGACATAATGGGAATCATTCATTACCTGACAATTAAACATCGACACCTTACAGATGTAACCATTGTTGCCTATGGTAAGAAAACCTTATGTGTTCAATTCATCAATGACAGAAGAAAACATTGGATTTTACAAATATTTTTCTTTGATCACTGATAACCATATCATCAAACAAGATTCATCATTTTCTACATGTATCAGACCCTTTAACAAACTCCATTCTAGCTGCAATTATGAGGAACCTCATTCTGTTGACAATAATATTTCTTCTTTTCTACAAAAGTTATGGAAAATCTCTATCACAAAGCACAGAAGACAATGACGGGTTAGATGCTCATGAACTTGTAAGGCGTCAAGCATTGAGCCCACAAGAGGGGGCCAAAGTACCAAGGTCATTAACAAGAGGAACTGAATTACATTTGACTACAGAAAACACAACATCTATTTCCAAAGAGGGAGAACTACTGAGAGAAGTTTTCTTGGCTTCACAAAATCCTGAGTTACCTTCACCTAATGAAAAGGCAACATCTGATTCCACTCCAGACGCACAGTATACAAATGGAGCTCAACATGTTCTTGGAGGAAACAAAGGCATCAATACAGATAGCACATCCCTCCCTCAGAATAAAACTACACGGATTAGGCACTCGGATGAAGGCTTAAATTTTGATCACAGGACCAATTTACCACAGTCTTCTGATGGAAAGCACCAAGACTGGACTCCAACAGTAGAAAGTAAATACTCTGCAACCATGGCCTTTCCTCAATCACTGGGGCTAGAACATCCTAACACACACAATGGAGCTAGTCAGATAGATATGGTTGGCTCTGGACCTATCGCCCTCCCACAAACCCAAGGATCAGAGAGCACAGCTTCTAAAGGTAGATTCTAAATACAGATTTTTTTCATATTAGCATAAACTGGTCTCTCTCTCTCTCTCTCTCTCTCTCTCTCTCTCTCTCTCTCTCTCTCTCTCTCTCTATCTCTCTCTGTATTTCTCACTCTTTTTTCTCAATTCAATTCTTACTAAAGGAATTAGTGTTACCGTTTCTTTGAAATGAAACAAAATTGAAATCTGAATTCAAATAACCTTCTTTTAAAAAAGAAACTCTCTCTCTCTCTCTCTCTCTCTCTCTCTCTCTCTGTATTTCTCACTATGTATTTCTCACTCTTATTTACTCAATTCAATTCTTACTAAAGGAATTACAGTGTTACCAACATTTGTTTAAAAAGACAAAAAAATTGAAATCTGTATTCAAATAACTCTTAATAAAAAATAAAAATATCTCTCTCTCTCTATGTAATTCTCACTCTTCTTTTCTCAATTCAATTGTTACTAAAGGCAATTCTTACTAAAGGAATTAGTGTTACCAACATTTGTTTAAAAAGATAAAAAATTGACAAAAAAAAAATCTGTATTTAAATAACACTTTTATATAAAAAAAAAACACATTCTAAACAAAGAATGTCCTTCTGTGATATAAAAACCGAAAAAGCATTGAGCTGGATAATAATGTCATGTTTAGTGAAATGATTTTTGGAATTTACAGTCAAAAGTTTTGTTCTATGTCCTATGTAAACCTTATTTGGAATTTACAATCAAAAGATTTGTTGTTGTATGGTTTAATGCCACTTTTCAGCACATGATAGGCTATACATGGCGGCCAGTATAATTGGTGGATGAAGAACCCCGTAAATACCCCTAGAAAGAACCACCAACCCACGACAAGCTATTGGCAAGCTTTCTCACATAACTACATTAGCCGAATATTAGACTCGAACCCACGCAGACAGAGGTGAATAGGCAGTGATCCGTAACAGAAAGTGCTTTAGACCACTCGGCCACTATGGGTCCCCTCCCAAATAAAGTTTTGTTTTATGTCCTATATAAAGCAAATTGTCCTTACATTCAGCTCTATATGGTCTTGTCAAGTTTGGTTGTTTACATTTTTGTCACTGGAAAAAAAAGCCTTCCAGATCATACTCGTACTTTATGGATGTTTTCAAAATAATGCCTATTGTCTGAAATTGCAAACAATACAGCTTATATGTCTTGGGTTTTATTTGTATTTCACTGAGGTGAGAGAGGTTTGCTGAGATGAAAGGCATTTAAAGTTGGCACAATTTGTATTTAAACAAATACAATGGAACAGTGAGCTCAGGTACAATACAGTTTCACTTCCAACTATTGAGATGAGGCTATGGGTGGCCTAGTGGTCTGAGGCACATTCACACATCTCACCTGTCAACCCAAGTTCCAGTCTTGGCTCAAGCATCATGTGTATGTGACAATGCTTGCCACTGGCCTCCCATGTGCTGATAAAAAGTGTTAAATCCAACAAAACAAAACAAAACCAATCCTAACAAAACCACAAAAAAAACTACCTTGAGCTAACTATGAGTTGACTTTTCAGTTGCATGTGACACAATGATCTTTCTACCATGACAAAATGATCTTTATACCATGACACAATGATCTTTATCCAATTTATCCCGTGACACAATGATCTTTATACCGTGACACAATGATCTTTATACCATGACACAATATCTTTATACCATGATACAATGATCTTTAATACCGTGACATAATGATCTTTATACCATAACACAATGATCTTTATACCATGACACAAATAATTTTACTTTGACACAGTGATCTTTATACCGTGACACAATGATCTTTATCCCGTGACACAATGATGTTTATACCTTGACACTGATCTTTATACCATGATACAATGATCTTTATACCTTGACACAATGATCTTTATACCATGACACAAATAATTACACTTTGAAACAATGATCTTTATATCGTGACACAATGATCTTTATACCATGCATGACACAATGATCTTTATACCGTGATACAATGATCTTTATACTGTGACACAACAATCTTTATACCTTGACACAATGATCTTTTTTATACCATGTATGACACAATGATCTTTTTTATACCATGCATGACACAATGATCTTTTTTATACCATGCATGACACAATGATCTTTTTTATACCATGCATGACACAATGATCTTTTTTATACCATGCATGACACAATGATCTTTTTTATACCATGCATGACACAATGATCTTTATACCGTGACACAATGATCTTTATACCTTGACACAATGATCTTTTTTATACCATGCATGACACAATGATCTTTTTTATACCATGCATGACACAATGATCTTTTTTATACCATGCATGACACAATGATCTTTATACCGTGACACAATGATCTTTATACCTTGACACAATGATCTTTATACCAGTTTCTTTGCATCATGATATGAAAGCCTGATAAACAACATATAGGAAATCATCATGTTAATTCTTTTGGCTGACAGTACAGGCCAAAGAAAGTCATGTTAATTCTTTTGGCTGAAAGTAAGGGTCCAAAGAAATGCTCACAATAATTAATTTGGCTGACAGTAAGTGCCCAAAGAAATGGTAATTTTAATTCTTTTAGCTGATAGTAAGGGCCCAAAGAAATAGTCACAATAGTTCTTTTGGCTGACAGTAAGGGCCCAAATAAATAGTCATTTTAATTCTTTCAGCTGATAGTAAGAGCCAAAAGAAATAGCCATATTAATTTTTTTAGGTGACAGTAAGGGCCTAAAGAAATACATGTAGTCATAATAATTATTTTGGCTGACAGTAAACACCCCAAAAAATAGTCAGATTAATTCTTTTGGCTGACAGGGTGAATGTCAAGGTCAATGCCAGACTAAAGTAGGTGAGGTCGTACCTTACTTTCTTACAAAAAAGAACTTAAAGATAATTCTACAGTGTATTAATATCCCCTTTATTTGAAATAAAACTCAACTTAATACCTAGTATTTAACATGGATAATAAATAGGACTTAGAATTCACCTGATCCTGAAACACAACCTAATATCAAGTATTTAACATGGATAATAAATTGGACTTTCACCTCATCCTGAAACACAACCTAATATTACGCATTTAACATGGATAATAGATAGGACTTAGAAGTCACCTGATCCTGAAACCTAACCTAATATCAAGCATTTAAATGGATAATAAATTGGACTTAGAATTCACCTCATCCTAAAACCCAAATTAATACCCAGCTTTTACATCAATAATACATTTATTACAATATACGAATACCAAGCATTTAACATCGATAATACATTTTTTTCTATATACAAACACCAAGCCTTTAACATCGATAATACTACATGTACAAGTACCAAGCCTCGAACATCGATAATACATTAATAGCTATATGCAAATACCAAGCCTTTAACATCGATAATACATTTATTACACTATACGAATACCAAGCCTTTAACATTGATAATACATTTATTACTATATACATATACCAAGCCTTTAACATCAATAATACATTTATTACTATATACATATACCAAGCCTTTAGCATTGATAATACATTTATTACTATATACAAATACCAAGCCTTTAACGTCGATAATACATTTATTACTATATACAAATCCACCTCCAACAAGATCATCTGCAGCAATAATCTCTTGATAAATCTCCTAATTAGGATTAATTATTTTAGCGGATCTATTTTCCCTTTTAGCTTGTAAGTGCTTAATTTTCTATGATGTTCTATAAATCCTGTTTTAATTGTAAATTGTTATGTGAATCAAATGGAAAAATAGCCTGTTCTCTCTCAATGTGAAAATATTTTGCTGCAGATAGTGAAGGATATACAGTGTACTTGGTACCAATAAAATAAAACAGATTTCTGTAATGATATAAATGGTGAAGTTGGTTTTTGCTACAGGTAACTTGGACTAAAGCAGAAACATTGCCCTTGTTCTTATTTACATTTGACCCTGAAAGTTATAGCTTTTGTAATAAAATTTATTCAGTTACCAAAGGTTTTAAGATTTAAAAAATAAATGTGCAGAAAACCAACATTTCTCTGAGTTTCTTTGTTTCTTCCATTCTCTATGTCTGGTTATCTTTAATCCAATACAGACGCAAAACAACCCAACACAGACTTTTTAATTAAGGTAAATCAACACACACACAAAACACTACAAGCCTCCTAAGCTATTGCACAAAAACTTTACAAACATACAAGTATATCCACCTAAGCATAAACAGAGATGTATGTCTCATTGTTTTCTTTGAGCCATGCCAGGTTCGACTTTATTCTTGATGAATTCTGTTTCAGATGGTCCATCTGCTGGCCAGCCTGAGAACACCCCACAATCACCTATTGGAAGGCAGATCAGAATTTCTACTAGGGGACCAGGTCAATCACCCAGAATGCCATCAACAGGTGCTGATGGTCAGCAAAATTTGAGGTCTCCTTTGCATGGAGGGCAACAGAGCCAGCCTCCTAGAGGATCACAGGGTCGACAATCGGGACAGTTGGAACAAAGGCTTCCACCGAATCACATAAATCAACAAGAATCTCCAGAGGGACTTCAACCCAAACATATGAGCCAGCAAAGCCCTAGAAATCAGCATGACTCAAACAGAAGAGACCCACAAGAAAGATCTGACAGGCCCAGTGAGCGACTGGCACAAGGCTGGGACCAAAGAGGTCTTGGGTCTTTTGACAGTAGAAGCTCAACAGGAGGATCTGGGATTGACCTAGCAGGAGCAGCATTGCTGAATTCAAATATTGGAGATACTATTGGAGACCGTATTTCTGATGGACTGGAACCAATGGCAGAACGGCAAATTGGAATGAATCAACAGAGAGGTTCTGGAAGGGGCTCAAGCTGGTCCCAGGGGGACTGGTCAGGAAGGGATGCATCTAGATCTGGCCTGGCCCCTAGGCGCCCAACTGATTATCCAATCACAGGAAATGGGTCAAGTTCAGGTATGACAGATATGATAGACTCTGGACCTCAAAGAGGAGACAGTAGAGCTGGACTAGATCCAATAGCCAATTTTAATAGCAATCAGTATAACACACAGTCGAGTGACCAAATAAATTCCAGAAATATGCCAATAAGCCCGTACAACATAGAGAGTTATGACAGAAGGTTCCCATATGACCAGACATTTGCACCTGGCAATGCAAGGGATACTTTGTATCCACCAAACCAGAATTTCAGAATGAGGATGCAGTATGACCCCCACATCAGGATTGGAGAGGACATATCAAGGTATGAGGAGATAGACCCTCGATACATGTGTCAAAATGCAAATGACCCATTATGTATGCGTTATCAAAGGAGAGGAAGAGAGATGGATATTGAGACAGGTAATAGTGAGATGGATATAGAGGGAGATGAAATGGATATTGAAGGGCCAGATGCCATGAATTTACTGACCTCTCTAGGGATGTCCCCTACAACAACAAACCTGCATGCTCTAGATATAAACATTAAACATAATGTTCTAAAAACACTCAGAGAAAGATTCAATATTACTTCACCACAAGATATGGTCAAAACATCGGCAGATCCATTGTTCAAGCAATTCATGTTTAGTGCACTGTCCAGATCATCAATTGTGGCACCAGGAGAGTACAAAGTAAACTTAACTGCACAGGAGGTAGAACATCTTCTGGCTAGTAACAACACAAGTACTGACCCTCCTTCTCTAACAAAAACAGAAAAGGGAGCTTTGCAACCAAAAGCAGAAAGGCTTGTTTATAACCCATTGGAGGAAAATGACACAGCAGAAAAACCTGAAAGTCCAGTAATGGGATTAAATTTTACTAATGGGCATGGTAAAGGTGAAACAGAATCCAATGCTCAGGAGGCAGAGCATCCTGCAACAACTGATGAAAGGTCTGAGGCCGGAGAAGATACTGGAACCGCTGAAAAGGGCGAGGCCAATGGAGCAGCAAAGTCAGTGACACAAATAGGAAGTGCATCCTCTGATGTCAAAGGCAACACTGAGCAAGCCATATCAAATCCATACAACCCTGACACATCAGATCCTAACGGCCAAGAAGCACCTGGGTCAGGAACTAATGGTAACTCTGGATCTGGAACCGGATCAATTAGCCAATCAGATTCTGGCAATCGGGCAGGTAGTAATTCAGGTCATGAGAAGACAAATCAAGTTCCTGCCTCTAATGAGCGTTTTCCTGCTGGTCTGACCTTTGGCATAATCGTTGCTACTCTTATAGGCATGGGAATAATAATCGGACCAATACTTTGTCTTCTGTGTAAATGGTGGAAAGAAGCTCAAAAGAAAAAGCGAAAAGAAGCAGCCTTTAAAAATCGTGATTTATCTTGTAACAAAATCTATGATGATATGATTTTAAATGACCTGGGTCCAGATATTCCCTTAACAGCAATAAATGAGAAAGCATACCCATATGGGATGTCTGGTCATCACAAGAGATACACTGATATAACGACAAATACACCAGAATCAGAACTACTGCAGAGCTGTCGTACTGATCCAAGAGGCAGACTGCCATGAACCTGTGCCAAGTCCACAAACTCTTAACTCATAACTACAGACTGCCATGAACCTAACACAAGTCCACAAACTCTAAACTCATAACTACAGACAGACCGCCATGAACCTGTGACAAGTCCACAAACTCTAAACTCATAACTACAGACAGACTGCCATGAACCTAAGACAAGTCCACAAACTCTTAACTCATAACCACAGACAGACTGCCATGAACCTAAAAAAAGTCCACAAACTCTTAACTCATAACCACAGACAGACTGCCATGAACCTAAAACATGTCCACAAACTCTGAACACATAACCACAGACAGACTGCCATGAACCTAAGAAAAGTCAACAAACATTAAACTTGGCTTCAAGCAATTTCTTTCTGCGATGGATCAGGCTGGTTGGTAGACTTGCAACAAACCTAATGTAAATACATTTATATTCACAAACAAGATTTAAGAAGTGTTTCTTTAAAATTTTTGAAAATAACAAATACAATAAAACCTGTCTTGAAAGACTAATTTATATGTGAGACAACTTGTCTTGAGAGACCTTATTCTCAATGCAAATATCTATTATAGAGTGTTATGACATTTTACGAGAAACCAACTGTCTTGAGACCATACATGTGGTCTTTCAAGACAGGTTATATTGTAAAGGAATCTGGAAAATAATGCAGATTTCTACTAAGTGACTGAAACGAAAATTTAAATTAATGTGACCTTTCATTTTGCCTGTACATAATTATTTTTACTCTATTACTTCATAATGAATTTAATAAAGCCAAATGCTTATGGGGAAGTTTTCACATTCCAGTTTTTCATTCATTCATGATTTACAGCATTATTTGTACATTTATCAGAATGGGAAATGATGCCATCAGCAACTTTCTCTAAATTACCTCCTACTGCATAAAATAATAAAGCTAAAAGCAACGAAACTGAAATAGCTACTTCAGAATTTGTGTGGAATAATCTTTGCCATCTTAAATATATCTTAATGACCAGTCGGAATAGGTGTGTAAAGAATATTTCCTGTGAACAGTATAGATGATATCCAACATTTAGCAATCAAGTCTGAATTCATTCGATATTTAATGTTTTGCTAGAAAGTAAAGAATAAACTAAGCTCTATGTAGAAAACCTGCATAATTATCAACATGAATTCCAAGAAACTACTTTGTAGATCTAAAACCATGTCAGGACTAATGATTATTAATGGAGTCACTGTGACCTACATTGTACAGTATTGATAGCCACTACCAATTGATAGTAAGTATATGCACTACCTACTGATAATAAGTAAATGCACTACCTATTGATAAGTAAGTAAATGCAATACCTACTGATAATAAGTAAATGCACTACCTACTGATAGTAAGTAAATGCACTACCTATTGATAAGTAAGTAAATGCAATACCTACTGATAATAAGTAAATGCACTACCTACTAATAACAAGTAAATGCACTACCTATTGATAGTAAGTATAGGCACTACCTATTGATAATAAGTAAATGCAACAGTATCTATACATATGGCTTTATAGCACTTGACCACTAAAACAGCTAAATACAGCCAACTTGACCAACTTTGGGACAATGCTGGGGAATACTATATTTTCTGCACATTTCTTGACCCTGATATTTGACACAAAAGACTGTTCACCAAAATATTTTCATACTTTTAATTTTCAGACATTGTGTTACAATATATTGTACCTTGTTTAGAAACACAACCTAAAATAATCATGTTTCAATGCAGACGTCTCAGTTCACCAGTAATCACAGTGGCTTGTATTGCGATACTGGTAATCATCGTAGCTTGTATGTGTTGCCAATAATCACACCGGCTTGTAACTCTGTTGCCAGCAATTACATTGGTCTGTATTGTGGGTTGCCAGTTATCACAATGACTTGTACTGTGTTTGCCAGTTATCACAATGACTTGTACTGTGTTTGCCAGTTATCACAATGACTTGTAATGTGTTTGCCAGTTATCACAATGACTTGTACTGTGTTTGCCAATTATCACAATGACTTGTACTGTGTTTGCCAGTTATCACAATGACTTGTACTGTGTTTGCCAGTAATCACATTGGTTTGTACTGTGTGTTGCCTGTAAAAACAGAGGCTTCTATTGTGTTTCCAGTAATCATCATGGCTTGTGTAATGAATGTTACCAGTAATTACTATGGCCTATACATGTGTTTACCAGTAAGCATAATGGCTTGTAAATATGTTTGCCAATAATTACAGTGGCTTGTACTGTGTTTGCCAATTTATACAATGGAAGCTGGGCCATGGCATAAGCTCTCTTCACCTTACAGGTATTTGAATTGAAGATGCCAGTATATACAATGGAATCTGGGCAATGGCATAAGCTCACTTCACCTTACTGGAAATTGAATGGAAGATGCCAATATATACAATGGAAGAAGGGCCATGCCATAAAATCTCTTTACCTTACTGGCATGTAAATTGAAAATGTGAAGTGCTTCAACCTAACATTCATAAACTGTCAACTGGATGTGAAAGACCGAGTTTTGATTAAAGAGAACAAGACTGCAATTATCAGCCATGATCCACTAATTTTATCAAATAAGACAATAAATCATAGAATCAGTATGGATCAGCAACTTAAAAGAAATCTTTAAACAACACAAAAAATCTTTGCTAGTATAATATAAAGTTGATTAAGTGTCATTATTCTATAGCTAATTAACCAGTTTCTTTTCTTGATAAACAAGTGAAATACATTCCACACATAAAATGAGAGGAAAAAACTTCCAAAAGAGCATCAGCTGATGATCCATGTTAATTTTAGGATCCAAAAATAATACATTGCTAGAGACAATACTGGGTATATATTGCTAGTCGTTTACTGTATTTAGACTTGTGATTTCAAATACAAGACATGGTCTTATGGAGCCTACATGAGCGACCGTCTTACATTCGTACATATGGGGCCCCCGAGTGGCCGAGTGGTCTAAAGCGCTCACTGTTATGGATCACTGCCATCTCACCTCTGTCTGTCTGGGTTCGAGTCTAAGATTTGACTAATGTAGTTATGTGAGAAAGCTTGCCAGTAGCTTCTCGTGGGTCGGTGGTTCTTTCCGAGGGTTTTCCCGCGTCCATCCTCCACCAATAATACTGGCCGCCATGTATCGTGTGCTGAAAAATGGCGTTAAACCCTACAACAACAAGAACGTTCATACATGTATGTCTATCCTTGATAACTAAATTTTCATCCATTTTTCTGTCTTTAATACCTTGAAATAAATATTCAATCAGAATTCTTTGTATTTACTTTTTGAGTTGCACACTGTAATTCATAGTGCTAATTTTCATCACGCCTAATTATCTTGATGGTCTGGTACAGACAAGGCAGCTCTATTGGAAAAATGTATGGTACTAATATATTACTTAAATTTTAGGCGTCTGGAACTATATCATATACAAGGCAAGTATGCCTGTTTATCTTTTATTACCTAACGTCTAACATGCAAAGACATAAGATTTTTTTTTATTTCACGGCTAGTATATTATATATTATATTAATATTTCTGCTGGGTAAATTTATTCTACCTTTGTTTTAAGATAGCATACAAATTAAGTTTTGCCATTTGAAAGCGTACGAACAATACAATAATTGCTTAAAATGTTTCATATAAGAGATTTAATTAATTTGTCAGAAAACTTAATCAACAAAATGCAAAATGGGAACAAAATCTTCTAATTGTGAAAAACAAAATCTCATAATTGTGAAAAAAATTGGTTACTGGTATCCTTCTTTTTATTTTGCTAGAGTATTACTAAATTTTCCACAAAGAATGGTAACACAGAGTGTACATTAATCAGTCACATGATCTGACACCTGGTAACACAGAGTGTACATTAACCAGTCACATAATCTGACACATGGTAACACAGTGTACATTAATCAGTCACATGATCTGACACATGGTAACACAGATTGTACATTACTCAGTCACATAATCTGACACATGGTAACACAGAGTGTACATTAACCAGTCACATAATCTGACACATGGTAACACAGTGTACATTAATCAGTCACATGATCTGACACATGGTAACACAGTGTTAATTAATCAGTCACATGATCTGACACATGGTAACACAGAGTGTATATTAACCAGTCACATAATCTGACACATGGTAACACAGAGTGTACATTAATCAGTCACATAATCTGACACATGGTAACACAGTGTACATTAATCAGTCACATAATCTGACACATGGTAACACAGACTGTACATTACTCAGTCACATAATCTGACACATGGTAACACAGAGTGTACATTAATCAGTCACATAATCTGACACATGGTAACATAGAGTGTACATTAATCAGTCACATAATCTGACACATGGTAACATAGAGTGTACATTAATCAATCACATGATCTGACACATGGTAACAGAGTATACATTAATCAGTCACATAATCTGACACATGGTAACACAGAGTGTACATTAATCAGTCACATGATCTGACACATGGTAACACAGAGTGTACATTAATCAGTCACATAATCTTACACATGGTAACACAGAGTGTACATTAATCAGTCACATAATCTGACACAGTACTAACTTTGGCATGACAAGTCATTCTTTATCTTCTCAAACATAATGAAAATAAAAACTGCCTTCATTCAAATTTAAATTTCTTATGCTCAGATCTTGTAGTTTTTCATCTAAATTCTAAAAAAAAGTTTGTCCTAAACTTACAGTTTTAATTTCTGACTTTTATCACCATATTTTGGGTTCATGAAATCGTTAAATTAAATATACTTGCATCATATCTTCTTATTAAGTTAGAACTTTCTGGCACCAATTAATACTGGAATACAATTTTCTAATTTCAGTTTTGCCATAATTTTTTTGCCAAAGCTGAACTGTCAGTTCCTTTTTTGATTTGTGATGGATCTGATAATGTTAATATTCTTTTAGCACTTTGCATTTCCATCAAAGACCAAAGCTCAAAATACCACCTGCTCATTTAAACAAATCTCTGGTTCAAATTAATTTGTAATTTACTACTTGGAGGTTTTAGTAATATTTGTCAACATCACCCTATGCAATCATTAGGTTTATATTCATCAAGTAAACACATTTATCTTAACGCCAAGCCTTCACAAGCGACTCGCAATCTGACACTCTTAATCCGACTTGAAATCCAGTACAGAACAATAATAATGGTTTATATTGATCCAACCACTACAGATTAATTAGACTTTTTGTAGGCATGCTGCTTTCTGACATTTAATTCAGGCATTTCAATCAGATAATTTTCTCACAGCTTCATGCCCTAACTGGCTATTTGCCTGTCAGGGCATGAATAAAGCATGGCAAAATCTCTTCTGGGACACTCTTCATTTGAATGGACGTCCCCATACCATTTAGGCCCGGGCAGGGTGCTTGTTGCCCATCAGGACAATTTAAGCATGGTAAGACATCTTCTGGAGGCAATTTCTTCATAACACAGGGCATTCTAATTAATGCTTTCCTCTAGTGCAGTTAAAGTAGTACATGTTAATGGTACCAAGTTAGTGGTACCAATTTAATGGCACCAAGCTAATGGTACCAATTAATGGCACCTAGTCCTAGTTAATTGCACCAAGCTAATGGTACCAATTAATGGCCCCTAGTCCTAGTTAATTGCACCAAGCTAATGGTACCAATTAATGGTCCCTAGTCCTAGTTAATTGCACCAAGCTAATGGTACCAATTAATGGCACCTAGTTAATAGCACCAAGCTAATGGTACCAAATTAATGGTACTATTTTAATTGTATAAAGTTAATAGCACCAGTTTAATGGTACCAAATTAATTGAACCAGTTTAATGGTACCAAATTAATTGAACCAGTTTAAAGGTACCAAATTAATTGCACCAATTTAATGGTACCAAATTAATTGTGCCAGTTTAATGGTACCAAATTAATTGCACCAATTTAATGGTACCAAATTAATTGCACCCAAATTAATGCCAGAAATGCATAAGCTTGGAGTTACTGCAGTATATACTTTTCAGTCAGATCTTAATAATTGGCTACACCCAAACGATTTGCTAAGTCCAGTGTAAAGCACTCTTAACTCTATGAAAATTCAATATTACAAACAGATGGATACAAGAAATTTGTCCCAAACACCTCTTAAACATTTTTAATTCTCTATGGAAATCATGTGATAATTTAACAGATCATAAAGCCTGCCATTATAAACTAATTATAAACTAAGCTATCCATTAAAACAAATGGGTGTACCAAGAAAATACCACTAAGAAAAAGGAAGATAAAAAAATATTTATTTGCTCAAGTCAACAAACACAAATGAAAATCTATGAAAGATAAACATATGGTAATATTCTAAATATATAAACAGTAATTGAAATGTCCAATATGTAATAACTATAAAGCATGTATCACAGATATACAATAAATAAACATCTATTTACAATTAAAAAACATCTTAATTATTTACAATAAATAAAATTTACAATAAATAAACATCATAATTATTTACAATAAACATAATTATTTACAATAAATAAACATCCTAATTATTTACTTATCATCCACAACTAAAACGGTTGCTTCTTTGCTTTGAATCATTCATGATCATTAGTAACTTTCCTTACTCAGAGAGCTTAAATATCATGAAGAGTTCCAAATTTTTTGGCAATATCACACTGCCTTCACCATGTGATCAACTTTAATCTTAAGATATTTATGCTCTGAGAATGGGAAATTACTAATGATATATATATATATATATATATATATATATATATATATATATATATATATATATATATATATATATATATGTTGTTTTGACTGAATGTTTGTTCTTTTGTTTTTTATCAAAGAAAACAAAGAAAACAAGCGTTTGTGTTGTTTTTTAATCCCAAATCTAAAATTTTATCAACAACACAATGGCATCAATAAATGATCCGCCGGAGGAATTGACGTCTTTAAAATTCGAAATTTTAAAACTTTCAGAAAAGCAAATGAAAAGAAGTCTTCACAGCAGCTTTTTAAACAACTGTGTCGAAGAAGGAATATTTCCGCCAGGACTACAGTTAAAACTTAAAATTTACATTGGAAACGGCGGTGAAGAATTCCAAAAATCAATTGACAACCTTTTGGATAAAGTATCATTGAACATATGCGAGAGACTTGCAGAAGAACAAAAGAAAATATCCCTAGACATAGGAAAGCAAATGGAAAATGCTAGAGATAAACTTAAAAAGAAACTTGACGGACATAGTCTTTTTGACTTTGATCAAGAAGTGTATGAAAAAACAGAATCTTCAAAAAATAGTATACTTCTCAAGCAAAACAAAAAAATTCATAAATTGCGAGAGAATAAAGGACAAAGTCAACTAGAGAGGAAGAATGGAGCACGTTATACGATGCAAAAACAACAGCAAAAGCAGCAGTATTCAAAGAACAAACATTCAGTCAATCATTCAAATGTTAAAACAGCATCACAACAGCAGAGAAAAGATACACCCAAACAGAAATCTTCAAAACCGAACCAAATTACAACATTGAAAAATGTAACACCTACAGCTGTACCAAAAGCATCAACAAGCAAAACGGGAGAGGTAAAAATGAATGTGATAAATTCAAACAAGAACAGTAAAGATCAGCAAGAGCAACCAAAAAACTGGTCTCCCCATGGCACAACAAAGAAAAGTTACGCAGAGGCCGTAATCATGGGGGAATCGGAGTCAGTGACCATGACAAAAACATTGACACACCTTGTCAAAGTTTTAGAACAATTAATACAAAAGACTTACCAAGACAAAATAGCAGGAGATTCCAGAGATTTAGTAGTAGGAAACAATGGAAAAAAGAACAAAAACGAAGAAAGCAAATTCAGAGAGGTAAAGAGACAGTGTTAAACCTATCATGTAAAAAACTAACGGATAATGATTACATACTTTTAAGTAAAGGATTAAAATTTTGTCCCAAACCAAAATCTCATGATAAAATTAAATTAGCTGAAGAAATTTTCAATTTTTCTAGACGCCTAAAATTAAAAGAATTTTTTTATGATAAATTAAGCAGCAACTCTAATTGTGAATCAGATTCTTTTAATTCAAAAAATATGGGTTATTTCAATAAAAACAAATCATCTTTTACACCACCTAGTGGACGTGACTCCCATTTAGATTTTTACATTGAAGCTATCACACAAGAAATATTACACAATATTCCTCATAAGCGAGGTTATAGTAATATTTCTAAGAAAGAAATGGAGTCTTTACATAATTTAATTAATGATGAGAGTATTGTTATTAAAAAGGCTGATAAATCAAATAATATTATTATTATGAATCAGGAAGACTATATTAAAGAAGTTGAACGTCAATTAAATGATGAAAAGTACTATCAAAAAGTCGATATTGACCCTTCATTAAAAATTAAATCTAAAATTTCCACATGCATTGATGAAATATCTAAGAATAATAGTTCCGTATATGAAGAATTTGATACTTTTCCTCTTAAAATACGGCGTTTGTGTTGTTTTTTTTATCCCAAATCTATATATATATATATATATATATATATATATATATATATATATATATCATTCAGTTAAATGTACATATAGTAACTCAAATAGAAACAATATTTTTATGCTCAAATAAGGTCCTGAAAAAGTAATCCATCAAACCCTGGAAACTAATATAATAATCCATAATCCTTGAATAGATAATCTATCAAATTCTAGAACTAATAATCCATATCCTTAAATAGATAATCCATCAAATCCTGCAACTACTACTCCATAAAATCACAGAAAATATACTAATATACTAGAACTGATAATCCAATAAATCCTGGAACAAAATCCATAAAATCACAGAAAATATACTAATATACTAGAACTGATAATCCAATAAATCCTGGAACAAAATCCATAAAATCACAGAAAATATACTAATATACTAGAACTGATAATTCAATAAATCCTGGAACAAAATCCATAAAATCACAGAAAATATACTAATATACTAGAACTGATAATCCAATAAATCCTGGAACAAAATCCATAAAATCACAGAAAATATACTAATATACTAGAACTGATAATCCAATAAATCCTGGAACAAAATCCATAAAATCACAGAAAATATACTAATATACTAGAAATGATAATCCAATATTTCTCATGAAAAGACATCAATCATTTTAAGTGCCCATTTCTCATGAAAAGACATCAATCATTTTAAGTGCCCATTTCTCATGAAAAGGTATAAATTATTTTAAGTGCCAGCAAAGTTTCCTTGCCATGATAACCCAATAAAATTTTTCTGTTAAATATATTTATGAAAAACAAGAATGTGATAAAAGATCATTGCAAATTGTCAGCCAATGTTTGCAATGATGGTGTCATGGATGTTAATGAAACCAATAATTACTTAATAATTAATTAATTAATTACAATATTTTTTTTTAAATTTAATTCTTGAGAACAAGCTCTTGCCAAATCACAAAAATACAAAATTCACTTGTCCAAAATTAAAAGGAACAATACAATATTTGAATGACTTGTTGAAAGTGTAATAAAAGTCACAGATAATAAAATCTTAGTTCACTCAATACCTGGACAACAAAACTACTGTGCTTTCTCTGAAAGGAATAAAACTAATCTATTGACAGCAAATGTGTTGCACAATCAATTAAAACTTTGACATGGGATGTTCAATATCACTGTCTGCTGTAAAACGGATAAAACAAACAGCATGATCGATGGAATAGCCAGCCAATCCAATAATACTTGACTTCTTATTGACACAGGTCAGTGCATAATGCTAATCAATCGGAATATGAAATTATCTATGCAGGTGAATACTGCAAATTTTAGCACCATTTCAATCCGACAGACGGAGATAATGATGAGTAGGCATTCTGATCCTAAAAAGCTATCTAGAAGGAATCTTCTCATTATTTAATTTAACAAAGGTAGGTAGATCTATATTTAATTTTAATGACAAAGAATGACATGTTGGCCATCAAATCTACTTTTAATTTTAATGACAAAGACTGCCATATCGGCCATCAAATCTAATTTTAATTTTAATCACAAAGTTTGCCATGTAGGCTAACACAGTTATTATTAATTTTAATGACAAAGACTGCCATGTTGGCCATCAAATCTACTTTTAATTTTAATAACAAACACTGCTGTTGTTGGCCATCACTTTTATTATTAATTTTACGATAATTACTGCCAGATTCGTTGTCAAATTTTATCTTTAATTTTAACGAAAAAGACTCCTAATGTTGACCACCATATATATTGAACACCCCCTTATAATGCTTTTAAGTATTTTCAGTATTTCATGTCACCTTTCAGTATTCTTCACAAGTGCACACCAATAGTAACGTACATTATCGACAAACGTACATTATTGACATATTTTTTATATCTTGTAACCAAACTGTCAATACAAGCAATGATCCATACTGCAAAAATGATGCAAAATATTTTATATTTACAATACTTGAAATGTATAACAGTTGAAAATAGTGTACTAATAATGGTCACTAGTGTTGAGCTTAGATGCTGAAGGTTACAGCAAAGTAGTGTCAAGTTCAATGCTACATGTATGCTGGAATGAGGATCATTGACTTAACATATATGGCACTCTTCAACTTCTGTAGCTGTTTGACTTAGTGCTGGCGTAAGGATTTAAATGGATGACCAGGTTTTGATTTAATATTATATGCAACATTATTCCTCACATTATAACTGAAAGTTGACTGAGGAACAATACCACCTCTTCATCCTTCTTCTTGCCAACTGCAGCCCAGGTTTCATCCATTTTTTGTTTGTTTGTTTTGTTTGTTTTTGTAGGGTTTAACACCATTTTTCAGCACATGATAGGCTATACATGGCGGCCAGTATTATTGGTGGAGGAAGAACCCTGGAAAACCATGGAAAGAACCACCAACCCACAAGAAGCTACTGGCAAGCTTTCTCACATAACTACATTAGCCAAATCTTACACTCGAACTCACTCTGCCACTCGGGACCCTGAGTTTTAAAGTAAAAAGAAATGTGCCATGTGAAAATTTCTTTCTGTAGAAAAAATTATATCCATTTTGCTCTATCATTTTCCAATTAGGTACCATCCATTTTAGTTTTTGATAATCATAATTACCAACGTAGTAAAATTGACCATCGAGTACCCGTTTTTTTTCATGTATAAAAAACCCCAACATGTTTCCGTGTTCAGATCAAATATTATATCTGGTAATGTCAGGACTGACAGAGACACATAATAATGAGATTTCAAGGTTTGTGCTTAATGTGAAATGGTGGCTAAGCCTTTATCATCAGTAGACCTCAATCTACTGACCTTATATTTTCAAGATATATGACCATTTGACCTTGTATATCACACTTTCCTTATTTTCTATTCATTATAACTGTACACAACACAAAATTTATATACATGTATTTCCAACTCGTGTACATCCTGAACACAAAGCATTAAGGAAAACTTTCATAATGCTGTGATTCTAAGCATCATTAAAACCAAAATTTTAAATCTTTTAAAACCTAACTTGTCTTTTGTAATTCAGACACTTCAATACATTTCAATTTGTTTTTTAATATTATGAATTCTTTAATATTTCTTTCTAATCAATATAGCAAGAACAGAGCAACAATTGTGTGTGAACTATTTGAGGCGGCAAAGAATCAACACAAAATGACTAGCAATATCAACTTGACGTACCATCAAAACAACTACAGTATTAACGAACACGACGCAAAAATAGCCATCATCATTGGCTCCCTTCTCCTTACCCTTATTATTCTCAACCTTCTTTTCTATCTTCTTCACAAAAGAGTCAGAAACCCTCGACATTCTTCAGAACCTGACATGTCCAAGCTCTATGCATCTGTGTACAGTAGAAAGATTTCTGTGGTGTCTACACTTCCAGATGTTCAGTCTGGCATGGAGGTGGCAACAATGAAAAGATCCTACAAAAGTACCGGAGAGCTTGAACTGCAACCAATAGCGGCAAATCGGATAGGACACACAAAATCCCCATCAGGAAATCAGCAGATGCATCTCTTCATGACAGCATAGAGAAGAACCGTTTTATGTGATGGCTAATGTTTTTATAACTACATCATTAATTATGTTTTTTAGCAAACTCAAATGCAATCAAGTTTCATGATTTCCAAACTAAGCTAGTCACCAAAATGTTTCCCAAACATTCAGAACTTCGTTTTACAATGCTCTTCAAAAAGCCATACAAATCACATGTTTTAAGCGAAGGAGCCTTATAATGATATTTCTTCGTCAAGTGCCTCGACAACTCATTTCAAACGAACAATCAAACAAAAGTTTCTGGAAAACGTGATATAATAATTCATGGCTCTCATTGACAGCATTAAAAAAACAAGTACAAGTATATTAGTGTTAAAAATAATTTAAACATACCACACCTCAATCTGCCTTATTATTAATTATTTATTAAGTTTCTAAACACATTTCACTATCATGACGTTATTTCACTGTTCAAATTCTGTCATACCATAGTAATCTGGCCTTGTGCCATTTAGTTCATGGATATAAATAAATCATTTATAAACTTTACCAAAGCTGTTGATAATGACTTTACTTAATATACAAAAGAACGCATCAATATTTATCAAAGGCTTTTAAAAGTGACGTTTGATTTTAGGTCTTTTATGAAGCTTAAAATCAAAAACTACCAAAATCTTAACAGATAACAGTTTACCAAAAATTCTCACTTATAAGTCGAGACCAACTGCAAACACCACAGACCCAGAGCTGCTTTCATTAAATGCTGCAGCATAGCTGAATCTATACAGACTGTTAGGAGAATATTCAGTAAAGCAAACAACATAGACCCTGAAGTGCTGGCACATTATGTGATAACAGATTAGGGTCTATCCTGTTTGCAGTTGAACTTGACTTATAAGTGAATAGTTATGGTGTCTGTAAACAGGTGAATAGAGATAAATACAAACATGCCAACCAGATTCAAATTACTCAAATCCAGTTTCCATGCTGAGATTACAGTAAATAATACCATGCCAATGTTGATAGGAGAATGTGGACGTGGAATTACGTCTTTCATAAAAGTTAAAATATTAATCTGACATGAATGTTACTGTTTACAGCAGATAAATTGAATCTTTACTTAAAAGTTACAAAGGTCTATGAATCCAAATGAAATACATCAAACGCAAAACGTAAAACCTTTATTACTTTTTAAAAAAAATTTGCACAAGGATTTTAGTGAAGTACAAAAGTGAATTTAAAGACTGATTCATGACGCAGTTATTATTTCCGGTGGAGAAACAAATGTCTGCATACATGCGACAATATCAAACTGACTTTGTAGTTGATATTCAACTATTTGCAATCATTTAAGAAATACTGTGCTACAAGACTCACAAATCTTTTCATTCAAACCAACAAGGAAACAGAGATCGTTATTTTGGATTACTAAAAACGAGAGTTATTCAAAGACACAAGGTTTAATTTTAATGAAAAAACAAAACTATCCAATACGATTATCAAAAGTGTTTTTTTGTGCTTCAATCTTCCAAGTGATTGTACATCTTACTTTGAAAGACAACATCTTATCCTGGATACACCAAACTGTCTCAAAAAGAATAGCAGTGAGATCTGATATAAAATATTAATTTCCAAGACTTACTAAATTCCAGAATGGAAGTGGAAATTTGCCTCCAGAATTATACGTGGATTACAAATGGATATATGAGAACGCATGCACAGATGACGAAAAATGCCTACCTATGGTGAGACTAATTAAATAGTACTACTACCAATTTGTCAGCTTACGTATAAAAATCCAGTTTGATTTGACAGCCTTCATTTTTTCTATCTAAAATGTGACAAGAATTAAATCACATGACCATTTATATGAAGTAATACAAATGCTGACTTATCTATCAAACAGATTATACTGAGAAAACGAATATAAAAATAGTAAGAAAAAAGACCACCAAGATAACAAATATATGAAAACGCAAAGACTTATAGGACCAGATACCAACAATATCTAAGTTAACTTTCTTATGTCACCTGATACAATCTCAAGACATTGTAACATTTTTTTGGCATTCCATAGTGACTCAAGACATTGTTACATAACTTTGGCATTCAATACTGACTCAAGACATTGTTACATAATTTTGGCATTCAATACTAACAAACAGATGTGTTACCATGTGTAATTATTAACCAATGTATAACACCAAGAAGGACATCAGAACTGAATGCATAGCAATGAATTCTCACAAAATAAATTATTATGTACTTATCATCCTTGTGACTCTGCCAATATTTTATGGAGAACAATGCCAAAATAAAAATTGTACCATTTGTGACTCTGACACAAATGGCCATGTAACAAAAGTTGTTTGCCAAGATGTCCAAATTCAAGCACTTCCAAGTTCTCTTACAGAACTTTGGGTTTCTTCTGATGGTCGTCAACTCTCTCTAATTCCATTGGGGAGATTGCAGCCCTTTATTCTTGCAGACAAAACACAACTTCGAATCCTATCTATACGGAGATACAACATTCGACAGCTTGTAAATGGAAGCTTAAGCATTTGTACAAATCTGATAGTTCTGGATCTAAGTGATAATTTAATTTCAAACCTGCCAATGGGTATTTTTCATGGTCTAATATCATTAAAGACTTTAAACCTCAGCAAGAATGCACTGACATCGCTGGATTCAAGTAGAGGATTATTTTCACATTTACGCAGCTTGACACATTTGTATCTGGGATTTAACAAACTGACCAGGATTAGTAATTCTACCTTCAGGAACTTGACAGGATTATCTCAACTTGGTCTCGAGTCAAACAGAATTTCAACAATTGACAGTGACACATTTCAAGCAATTCATTCCCTTCAGACAATCAATCTGTCAAATAACACCTTAACAAATATTCAATCTGAATTATTCAAAGGTTTGACCAAACTTCTTCGAATCGAGTTAACAGGAAATTTGCTTCAAATTCTTGAACAAACTACAATTATTGAACCAAGTGTACGTCTAATATCTTTGTCATCAAATAAGTTCACGGAAATTCCAACAGGTTTTCTACAGCACCTTCAAAATGTTCAAATTGAAGTTAATCTTGCAGAAAATCAGATCTATAACATATCAGAAGGTTCACTGGATAAAATACATATACAAAAGCTAAATTTAAGTTTTAATTTGATCGAATTTATACAGTATACTGCTTTTAATGACTGCAAAATTTCTGAATTAGACCTAAGATATAATCATCTCAAATCTCTCCAAAAGGAATTGGAAGGAAATTTGTTGAAAATAAATACCATTCTATTGGACAATAATACTTGGACATGTGATTGCTCTTTACTCTGGTTGGTTGAATTTATCAAAATTAGCCAATCAAACCATTCTGATCCAGTCTGTGCTGAACCAGTACAATATAATGGGAAAACGATGATTTCCATAGCAACAGATTTATTCTCAGACTGTGTTCCAACCACTACCCAGCAATCAACTTCAACACAGAAAACAACATTCATAACTAGCACTGATACGAGTCAGACAACAGCAACAACAGGAATGCAAACAACAGGAAAGGATCTGATAACAACAGCAAATATTGTTGAAAGTATCACTGGTGGCATGACTACTGTTACAACTACTAAGCAATCGACATCAACAGAGAAAATAACAGTCCCAACCACCGCTGCCAGAATTCAAACAACAACAATAGGAACAAGCAAAATAACAACAGGAAATGGACTGACAACAGAAAAGGTCAATGAAAACACCCATAGTAATATGGCTACTGTAACAACACAAGCAAAATCTAAAAAAGACAGTCCTTTAACAGTGGAAGATGATTCAAGTTCTACAACTGTTGACATAACTGTAGGAATATGTGTGGGAGTTATCTGCCTTTTAGTTCTAATGGCTGCACTGGTTAAACTCAAGCCATGGAAGAAGCTTGGAAAATCGGCAAAAGTGGGTGTTCAATGTGTGGAATCATATTCAACACATGGTGACTGTAATGCAAAGCCACAATTTAACATGCGTTCCCTCTGGCACAAAGTCATTCCCACTGATTATGTTCCACGAGAAGAACTGATAAATGAATTGTCAGATTGATTTGTTAAATTCTAAGGCTTTCAAGGTTTCACATTTTTATATATATATGAAGATGATGAGATGAAGTACAAAATGTATGCTTGTAAAAAAATCTCAACATAAAAATTAAATATTTCAGGAATGAAAGAACAGTGCTAATAAATAACACTAAAAAAGCTAATCAGTGCTTTCTCCAATTTAAACAAAAATGGGGTCAGGCATGTTGCCTCTGGCATATTCATGATAGAAAGATTTCAGGGTGGTAGAAGGCACTTTCTTTATGAGACCAGCATCATGAAAAGATCCCTTGTACATTCAAACCTGTCTTGAAAGACCACTGCTATGTGAGACCACCTGTCTTGAGAGACCATATTCTCAATGCACAAATTTAACGATTACATAAGATTGTGACCTGTAATAAGAGGCCACCTGTCTTGAGAGACCATACTTTTATGGCAGAAAGGGTAGTCTTTCAAGACAGGTTCTACTGTAGTATCTTGCCAAAAATAAGATAAATACTTGTCAATGAGTAAAAATCCAACTGATGGTTCCTTATCTTTATACAGCAGCAATGACACATGTATCAAAGCCTATGTCATATACATCAGAAGTACATGTCACATGTATCAGACCCTATGTCACATGTATCAGAACTACATGTTACAAAAGAGACCTTACCAGTGAATACTGAAAACTAGATGTTGGTCAATGTATAATAAGTACACTGCCGATAACTTGATGATCAATGACTGCATCTCACAGCATAATTCCAAAAAATAACTTAGTAAGCGCTTGATTGTGTCCGTGCAAGCATCTGCATGATCTGACTGAGATCTGTTCATATTAATTACTGTTACCAGGATCATTATGCTGATGGTAAATCAAACTGTGTGACTTTTGTGCACTTCATTTTTAAGATGTCCTACCATAGCACATAGATAAAACAGTTGAATTCAATCATTCATAGCATTTCTGGATCGATGCAGTCAGCAGTTGATCCAACTTGTAAATATATACTGTATATTGGCAAGCAATTGTACAGTTATGTGGTTGTTACATTTATGTAAAATAATAATGTAGAAACTTGCATATATGTAAAATAGCAATCTGTGTATACATGTACAATATCAATGTGTGCATACATGTAAAATAACAATCTGTGTATACATGTACAATATCAATGTGTGCATACATGTAAAAATATCAATCTGTGCATACATGTATAATGTCAATCTGTGCATACATGCACAATGTCATTTGTGCACACACATGTACAATGTCATCTACAAACTACTGTTGCTAAAGAGTTATTTTCCAATATGGAATATATAAAAAAAATCCAGTGTACCTTTGTAATCAATCTGTAGATGTATTTAAATATAATATGAAACATGGAACTACTTTGTTGTCCATAGCTTTTTTGTTGCATTCATACTAACAATAAATTAATAAGTACTTGAAAATGATAATAACTATAATTACTTCTTAACGACCATAAATAAATATCAACCTGAAAATCAATATTCATCATGACAATGAAATATGGATTTGAAAATCATATTACTGTAATTACTTTTTCATGACAATGAATTAATTTGAACTTGAAAATCATAATATTGTAATTACTTATTCATGACAGTTGATAAGGACTAAATAACAAAAATCAATATTGACTTCAAAATCAGAATACTGTAATTACTTCATGCCAATAAATTAATTTCATCTTGAAAATCATAATTATGTAATTACTTCTTCATGACAATCAATAAGGACTAAATAACAATAAATTAATATAGACTTCAAAATCAAAATAATGTAATTACTTTTTTTTAAACCTGATTTGTACATTTGTATAGAATCTTCCGTTTAAAAAACTACCCCAGTAATAAATTTAAAGATCTTTAATTCTCATATCTTCAAATTGCTCTGCTTTCTTTATAATACACTGCTGAACAATGTGTCAACTTGACACTGCTAGGGTCCAAGAAATTTATGCTTTTTTAGTAGTAATACTTTGTATATATTTTTGCCGCTATTCTATCAATTAAGCTTTATATGAAGACAGTGGATCCATATACTGTCCAAATAAATTAAGATTATCTGATTTACCAGGTGATTTGAAATTATATATATATATATATATATATATATATATATATATATATATATATATATATATATATATATATATATATATATATATATATATATATAATGCCTTGGTGTAAAATTTAAATCTCTGGGTAATTGTTTTCTAAATTATGTGTAAAGATAGGCTGGAAATGTGCAATTATACATGTCTGTTTTCTGCATCTTCAACTACCAGTATGTCTATATTTGAAACTGATAAGTTTAAGCTATTTGCATTTATGTGAATTGAAATATTTTTAATGGAAAATGTCAATAAAATAAACTTTTCAATTCAAGCTGTTGTTTCAATTACACAACACTTTTTATCCATGTTTTACATCACACAATGTCTGTATCAAAATTTATAGCAATGAAATCTCATGTAAGAACATACTTTTTAAGATTTACTGAATGACATGGAGAATCCCTTCACTGGGAGAAGTGTTGATTATCCATGGATATTTGAGGAAGCCCTGTAACCACGATAAAAAAAAATGGCTAACAATACAATGTGACAGCAACTATCCTTTCAGATTGTCATTACTGAAATTAATCAGTATTTATTTGAGTGTAGGCTTCTCTCATGCAAGAGCCTTTTCATTTTAAACTCTTTTAATGGGGGTTGAAATGAGATCATCAGTCTCATGTAATACAAAAGAAACATATCCAAAACACAGGTAGTAATGCCACTGGAATTTTGACTTGTCTCCCCTAATGACAATGACGAGAAAAAATATTAACAAAATGCAATGCAATAGTCGAAAACGTGACTTAAACCCAGTACAGAGCTTTAACCTGAGACCTACACAAGGAACAATTACTACATTCACAACTTTTTCATGACATTAAAAGTGGTAAGAATTTGTAATGAACCAACTTTATCTTAATGAAGAAACACATTTACTCTGACAGGATGCCCAAAATGTGTACATTTGATTTCCAAATGATACAGTTGTCTTGAGATTTCAAACTGAAAAGCCAAAATAATGTACAGGATATCCATTAATAGTGCTCCTGAATATTTACAATCACTATTCCAGTATAGGCTACCTGGCAATACTCCCCACCTGCAATCCATGTCTACAAAACTGTAAAAAAAAAACAAAAAAAAAAACAAAAACCTAATAAGGAGGTTTTCTTTAAAAAAAGTTTCCAATATTCTGGATTTTGGATCTGGAATAGTATTCCAGTTGAGATTAGAAATGCCCACTCAATTTCCTTCTTGCAAACCCAATAAATATGCAGTGGCTTCAGAGATACAGCTAAAATAATACAAAGGAATTTATTTAGTTTAGCCACATCTCTCAAATAAACATTCTCTACCAAAGTTCATTCCTAGCTCCATGCCTGCTAATTGCATAGGTATGGATTTTATTGCTAACCACAATGCAGTGTCTGAATCTCCATATCTACTATTTGCATAGGAATGGATTGTATTGCTAACCACAATGCAGGGTCTGAATTTAATTTCCTGACCTTAACTTGAAAAAGTATTTCTTTAAAAAATAATCTATATGTTCTCTAATTACTTCATAACAAAGATATGTCATCTAAAAGTTAAACCCCACTGTTTTCTGAAATGGCTCTTACTTAGCTATTGCTATGTGCAACTGCTTCTCATGTTTAATGATTTGTCCCAAAACGAAAATGTCAAATAAGACAATAAGGTTAAATCAGAGAATGAGCTCATCTTGAACTTTCTGAAAATTATCTCTGATTCAACCATTTTATCACGTCTTTGGAGAAGTAAAGAATATTAGATAACTTTATTTAATCTAGTGATAACTTAGACAAAACCAAAAAGCATCAAAGATGTAGGCAAGGTTTACAAGTTATGCAATGCCAGTAATGAAAGCTGGTATGCATGTGCAAAGTCAATTTGTTACAGGTCAAAATTTAAAGTCAAGTTGAGATATCATTGATTGCAGATGACAGCAGAAGGAAACATTCCTGTAAATAAAGCCATTTTTAAGTCATATTGAATATTATTCAATATACATGTACAGAGTCTAAGTATGAATTATATCAGGAATAATACAAAGCTGTTAAGGTCATCTACAAACTTCAAAATCATTATATGATCACTTGGATCAGAATTTATATGGTAGACCTTTGAACAGTGATAAATTAACCTGGACTTCAAAATCATTATATGATCACTTGGATCAGAATTTATATGGTAGACCTTTAAACAGTGATAAATTAACATGGACTTCAAAATCATTCAATGATTCTTGGATCAGAATTTATATGGTAAACCTTTTAACAGTAATAAATGTACGTTAAAATCATACATGTACTATGATCACTTGGATCAGTAATTCTATGGTAAACCTTTTAACAGTAATAAATTAACATGAACTTCAAAATCATTCTACGATCACTTGGATCAGAATTTATATGGTAAACCTTTCAACGGTAATAAATGAACAAGGACATCAAAAACACTCCATAATCACTTCTCTTGAGATGCGAGTTGTGTATACATTTACATTGAACTCTGATACATAGTAATCTTCTCATTACAATTTTAGAAACCTTAAGCTCCCATAACTCGACACATCTCTACTTTACCCCCAGTATCTTGACCTTTCTATGATTTCTAAAGAATAAATTGCTCACCAATGTGACAATTTGACACTGGCAAGGTCCAGGAAAATCAATGCTACTGTTCAACATGGAGTGTACTGAAGTCAAACTTAATGTCCAATAAGATAATCACGATTCCCAAATACCTCACATAAAACATTATTGCTATTCTGATAAATTTAATATTTAACTGTAAATCCTAGAGAAATCATATTCTAGTAATTTCTACAATCTTTCATTTTAATTATTACACCATTACGATACTGTCAAAATTTGAAAATAAATTTTCTTAAGATTTATTCTCCATAATTTACCATCCTACCAAATTAAGAGACTGTAACTTTACCAGCAAGAACAGCAGTATCTTCGTTAAAGAAGGCTAAGAATATACTGTGACAGAATGCCTTTTGTGTAATTTTACCAGCAAGACCTGTAGTATCCCTGTAAACAAAGCATACCAATCAAACCATGGTGACAGTATGTCATTCATGTAATTTTATGGGTTTTATTGTTGTTTTTTTTTAATGGTTTAACGCCATTTTTCAGCACAATATAGACTATACATGGCGGCCAGTATTATTAGTGGAGGAAGAAACCGGGAAAATACACGGATAGAACCACCGACCCACAAGAAGCTACTGGCAAGCTTTCTCACATAACTACATTAGCCGAATCTTAGACTCGAACCCATGCAGAGGTGAAATGGCAGTGATCCATAACGGACAGTGCTTTAGACCAATCATGCCACTCGGGGCCCCCATGTAATTTTAATTTTTAATGAATACAATGTGAATAAGAAATAACCTTTTCCAATCCAGTTCTTGTTCCAATTGTTAAGCACATTTTATCCGTTTATTTCAGCAAAACCTGCATCAAAATTTATGATAATGAAATCACAGATTGTAGATTCCATATCAAAGACTTGCTAAATCCTGAAATGACATGTAAAGCTCCCTTACTGGGAGATATTTTCATTAACCATGGATATATGAGGAAAATATCAATCTATATTAAAAAAAGTTAGGAATATATCGTGATTGCTACTTACCATTAAGCCTTTTATTGGTCAAATTTATCAATATAGTGATGTAGGATTCTTTCAAGGAACGGCATTTTTTTCTTATGTATCAATCAATTACATGTTAAAAGACTTACATGTGACCATTTGAATGAAGACGTGTAAAAGGAAACCAAATCAAATAATACCACTGGAATTTTTATTTATCTCTCCTTGACTTAATGCCAAGTAAAAGTTCATTAGATAATGCCTCCTAGTATAGAGGTGACTTGTGTATAGTGCGGACCCAAAAGACTTCAAATCTTCAGAAGGAACAGTTGTGACCACATTCACATCCTTTCATTTGGATATCAAGTGACAGTAATCTGTACATTGCCAACAATCTTTGTAAATTTCAACAAGACATCTGAGAAAAATTCTCAAAGATTGGTCGATTAATTGCCATTTGATACTGAGAAACAGACGTGTTACCACATATATTTATCAGCCAATGATTTCAGCCAAGAAGGACGTCAGAGCTGAATGCATCACGATGAATGTGTGCAAAATAGATTATTCTGTATTTATCATCATTATGACTCTGCCAATATTTTATGGAGACCAATGCCCAAATAAATGTACAAATTGCGACTTGGACACAAATGGCCAAGTAACAAAAGCTATTTGTCATGATGTTCAAATCCAAACACTTCCAAATTCTCTTACAGAACTTTGGGCTTCTGATACTCGTCATCCCTATGTAGTACCATTGGGGAAATTCCTGCCCTATTTTCTTGCAGGCAAAACACAACTTCGAATCCTATCTATACGGAGATACAACATTCGACAGCTTGTAAATGGAAGCTTAAGCAATTGTACAAATCTGATAGTTCTGGATCTAAGTGATAATTTAATTTCAAACCTGCCATTGGGTATTTTTCATGGTCTAATATCATTAAAGACTTTAAACCTCAGCAAGAATGCACTGACATCGCTGGATTCAAGTACAGGATTATTTTCACATTTACGCAGCTTGACACATTTGTATATCGGATTTAACAAACTGACCAGGATTAATAATACCACCTTCAGGAACTTGACAGGATTATCTCAACTTGGTCTCGAATCAAACAGAATTTCAACAATTGACAGTGACACATTTCAAGCAATTCATTCTCTTCAGACAATCAATCTGTCAAATAACATCTTAACAAATATTCAATCTGAATTATTCAAGGGTTTGACCAAGCTTCTTCGAATTGAGTTGAATGGAAATTTGCTGCAAATTCTTGAACAAACTACAATTATTGAACCAAGTGTAAGTCTAATATCTTTGTCATCAAATAAGTTCACGGAAATTCCAACAGGTTTTCTACAGCACCTTCAAAATGTTCAAATTGAAGTTAATCTTGCAGAAAATCAGATCCATAACATTTCTGAAGGTTCACTGGATAAAATACATATACAAAAGCTAAATTTAAGTTTTAATTTGATCGAATTTATACAGTATACTGCTTTTAGTGACTGCAAAATTTCTGAATTAGACCTAAGATATAATCATCTGAAATCTCTCCAAAAGGAATTGGAAGGAAATTTGTTGAAAATAAATACCATTCTTTTGGACAATAATACCTGGACTTGTGATTGCTCTTTACTCTGGTTGGTTGAATTTATCAAAATTAGCCAATCAAACCATTCTGATCCAGTCTGTGCTGAACCAGTACAATATAATGGGAAAACGATGATTTCCATAGCAACAAATTTATCCTCAAACTGTGTTCCAACAACTACCCAGCAATCAACTTCAACACAGAAAATAATTACATCTAGTGTTGGTAATACTCCAACCACAACAGGAACAATTCAGATATCAGGACCAATGACAATAGGGATGGGTCAGATAACATCAGGAATGGGCCAGATAACATCAGGAATGGGCCAGGAAAACACCCATGGTAAAATGACTACTCCACAGAATCAACCAACACCCAGGCTAGCTACTATTCCTGCTTCTAATTTTACCATTTTACCTACACCACCAAAATTTGAGACAAACAGCTCCTCTACTGAGGCACATGATTCAAGTTCTACAAATGTTGGCATGATTGTTGGAGTAAGTGTAGGAGTTGTCTCCCTTATAATTGTGACTATAGCACTAGTCAAACTCCAGCCATGGAAGAAAATTGGAAGATTTACAAGAGTGGGTGTTGACAATGTGGAGTGATATCCACACATTGTAACTATAACACAAACCCAATGTCGATGCTGACAATTTGTAGTCTTAATAAACACAAGGTAACTATAACACAAACCCATTGTCGATGCTGACAATTTGTAATCATAATAAACACATGGTAACTATAACCCAATGTCGATGCTGACAATTTGTAATCATAATAAACATATTGTAACAATAACCCAATGTCGATGCTGACAATTTTCTAATCATAATAAACACATGGCAACTATAACCCAATGTCGATGCTGACAATTTGTAATCATAATAAACATATGGAAACTATAATACAAACCCAATGTTGATGCTGATAATGTGGAGTAATGCCCACGCATGGTAACTATAACACAAACCCAATGTCCATGCTAACAATGTGTAATCATAATAAACACAAGGTAACTATAATACAAACCAATGTCCATGCTAACAATGTGTAATCATAATAAACACATGGTAACTATAATACAAACCAATGTCAATGCTAACAATGTGTAATCATAATAAACACATGGTAACTATAACACAAACCAATGTCCATGCTAACAATGTGGAATCATAATAAACACAAGGTAACTATAACGCAAACCCAATGTCGATGCTAACAATGTGGAATCATAATAAACACAAGGTAACTATAACACAAACCCAATGTCGATGCTAACAATGTGGAATCATAATAAACACAAGGTAACTATAACACAAACCCAATGTCCATGCTAACAATGTGGAATCATAATAAACACATGATAACTATAACACAAACCCAATGTCCATGCTGACTATGATAACTATAACACAAACCCAATGTCGATGCTGATTATGATAACTATAACAAACCCAATGTCGATGCTGACTATGATAACTATAACACAAACTTAATGTCGATGCTGACTATGATAACTATAGCATAAACCCAATGTCGATGCTGACTATGATAACTACAATTCAAACCCAATGTCGATGCTGACTATGATAACTACAATTCAAATCAAAAATCCAAACTACTCTCTGACACACAAAAATGACATTCCTAATGGCTATGTTCAAAGACATGCCAGACTATGGTGTTAAAATTTGCTTTTAAGATTTCAAGTATGTGCTTTTTATTATGACAGGAATTGAAAAGTATGAGATGAAATTTAGATAAGCTAAAAGTGATGTCTAAAAATGCATATTGGTATAATGAACACCTGAGAAAAGCACACCAAGTTTGTTTTGAAGATAACGAAACAATTTATACTATCGCATATGTTTCCAATTTTAGCACATACTGAAATGTAAACCTGATCCCAACTTTGACCAACTTGAAAAAAAAAGATGAGCAGGTTTCCCAAAATAAACCAACTCACACTTTTGATCAATTGGTGAACAAAAAAGTTTGCAAACATTAAAAATTCACTCACTGAACAATTAAGTACTAAAGAAATTGTCCAAATTTTCTTGTATCAGTGTCATGAGATACATGATGCAAACAATAAATCATTTAATTAGAAAATGTTTCTTATGTAAGAGTGATAGCGTGAGTTCATTGTTTTTGTGTGTTCATGAGTGATATTGTACTCCCTTTACATACTGCTATGCATATCGATATTGTCTGCTCAAATTTTATCCATGATTTTAGGTTGTAGTTTTAGCTGTCATATGTAAATAAATGTATGGCTAACTTTTGTGCATATTTGTGGGTTGTATCTGTAAACATGCTGACATGGCCTTTTCACCATAGGAAGTTCTAGAGGCAAGCATCATAACTATCTTATTGATTGTGTCTTCGATTTTTGTATAAAATACTGACAAAGAGAATTATGTCTTTACTTCTTTATGTTCAGTCAATAAAATTATTTACTGTTGTGTTCAGATAAATTTAGAGGAATCATTTATTTAAAATTACTTCATTAAAATCACAAAGTGCTCAATGACATTTTTGACTAAATCATTATTTTGGGATTTTTATGAATTTTGTCAACAACATTCTGGATTATATCAATTTTATACATAAAGACCTTTGGCACAGTTCGTACAAAACAAATCTGAACATTTAATACTGGAATATAAGTCTGAAAGCTATACTTTCGACTTGTGATAGAACTTTTAGGATTATTTTGAATTCAATTCACAGAACTGCTATACTGTAAGTTCCTCTTACATTTTCACTTTCTGTTCACAGAACTAACTTATGTTCAAGTTTACTAAACTTGCTGGGTTTGCTTTTAATGTTACTTAGCTTTAGACCATAAAGTTGGAACAATACAAAAAATCATTTCCATCTTAAAAAGACATTAAGCATCCTTTTTTATAAAGTCTAGCAATGACATAATTTAAAATTTATGCAAAGAATATTTTTATAATTTTCTTTCTTCATTAGATAAAAACCAAATTGCAAGTTGTTGTTTTGGGTTTGCAATGCAAGATAGGCTATGCATGGCAACCAGAATAACTGATGGAGTATGAGCCAGAAAAACCCTAGTAAGAACCACCAATCCATGGAAAGCTACTTGCAAGCTGTAATGACATATAGAGCCATTCTGCAGGAGTAAAAAACTGTATTCAAAGCAATTAACCAATATGGCTTGTCTATTGCCAAAAGCATGCATCAATGATATCATAAAAAGTACTGGCAACTTGAAAAGGATTCTGTTTAAAATAAAAAGTGATATGCTATCACTGACTGCAACCACATTTGAGGCACACCCAATTTTGAATGATCCAACGCTGTCATGACAAGGATACATCTGACAATGAGACCGACTCCAATAATGACCCAATAACCTCACTATGTGAAAATTAACTGATGAACTGCTTATAATAAATACACAGTATTTTTCTTAAGAACACCATACCAATGTAAAATTCAAAATATTTCATACATCTTCAGAAGGTCAGAAGTATAATATATTGCAGATGACAGTAAATCTGGAAATTACTGTACAGATCAACCATTTTTAAAAGCATTTAAGTGTAATTTTCTGCAATGTATTATGTGTATTAGTAGTATCATATTTTTCTTTCGAACATTTTTAAATGTTATGGGGGTGAACTCGTAAAAGTGGACCAGTTTCATCCACAATAACTTGCAGAAATGCACACAAAATGAACAGATTTGTTAATTATACTTCTAAATGGAATTCTTATTCATTTGCCTACTCAAACAGAATTTTACAAAGACAAGGGAGGTAACTGCTGCAACTAACCTGTTTCTTTGTAAACAATAGCCCTATGCCACTATCAAAGACAGCCAAGAGAATTATGATCTAAAAAATCATTTTATATTCACTAAATGAGATAATAAATTAACATTATGTAAGTTTACAAGGGAGAATGGAATGTTTATGTGTGTCTTGAACCGCAATTATCCTGTGGCTAATAACAATGTTTCCATGAAGGTTGCAAGAGTGGAGAGTTAAATATCCGATTGGTGTCGAAAGTTGGAAGTCAGACTGAATAAAGATGATGATGTCAAATTAAAATGGGGGTCTTTAACACACATGGGAAACATTGGAAATGGCAGTTTAATAATAAAATTGTGCTCTTTATGAACCACAATTACCAGCTTACAGTAATGGGAGCTGTATACAACACACTGAAGTTTTCATGTCCACAAGACTTAGTTAATTGGTCTTTGTCACTGTATATATTAATGATGGGAATCTGTCAGAATTTCATAGTCAATAATCGGTTCCACTTATACCAATGATAATCGATTGTAATCAGTTACATGTACTAACAGCACATTTTAATTTTTGATTATAATACAGTTATATCGTTAGTTAAGAGTTCAAAATGTTAATAAATGTACTGGAGTAATCTCTTTTAATGACAAAGATACTTTAAATGCATAAAAATAATATATATTTTTAAATTGTGTTATTTTTGTTCGATAACTTTAAAGCAACATTTTATGGCTCATGTAATGTTGTTGTGTTGTAGGGTTTAATGCCATTTTTCAGCACACAATAGGCTATACAGGGCTGCCAGTATTATTGGTGGAGGAAGAACCTGGTAAAAACCCCAAAAGATCCACCAACCGACGAGAAGCTACTGGCAAGCTTTCTCACATAACTATATTAGCCGAATGTGATGAAATATTGTTACAATCCACCAAAATCCTTTTGTTTCATATGTGATGTGTCTATAATTTAAAGTATAGAAGGCCATGGTTATCATGTCTGTCAAATATTAGAAACCCAAATACACCAAAATGCACATGTATTTGAATGTTATCTCTGTATTTTTCAGTTTCCACACAACTATATTAGCCGAATGTGATGAAATATTGTTACAATCCACCAAAATCCTTTTTTTTTCTTATGTGATATGTCTACAATTTAAAGTATTGAAGGCCATGGTTATCATGTTTGTCAAATATTAGAAAGGATTTTAAATTTATACTGAAACAAATCATTAAAATGTGTTTAAATTTACTAACTCAACAGTTCAACAGTTTATCTAAATATATGAAGTTTGCACCAAAGGAATATGGCATTGTTTTATATTTGTAAGTTGTGAATGGAATAAACAATTCAAAGCACTTAATGGTCTGAAAGTCCTTTTTAACTTATTTCTTCTAACCTCAGTGTTGTGCATGCAAATAAAAAGAAGTAGTCTCCCTTGAAATATAATCAATTATCAGTTATCTTATTGGTTTGCTCAAACAACTGATGATCAATCATAATCAATAATCTGATCACTGATATATACCTTCAATAATAAGATATTACCATCAAAGGGAGAGAACTCTATGAATGCATTTATGTAACTATATAGTTGACCAACATTTGCACAATCCTGTTTATATATTGCCAATCAAGTTTTTTATTAATTTTAGGTAATTAGTTTAGATTTTTCTTTCAAACATTGTCTATGTAAATAAATTATTGTTGTAAAGTTTATTATTGGTCTTCACAAATCAGGTTATTGACAATAATTCAATCTTATTCATATCACTACAGAAGCTTAATTGAAAACTGTGTTGGGAAAAAAGAAACTAACCAAACTTAAATGAAATCAACACAGTAAAAGTACTCTTGAAGGAAACTAACAGAATTTAATTGAAAACTATGCAGAAAAATTAGTCATAGAAGAAAATTAACCAATAATTATCCGAGATGATACAGTTCACATTGTGTCTCCATGGTTAAATTAAATTAAAATTAGTTAAATTAAAAGATGATCCACAAGAGTTTTCATTTCAACTCATCTTTATAAAATAAGTCAAATAATTTTTAAATTGGAATACAGATGACGGGCAAAAGGTCCACATTATTCAACAAATTTGTAAACTTCATTTTAATTAAGCATAAATACTGATTCATCAACATATAAACAATACTGAAAATACTGCCATACAGAAAACTGCCCATTACAAACATGTGTATCATACACAGGCATACCCCAGTCTTTGATAAAAGTTGCTTTGTACACTCAAGATGTATTAACATGTTACATAAATGTTGGGCAAATTGTACTTGCAAACTGACCACATCTTAAACTGTAACACTGAGGTGTGGATGGTATACATGTACAGACATATCACAATATAAAGTTTCCACTTGACTAAAATGAAATGTAATGATACTGAAGTGCATTCAGATGTCTCAAACATTATGTTCCTGCCTTACATGATATCACCATGCAATGTGTGACATCATGAGGTTTTTCATTACATAATGTAATATGTACATATCTTTTATGGATTTGTTTACTCAGAATTGTAGCCATACAATAAACAACTGTATTCAACAAGAAATCAATAAGACTCAACATGTTTTACCTCCAGCCTTTTCACGTTTCAGATTTTTAGTTTCTGCACATTTCTGGTTTCTCTTAATTTACCTCCCCTGCTTCCTATTTATCATATTCTCTAAGGAGTTGCCTCCCTCTAACATAATGAATATATGAGCCTAAAGGAATTCTACAGGATGTCATTGGCACAAGAAAAATTCACTTGAATTTGTGCCATTAATAAAAATAAATTACTGGAATTAAATTAAATTGACATTAATTTGTTAGCTGTATTTAAGCCTTGAAAAAAATAATGTAGAAATCAAACCAATCATTTCTGAAAACAAAAACAGAACACAAGTTACTATTTTTGTTTTTCTAAGGTTAAGAATGGTGACTTGATTTGCAAAATATTCTGAGAAAGTTTTTAAAAAAGGGAATTTGACTTGTAGATGGATACAGAATTTCAAGTGATTTATTGACTTTTTGAAATATGAAATTTACCAAAAAAAACTGATAAATAGCCAAGATCATGAGACAGATTCCTGTTTAGTTTCCAATCTGACCTCATTGCATAAGTCTGACTGGCAATGCATGATGCCACATAATCTATGCCAAAATACACCAATATACCAGTTATACTCCAAATGCCAAAATATATCAATATGCCAGTCGTACTCCTAATGCCATAATACACCAATATGCCAGTCATACTCCTAATACCCAAATACAGCAATATGCCAGTCATACTCCAAATGCCCAAATACACCAATATGCAAGTCATACTCCTAATGCCACAATAAACCAATACACCAATCATTCTCCTAATGCCCCAATACACCAATATGCCAGTCATACTCCTAATGCCACAATACAACAATATGCCAGTCATACTCCTAATGCCCCAATACACCAATATGCCAGTCATACTCATAATGCCCCAATGCACCAATATGCCAGTCATACCCCTGATGCCCAAATACACCAATATACCAGTCATACTCCTAATGCCCCTATACACCAATACAACTGTCATACTCCTAATGCCACAATACACTAATATGCGAGTCATACTCCTAATGCCCAAATACATCAATATGCCAGTCACAATCCTAATGGTCACCAAACATAATCAGATCTATAATATCCAAAAATTAAATCTGGTCTGGTTTGGCTCAATAGCTTTTGAGGTAACACGAAAGTGTGACAAAAACATGCAACACATGGATGAAAGAAAGCTTAAAACTAACATTGCTAACTTCCTCTTCGAGCAGACAACTTTAAGAAAACAAATCAATTGAAGACTTACCATGGACTCCCTGTCAGTAAGCGTCTGTGTTACTATGATATTAAAGACTGCATGAGATCGACTACTCTCGCTGTTCATGTTTGTTGCAGCAACTGTCCTGGATTTGTTACCCTCACTCATCAGATTATCTATATCCTGGAAATGAATTATGATTAAAGAATCAGTCTGCATGATGCATCATGGTAAACTGGTCAAAGGTCAAAGGTGTATATGAAACTACCAGTAAATTGTTTTTGAACATCTGTTTAGTATTATTTATCAAAACATCAATAAGAATTCAAATGCAGCATTTAGAGAGCTGGATTATACTGACTTGAATGTAGAATTAAAGATTAAAGAGGCTTAAATCAAGACGATGCTATGGATTATCAAGATTTAAGTGTCAAATAAACAAACATGTCACAGTGCTATTTTTGTACAAATAGACCTTCAATGGAAGGAAATGAGATTATCTGAAAATAATACTGTATTTTTCATAGATCAATTTTTTGATTTAGTTTGTTTGGAAAATTTACTTTGGGTACATTAATAATATGGCTATAGCAAGAATATCTGATGTTAATGTACAACCTTTCTTATAAGGTATAGAGTGACTGCACAATTAACACTTCAATAAAGACAATAATTGGATATGAATAAAATTACAGACATACAAATGATTATACTATTGAAAATTGAAGTTTTTCCTACCTATTATGCATGAAAGTATGATAATTAGTCTTAATTTTCCCTTTCTAACATTTATTCCATATTAAACTTATTTTTAAGTATAGAATATCATATGAAGAAAGAAAACAGACCTTAAGTAATGTTGTTCGCATTTTTAAAAACTATTTTTCATCAATTTTTGGATTTATTCATTTAAACAAATGTATTTCACTGGTATTTCAAGCCTAATAATTTTGTTGCTGTTGTCGTAGGTTTTAACACCATTTTTCAACACAATATAACCTATATATGACGGCCAGTATAACCCCTGGAAAACCCTGGGAAGAACCAATGACCTATGAGAAGCTACTGGAAAGCATTCTCACACACCCATGTTAGCCAAGCCTGAGACTCGAACTCATGCAGACAGAGGTGAGATGGCAGTGATCTGAAACAGCTGACACTTTAAACCACCTGGCTAATTGGGGCCTCCTAATAATTTTGTATCGATCCATTTAATTTGCTGAAGGCCTGAAGTCCATCACGAGTCGAGCCAGTGATAATATCTTCACTAAGAATAATATGTATGATAATTATTTTGGTATCAATCACTGGAATTCTTGCGAAGGACTTGAAATTATCTGGTTAAAAAAAATTCAAACATGCATTAGCTAAAATTAAAAATACACCTGAGTAGACAGGAAGGACATTAAATATTTGCCTCAAGTTCTTCCTCAAAATTTAGCAAACGTTCAATGGACTACTCAAGAAGGACTTGGGGGCCGTGAGTGGCCGATATGTAAGCGCTGTCCGTTACGGACCACTGCCATCTCACCTCTGTCTGCGTGTGTTCGAGTCTAAGATTCGGCAAATGTAGTTATGTGAGAAAGCTTACCAGTAGCTTCTCGTGGGTCGGTGGTTCTTTCCGGGGTTTGTCCGGGTTCTTCCTCCACCAATAATACTGGCCGCCATATATAGCCTATATTGTGCTGAAAAATGGTGTTAAATCATAAAAAAAAACAAAAAAACAAGAAGGACTTTAACACACAGGCTCAAATTCCATTCCACTCCCACCCTTCTTTACCAAACATTTACTGGACTTCACAGGAAGGACTTTAAACTCTAAGGCTAAGATTCTTCCTACATTCTCAAGTAAACATTTATACAATGTAAACCATATATGATCCATGTGTCTGGGTACAAAAACAGAGTTACTGCAACAAATAATCAAGGTTTTGTGCATTAAACTTGTTGCATCATTTAAAGAGTAATGTTTCTCATCTCTTCACATCCCATTAAATGCTGAAACATTAATGGACAAAACCACTGACAGCAGATGAAATAACAATGTGTATGGGGGCATAGAAAGCTGTAAAACACTGCCTTTACACCGTTCTAGTCCCAGGTTTGACACTGGGCTCAAACATCTGTAAGACTGAGTGGTAGGCCATCCAGATTGTCTTTTTTTCTGACTGCTTGTTTCCTCCATGTCAATGATCATTTCACACTAGCATCTCAGCAAATACTGATACAAGTTAATTTTACACTAGCATCACAGCCACTGATGGTAAAATGTAAAAAAGTTGTCTATTTCAAACTATGAGCAGTCACTGATGATGAATTGGAAAGAAATAGTCTATTTCAAAACATTAATAGAGTCACTGATGATGCATTGGAAAGAAGTACATTTTACACTAGGATTACAACCACTGATGATCTATCGCAAATTGTTTCAATTCAAACATCAGCGCTCACTGATAATACACTGGAAAAATTAAACTTACACTAGTATCACTGCCACTGATAATACACTGGAAAGAAGTAAATTTACACTAGTATCAGCAGTCAATGATAATACACTGGAAAGAAGTAAATTTACACTAGTATCAGCACTCACTCATAATACACTGGAAAGAATTAAATTTACACTAGCATCAGCACTCACTGATGATACACTGGAAAGAAGTAAATTTACACTAGTATCAGCACTCACTGATAAAACACTGGAAAGAAGTAAATTTACACTAGTATCAGCACTCACTGATAATACACTGGAAAGAAGTAAATTTACACTAGTATCAACACTCAATGATAATACAATGGAAAGAAGTAAATTTACACTAGTATCAGCACTCACTCATAATACACTGGAAAGAAGTAAACTTACACTAGTATCAAGACTCAATGATAATACACTGGAAAGAAGTAAATTTACACTAGTATCTGCACACACTGATAATACAATGGAAAGAAATAAATTTACACTAGGATCAGCAGTCAATGATAATACACTGGAAAGAAGTAAATTTACACTAGTATCAGCACTCACTGATAATACACTGGAAAGAAGTAAATTTTTACACCAGTATCAGCACTCACTGATAATACACTGGAAAGAAGTAAATTTACACTAGTATCAGCACTCACTGATAATACACTGGAAAGAAGTAAACTTACACTAGTATCAGCATTCACCAATAATACACTAGAAAGAAGTAAATTTACACTAGTATCACTGCCACTGATGGCACACTGGAAAGAAGTAAATTTACACTAGTATCAGCACTCACTCATAATACACTGGAAAGAAGTAAATTTACACTAGTATCAGCACTCACTCATAATACACTGGAAAAAAGTAAACTTGCACTAGTATCAGCACTCACTGATAATACACTAGAAAGAAGTAAATTTACACTAGTATCACTGCCACTGATGGCACACTGGAAAGAAGTAAATTTACACTAGTATCTGCACTCACTGATAATACACTGGAAAGAAGTAAACTTACACTAGTATCAGCACTCACTGATAATACACTAGAAAGAATGAAATTTACACTAGTGTCACTGCCACTGATGGTACACTGGAAACAAGAAAATTTACACTAGTATCAGCACTCACTCATAATACAATGGAAAGAAGTAAATTTACACTAGTATCAGCACTCACTCATAATACACTGGAAAGAAGTAAATTTACACTAGTATCAGCACTCACTGATAATACACTGGAAAGAAATAAATTTACACTAGTATTAGCACTCATTCATAATACACTGGAAAGAAGTAAATTTACACTAGTATCAGCACTCACTCATAATAAACTGGAAAGAAGTAAATTTACACTAGTATCAGCACAAAATGATAATACACTGGAAAGAAATAAATTTACACTAGTATTAGCACTCACTCATAATACACTGGAAAGAAGTACATTTACACTAGTATCAGCACTCACTCATAATACACTGGAAAGAAATAAATTTACACTAGTATCAGCACTCAATGATAATACACTAGAAAGAAGTAAATTTACACTAGTATCAGCACTCACTGATAATACACTGGAAAGAAGTAAATTTTTACACCAGTATCAGCACTCACTGATAATACACTGGAAAGAAGTAAATTTACACTAGTATCAGCACTCACTGATAATACACTGGAAAGAAGTAAACTTACACTAGTATCAGCACTCACCGATAATACACTTGAAAGAAGTAAATTTACACAAGTATCACTGCCACTGATGGCACACTGGAAAGAAGTAAATTTACACTAGCATCAGCACTCACTCATAATACACTGGAAAGAAGTAAACTTACACTAGTATCAGCACTCACTGATAATACACTAGAAAGAAGTAAATTTACACTAGTATCACTGCCACTGATGGCACACTGGAAAGAAGTAAATTTACACTAGTATCAGCACTCACTCATAATACACTGGAAAGAAGTAAATTTACACTAGTATCAGCACTCACTCATAATATACTGGAAAGAAGTAAACTTACACTAGTATCAGCACTCACTGATAATACACTAGAAAGAAGTAAATTTACACTAGTATCACTGCCACTGATGGCACACTGGAAAGAAGTAAATTTACACTAGTATCAGCACTCACTGATAATACACTGGAAAGAAGTAAATTTACACTAGTATCAGCACTCACTCATAATACAATGGAAAGAAATAAATTTACACTAGTATCAGCACTCACTCATAATACACTGGAAAGAAGTAAATTTACACTAGTATCAGCACAAAATGATAATACACTGGAAAGAAGTAAATTTAAACTAGTATCAGCACTCACTGATAATACACTGGAAAGAAGTCAATTTTTACACCAGTATCAGCACTCATCGATAATACACTGGAAAGAAGTAAATTTACACTAGTATCAGCACTCACCGATAATACACTGGAAAGAAGTAAATTTTTACACCAGTATCAGCACTCACTGATAATACACTGGAAAGAAGTCAATTTTTACACCAGTATCAGCACTCATCGATAATACACTGGAAAGAAGTAAACTTACACTAGTATCAGCACTCACCGATAATACACTAGAAAGAAGTAAATTTACACTAGTATCACTGCCACTGATGGCACACTGGAAAGAAGTAAATTTACACTAGTATCACTGCCACTGATGGCACACTGGAAAGAAGTAAATTTACACTAGTATCAGCACTCACTGATAATACACTGGAAAGAAGTAAATTTACACTAGTATCAGCACTCACTGATAATACACTGGAAAGAAGTAAACTTACACTAGTATCAGCACTCACTGATAATACACTAGAAAGAAGTAAATTTACACTAGTATCATTGCCACTGATGGCACACTGGAAAGAAGTAAATTTACACTAGTATCAGCACTCACTCATAATACACTAGAAAGAAGTAAATTTACACTAGTATCACTGCCACTGATGGCACACTGGAAAGAAGTAAATTTACACTAGTATCAGCACTCACTGATAATACACTGGAAAGAAGTAAATTTACACTAGTATCAGCACTCACTGATAATACACTGGAAAGAAGTAAATTTACACTAGTATCAGCACTCACTGATAATACACTGGAAAGAAGTAAATTTACACTAGTATCAGCACTCACTGATAATACACTGGAAAGAAGTAAATTTACACTAGTATCAGCACTCACTCATAATACACTGGAAAGAAGTATATTTACACTAGGATCAGCACTCACTGATAATACACTGGAAAGAAGTAAATTTACACTAGTATCAGCACTCACTGATAATACACTGGAAAGAAGTAAATTTACACTAGTATCAGCACTCACTGATAATACATTGGAAAGAAGTATATTTACACTAGGATCAGCAGTCAATGATAATACGCTGGAAAGAAGTAAATTTACACTAGTATCAGCAGCCACTCATAATACACTGGAAAGAAGTAAATTTACACTAGTATCAGCACGCACTCATAATACACTGGAAAGAAGTAAATTTACACTAGTATCAGCACAAAATGATAATACACTGGAAAGAAGTAAATTTACACTAGTATCAGCACTCACTGATAATACACTGGAAAGAAGTAAATTTACACTAGGATCAGCAGTCAATGATAATACGCTGGAAAGAAGTAAATTTACACTAGTATCAGCACTCACTCATAATACACTGGAAAGAAGTAAATTTACACTAGTATCAGCATGCACTGATAATACACTGGAAAGAAGTAAATTTACACTAGTATCAGCACTCAATGATAATACACTGGAAAGAAGTAAATTTACACTAGTATCACTGCCACTGATGGCACACTGGAAAGAAGTAAATTTACACTAGTATCACTGCCACTGATAATACACTGGAAAAATTAAACTTACACTAGTATCAGCACTCACTGATAATACACTGGAAAGAAGTAAATTTACACTAGTATCAGCAGTCAATGATAATACACTGGAAAGAAGTAAACTTAAAATTAGTAAAGTAGATTTACACCAGTATCACTGCCACTGATGGCACACTGCAAAGAACGTCATTTCACACTAGCATACCAGGCAGTGATAATACCGAGTGATAAACCACTGTTAAGAAGCTGTTGAAGTTTCATTTACATCCAAAATCAGAACAATTAAAGACAGGATTCATGCAAGAAAACCTTTATCACCGATTCAACTGCATCACACTCTGTGTAAAAGCACTGTGTAGAAGATGTGAAACCGCTAAATTCAATTAAACCAACCTTTGCAAACATCTCCATTTAAAGGAAAACTAATCATAAAGTACAAACATAGTGAATTTCAAGTTTTCTTACCAATGCAGTACAATATGCCTCAATCCTATCAGGGGCCCAGAGTGGCTGAGTCGTCTAAAGCTCTCTCCATTATGGATCACTGCCATCTCACTTCTGTCTGCATGGGTTCGAGTCTCGGATTTGGCCAATGTGAGTATGTGAGAAAGCTTGCAAGTAGCTTCTCATGGGTTAGTGGTTCTTTCTGGGGTTTTCCCATGTTCTTCCTCCACCATTAATACTAGCCACCATTTAATTAGCCTATCTTGTGCTGAAAAATGGCGTCAAACCCTATAACAACTCAATCCTATCATGTTTTGTGGGAGGTAAAGAGGTTTTTAATATCTGCAAAGATTAAGATTTTCTTGTATTCTACCACCACCACATGCCTGTTGTCTGTTACCTTTCCTGAAATCTACCACCATACATGCCTTGTTTCATTACATTTCTTGGAATCTACCACCACACATGCCTGTTGTGTCAATACCTTTTAACTTATGGAGTTATATCAGTTTCTAGCAAGCACATTTAATAGGCGGATCCATATTGGGAGAGAAAATTAACCACTGATATTGACAGCAATCAACACAAAGGGAGATAATTCTTTGAGTAGGGACATACAACTGATGTAGCACTGTTCGAGACATTATCAATGTGTGCTTATTATGATCAATTTTAAACTCTATATAATGGTTGCCTGTCAAAAAAGAACAAGTAATTCTTTGAGTGCCTTTATAGACAGCTTTCTTTGCACACAAGTTCAAAAACATTTGCTACTAGCAAAATGAAAGTGGAATTATAGGAGTAAAATGCAATGACACTATTAAAACAAAAGTACCTCAAATGATGAAACTACCAGTGTTGACAATCCATCTACATAAGGTCCAAGGATATTGTGTTCCCGTACCTTCAGGTTGTGTTTACTCCTGGAAGAAAGTTGGGAATTCATTTAGATTAATTGATCTCCGATTCTATGAATTATCCAAAGCAGGAAGAGCAAAATACACAAAGTGCTTAGGTCTAATAAACACAAACTATACGTGTGATAAAGTATGAATTTTACAGAGGCCAATGATCCTGACGTTTTATTATTTGTTTCCTCAGAGATTGAATACAGAATTGTATTATATTTAGGACAGTGGACATAAATTTCCACCTGACCCAAAACTGACAGTAAAGTATGAATATTGCAAAGGTTATTATACTGACGTTTTATTATCTGTTTCCTCTGAGATTTAATACAGCAGCATTTTGTGTTTTGGAGTCAACTGTCTTGAATCTCAGGATTTGAGTATTAAGTTGTTTACAGTCACACCTTACTAGCAATGTATTAGGCAATATGCATATTTTATTTTTAAGAGTACACAATTATTTAATTTTAAAAGATCCTCAATCAAAAGAATGTTATCCCTGTACTAATACATTTTGAAAAATGTGAAAAAATAATCTAGAATTAATTCTCTTGGGATCCAGCACTATTTTATCAGAAATTCACCAATATAGCTTTCGTGTCTGACTTTCCGGCTACTGAGTGCAGCTTACTGATGCAAATTCTTACTTTCTACAGATCAGAAAGTATTCTCCGATTAAAAAAAAACAAATTATCTGGTAAAATGGTTGTCTAAACATGTGAGCAAATTTTGAAAATGGAAGCAAAACTTGAGGTTCCAATTATGTCCTGAATTTCTCAAGCCATTATTTCAGCTTTGTAACAATGTATACTATTTGAACTTTGTAACTGTGTACAATATTTGAACTTTGTAACCATGTATAATATTTGAAATTAAAACAACGTACAATATTTAAACTTTGTAACCATTAATAATATCTGAACTTTGCAACCTTATTTATCAATATATTAAAAATAGTCACCCAAACTATACTTGTAACATAAATGCTTGCAATACAATTTATTACAAAATACCATTTCTGGACATGTGTAATGTACACATGCAACATTAAAGCTTATGTCTGTGTATTTAGATCTGGTGCAGTGTACACACGCAACATTAACCATTTTTTTCAAATTTTATCAGCAACAGATCATACAAATGTTTTGCATGTAAAACATGAGCAGTTCAATGAGTTTGAGGTCGTCTATTTAGTCTGGTTCCCTGATCAACTCTGCTAAATCTAACCCTAAAATCAAACACAGGCAAACCAGTATGTGTATTTTAACCCCAACAATCATATTTCAATGATCATTGCTTATATTCCATAACCCAAGACTTGCAGTCAAATCGTAAATCTGGGCAGTACAGCCAGAAAAGTGACTCTTATGTCTTGCTTGCCAACTAACAATGACTCCACACAAGAAACTGCCTTTTTTCTTCACAGTCCATAAGTATAACACAAGAAACTGCCTTTCTTCTTCACAGTCCATACAAGTATAACACAAGAAACTGACTTTCTTCTTCACAGTCCATTCAAGTATAACAAAAGAAACTGACTTTCTTCTTCACAGTCCATACAAGTATAACTCTTTTGAGTTGCCTAGGCAACCCCACAGCACAACCGACTTTTTACCTTGGGACATACAGGGATAAGCTAATGAAACATTACAAAAAACCTTACTACTTGATGACAATAATGTTATAATATGTAAAAGTATAAGTTTTTGATGCAAGTTGCTGGCAGCCAATAAGAAAGGTCAATTTATATAATGTTAAATGCAAGAAATGTAATGTAAAGATGAGGACTATTTTTCCATTGGTCTTAATAAGGATCCAATATCAAGAAAGCTGGAACAAATATGCTCAGGGGAAGAAAACAGAATAGACCAGGTGCAATTACATTCTGCTAGTTGCATGTAATAAAGGTTATGCCAAGTCCTGTTCCACCAGTCTGCAGTTTAATGTAATCAGAGTTTTTATACCATTTCCACATCTAAATAATCAAATCAACAAATGCATTGCAATCACTAAAAAGCTTATTATACAGCTGAATACACTGATCAAGCATCTTTGCAATTTGGATCAGCACTTCATTCGGGAAATACAAACACTGAAGTACAAAAGAACAAAGTTTCCATAACAGTCTACATTAATATTTTCTGTATTTTTTATATTATTTTACCTGACCCAACTTATATTAACTTCACAAAAGAATTAGGGTAAAGTTGTGTACATTTTTCCAAGAAGACATTTAGATTTGACTCACCCTTTTAAATCCAGCAAATCATGGACTTTTTCATTATAGATCTCCATATAGGACACTTCCACCTTATACGAATTATCCTCATCCTGGTTGACAGCGATCTTCTCAAACAGCGAATCACACAGTCGTGGAATAATCCCCTTTTCCTCCATTGTACCCATCATTGTGTAAGATTTCCCTGACCCTAAAGGGAAAACAAGCCATTATTTTTAAAATCCAATATAAATTAATTACTATGTATTCCAGACACCCTCCAAACTAACATGAAATAGGTATTAATGTATTTAACTAAATTAGAAATTATGTTCAGAACTAACAAGACACGTCTACTACTTTATTAAACTGATAAAAGAGTGCACAATTCTGTAGCATATATCACAGTACATTCTTTTGTGGTCAGCATGACATGTAAATATTAAGACTGCTGTATTGGCTAGGTCTATTATAATGAAACATTTCCTGTTGTGAGGCATACATTTAATTTTAATTACAGTCCATTGCATACCATATTAATATATATATGTCAGTGTAAGGTTGAGCAGTGTGTGTGTGTGTGTGTGTGTGCGTGTGTGTGTGTGCGTGTCTTTAAGATTTTAAAATAGGTTTAACAACTTGATTTGGAATTGAGTCTTTTTTGACTGGGGCCAACATATATTTCAGTGTAAGGTCTTGTAGTGGTAAATGACCATAATTTGAAAAAAAAACAGGGAAGTCAAGGGGCCATTTAAAACAGGTATCATAGAATGATATTTTCTATAACAGTTTATTAATAAAGACAAACTAGAGAGTATTTTATTCAAAAGGAGTGATAAAGAGTTTTGGAAGGCAAAGAAGTAATCCTCACAGGCTAAGATAAACAAGTGTGTGTATGTGTGTGTGTGTGTGTATGTGTGTGTGTGTGTGTGTGTGTGCCCAGTTCAGCTGGTAAATTTACAGACCACAAAGCATGGTGTGATGGTTCATCTAAAGTGGTCTAATTATGTCATGGTTCAATGGAATGAGGTAGCCACTAACAAGACATCAATTTATGATATCAGGGCAGTGAGTGTGTATTAGGTGTGAAATGACCATAGCTAGTTCTATTTCATTTCAAGAGATGATATATGACACAAGAGAGTGGGAGTATTGTTTGAATCCAAGAGAAGGGAACCTGACATGTATTTAGGTTGGGTACCTTTTTTCGTTGTTGAATGAAAGAAAATAGCTCTACACTCTCTTGTATTGTACAGTGGTGAGAAAAGCAATCTGTAACCGTGAGGTTGAGGATCTAGTTGTAGTGGGGTTTAATACCATTTATCAGCACAAGATAGGCATGGCAGCCAGTATAAATGGTAAAGGAAGAATCCGGGGGAAAACCCAGGAAAGAACCACCGACCCACGTGAAAAGGATCTAGAGATGTTAAAGAGAGAAAGAAAAGGAAAGACATGTGAAAAATGCTGTCAAACCACCGACAGTGATTTGGAGAGGACCTGAAGCACCAGCTGATGCCATCATGCTGGCAATTTTGAGTTTGATCAATCACTTAATCATATGAGTTGTAGGGGAGATCACTCATCTTCACCACCTCCTGACACTCAATTAGCAAATATGTCTAACATGAAATAGGTACTACTGTATTAAACTCAATTAGAAAATATGTCAGGAACTGACATGTAATGGGTACCATTGTATTAAACCCAGTTAAAGGAACAGCGAAATGTGTTCATATTCAGCAAAAATGTTGGAATAGCTAGCTATTTCATAAGTTTTCAAAAGCGTCTTTAGAATATCCCATCTGCTTGTACAATACAGCATTATGACAGATTTTCAAAACAGCCTTATGAAAGTTTTCAATACACCTTTATGACAGATCTTCAATACATACCAATGACAGGTTTTCAATACAGCCTTATGACATGTTTTCAATGCAGCCTTATGAAAGTTTTCAATACATCTTTATGACAGGTTTTCAATACAGCAGTATGACAGGCTTTCAATACAGCCTTATGACAGGTTTTCAATACATACTTATTACAGGTCTTTAATACAGCCTTATGACAGGCTTTCAATACAGCCTATTGACAGGTTTTCAATGCAGCCTTATGACAGGTTTTCAATACAGCCTTATGACAGGTTTACAATACATCCTTATGACAGGTTTTCAATACAGCCTTATGACAGGTTTTCAATGAATCCTTATGAAAGTGTTCAATACATCCTTATGACAGGTTTTCAATACAGACTTATGACAGGTCTTTAATACAGCCTTATGACAGGCTTTCAATACAGCCTATTGACAGGTTTACAAAACTGACATTGGAATGAACCTACTATTTGTACAATACAGCCTTTCTTTTGTATAATTTTTTTAGGCAGACCTGCTCTGATCCAGAGAGAAATAACACATAAAAAAAAAACTTTTTTCATTACTTCAAATTTTGACTTAATGCTACCTGTTTAACTGATAATATAAAATTCCAACCCACAATTTTGTTTGGCTGAAAATACTGCATTACCAATCAAATGATATGACATTATTATCTACTGCTCAAAGAAAATGATTCCAGTGAAGTTATCCTGAAACATGTTGTAATCAAGACAAGATGGATAGTACCTGAATGTCAAGTCTATGATCATTGCCTTGCCAAGACAAGATGGCCTCAGTCAGAATGTCAAGCCCATGAACTTTTGTGTTGGGGCTTGTGGGGGGGGGGGGGTAGGCAAAACTGTTGATATATGCCTTGCCAAGACAAGAATGCCTCAGCCAGAATGTCATGCCCATGATTTATGCCTTGCTAAGACGAGAAGGCCAAGGTCTGAAAGTCAAACCCATGATCAATACCTTGCCAAGGCAAGGACAAGGTATGAATGTCAAGTACATGATCTTTATGTTGCCAAGACAAGAAGGCCTGGGTCTTATGGTCAAACCAATGATCTATTCCTTTCCTAGACAAGAAGGACTGGGCCAGAATGTCACACCCATAATCTTTAGCTTACCAAACATGTCATGGGCCAGAATGTCAACCCCATGATATTTACCTTGCAAAGACAAAAAGGCCTTAGCCTGAATGTCAAGCCCATGATCAATACCTTGCCAAGACATAGCCAGGGCCTGAATGTCAAGCCCATGATCTTTATGTTGCTGAGACAAGAAAGCCTAGGCCAGAATGTCAAGCCCATGTTTCAATACCTTGTCTGGACTGGGCCAGAATGTCAAGCCCATAATAAATACCTTACCAAGGCATGGCCTGGGCCTTAATGTCAAGCTTATGGTATATGCCTTGCCAAGACAATAAGGCCTGGGCCTGAATGTCAAGCACATGATATATACCTTGCCAAGACAAGAGGGTCAAGGCCTGAAAATGTCAAGCCCATGGTCTATCTAATTAGTAGTCTCTTTCAGACTACTGAACACATCTGAATGTCAATACTAAACTATACAGTCCTATGTAAATATTTATTCATATGGCAGTAATGACATTTATTGGATGAGGGAGAGTAGATGGTGATTCTCTCTTGCTGTCCAAGGTCTTTTTCTACAACTGAAAATTTAGGAGAAAAATTTCATGTCATTGCAAAATGAGAGCGAATTATTCTAATCACAAGGGTGATCTAACATTATTCTAATCAAATGAGTCTTTCACATATTTCAAGGATTTTTCTGCAGTTCTGTTAGAATGTCTGGCAAATCCTACAATCACATATTTCTAGATAGACCCTAGAACAAATATAAGGGGCTTTCTTATAAATGTAACGTGGGTTAAAATTTATTATCACATAACCTACAATAGACCCTTAAATAAGCACAGAGGGATTTCTTATAAATGTAAGTGAATAACTCTATTGATCCAATCTGGTGTCAAGCCCACTCCATTATTTTCAAAATTCTGACAAATATTTACTAATTATATCTAACAGTAACGACACTTCTGGGTAATATATTGGGATGATCTTATCTCAAGGGTAATTTGGTATGAACTTTAAAACAGACTTTTTTAACTATTAATTTATTACTCTAATCACTCTGTTGTCACAACAACTCACACAGTATTAGTATGGTTATTTGTCATAACAACATTTCATCTACAGCAACAAATTAATCCACTTTCTGATGTATGCATGAATGCACAGAATGCATTTATGCATCACATGTCCATCCATCACCCTAAGTAGATGATTACATGATACCATTGAGAGAGATGTAGTGTTGATACTTTATGCATGGAGTTGGAGGGGAGGAGTAATTTAATTGATTTTCATTGAATCATCTTACTTGTGTGCCTTTAACAGTGACAAAAAATACAATTGCCATAGGACAATTCCAGATATAATTTGGTCTAAATATGTAACTGTAGGCGATAAAGAAGCCTAGATATAATAGAACTTGGGGTCAGAGTTTGACATGGCGATTCCAGCATGAGCCAATCAAAACACCAATGGGCATTTCAAAAATAAGACTCTTTTTGACTGGTTTACACAATATCTCATGTTAGCTACGATAAAATTTACACAAAGCATCAAGGCAATCAAAACACCCATGGGCATTTCAAAAATAAGATTCTTTTTGACTGGTTTATACAATATCTAATGTTAGCTATGTTATAATTTACACAAAGCATCAAGTAGCGGCTAAAATATTTTTAACAATTCCTGCACATTTTTACAAATCATATTTCAAAGTACTTGGATAATGTCAATATGTGTTGTATAATATTACGACTTTCGACAGATCCTGAAACAAGGAAAATACCTGTCAGTGAATTAGCCATTGTGTCAACTTCAAGTTCACAGTTACTAGTTTTGAAGAAACTTGCCATGGGGCGAGAAACTCTGTTCGCAATTGCAGTGATGTCACCAGTCGGCATAGACATGGGAGGCTGGAAACCCAACACCTCAGAGATACCACCCCAGACCATTTTTAAAGAGACCACACCAGTATCCAATCAGAACTAAGATAATCAAATTTTATCCGAGTTTCGCAAGCAGCCAAACATTAATCTGCTTAATCCATTGTGAAAGAATCAGTATGTGATTATAGATTATACATTATGATGTGATTATAGATTATACATTATGATGTGATTATAGATTATACATTATGATGTGATTATAGATTATACATTATGATGTGATTATAGATTATACATTATGATGTGATTATAGATTATACATTATGATGTGATTATAGATTATACATTATGATGTGATTATAGATTATACATTATGATGTGATTATAGATTATACATTATGATGTGATTATAGATTATACATTATGATGTGATTATAGATTATACATTATGATGTGATTATAGATTATACATTATGATGTGATTATAGATTATACATTATGATGTGATTATAGATTATACATTATGATGTGATTATAGATTATACATTATGATGTGATTATAGATTATACATTATGATGTGATTATAGATTATACATTATGATGTGATTATAGATTATACATTATGATGTGATTATAGATTATACATTATGATGTGATTATAGATTATACATTATGATGTGATTATAGATTATACATTATGATGTGATTATAGATTATACATTATGATGTGATTATAGATTATACATTATGATGTGCATTTAATTTAGTAGAAATTTAAACTTCCATGTATAGCTGAATTATCAACATATCGTAATGTAGTATGTAGCGAATTAGTAATCAAGATTAATGTATGTACCGGTAGGTATGATAAAATCAAAGTGGATGGTGTAATCTGCTAATATTGCATCATGGTGCAGATCTGAATTTAATAGTGAGTAGTCAAACCATGTACTTATTTGTATTTGAATATATAGTTGTGGATTGTGTGGAGTTGGGCATTGTTGGCCTTGTGCACATATAATTAGGCACTTATATGTCTTTTATAATTTGTAAGGTATGTTGATAGTTACTATTGAAATAGGGATATGCATGTATGTATGGAAAGTCATCATATTATTGTTGTTGTAGCCTTTATTATGTTTTTTTTGTTTTTTTAGGGTTTTAATGCTATTTTTCAGCACAAGATAGGCTATACATGGCAGCCTGTATTAATGGTGGAGGAAGAACCCAGAAAAACCTGAAAAGAACCACCGACCCACGAGAAGCTACTGGCAAGCTTTCTCACATAACTACATTGGCTGAATCTTAAGACTCGAACCAACAGACAGAGTTGAGATGCCAGTGATCCGTAACGGACAGCACTTTTGACAACTCGGGGCCCCTGTAGACTTTATTATAAAACAAGTCTGTGTGGACTATTTAGATGTGAGTGTATGAGTTGATTTAATGATTTAACTGCCATTATGCTGATGAAATATCTGTGAGAGTGACATGTTAATCCTCCTGTGTTCGAACAAGGAGGAAAAATTGTACACCCCTTCTAATCCACAGGACACATTCCAGGTGGAAACGGACACCACCCAAAGACTTGAGAGGAGATGTGGAGAGCATGTTAAGATAGGCTGCTGTGTGAGAAAGGGTCAGAGATGGAAACAAGGGTACCAAAAGTACCAACAACAAGGAAGACCACAAGAGACAGACATGAGGGTACCAGAAGTACCAACAAGGATGGCTGAGAGAATGGAAAGGAAGGTACTGGAAGTACTGACAAGGTGAACCAGAAAACGGAAGTACCAGAAGTATCAAAAGGAATACAAGGCAGAAATTACATGTGAGCAACATAGAAGGGCCACAGGAAGGAAACACTCTCACTTTTAATTGTGTGTGTGTGTGTGTGTGTTATTTGGATTTTTAACGTAGCTATAAAAAATCTGTCATATATGTCTGCAGTTTATAGTGATGTCTCGCACTGGGGGATCATGACACAGACATGTAGCATGATGTCCCACCCAGTCACATTATCCTGACACCAGGCCAACCAGTCCTAACACTAACCTCTTATTGCTGAGTGCCAAGCATGGCAGCTGTTAGTATCATTTTTTAAGTCTTTGGTATGACTCAGCCAAGGAATGAACCCACGACCTGCATCCAAGGCAGAAACCACTAGGCCACCTGTAGCAGTGTAATTTTGTGGGAAGAAATAGTTTGCAATTTGAATAGATCATGGTTTGAGGACTGGAGGAAATTGCATTGAAAAATTTTCCTGTAATTGTGCAATACTGTGATATAATTTATTAAACTGTTATACCTTTCACCTTATTAATTTTATATTTTAACATCTAGACTGTCGGCTTCGTTAACTGGGGGCTTGGAGCTATTTAGCCTTTAAATTTGCCGTCCTTCTCCAGGGTTAGTAATAATTCTGTTGGTGGCTCATGACAGTGGCATTGCATAAATCCAGTCTGTATTAATTGGAAAAATCAGCACGAGTATTTAAATGAAAATCCTATCGCACATAGGAATTCACTGTAGGGTTGTGGCAGTTTTGGTGTTACTGGTGAACAAAGTGCTTTAGATTATATCATTGAACTGCTTCTCACTGCTGTAGTCTGAAATGTTTCTGCTCCTAAAGTATAATGTGTTTGTTGATTGGATCTGATCATCAAGTGTTATTGAACCACAGCTGCCATAAATAACATGATCAGTGTGCAAATAGCATGGTGCCTGCTTGATTAAATACCACTCCACCCCACTTTCTTTTCAAAATTTGCTGATCTCAAAATTAATGTTTGTGACAATTAAATTGGCAAATACAAGGAAAATTATCACCCTGAAACACAATCTCATATATAATATGATCAGAGCCCAATAATAAGAATCGATTTGCCTCATTTTCATATCTGAAACAGCAACCACCTGCATAGCTGGATCACATATTTATTATAACTTAAGTTTAATAGGTGGAGTAATAAAGAAGGACCCCTATTATTAGGATTATGATCCTCACTGTAACACTGTTCATATCACCAATGAAATTTATACCATGATTGAGGCAGAAACACCATACACTGGGATACAAAAATAAGTATAAATAAAATGCAACCAGAACAACAGGATAGCACCCTCTTGAGGTGTATGGGGGAATTAGTCATAAATGCAAGAGGGTTTCTTCTTGTAATACATTTTAATAGAATGCTGACTCCCTGCACAACATTTGAACTGGCTATATATACCAACCTAACGGACTTCAGAGAGAGCATTCCCTAAATACCTTTCCCTAGTACTAAATTCTGATCTGCTTGTGTTACTTGCAGACACTTTGTCTAACTATACTCTACATATTAAAATGCATATAATCTAAATTATGTAATCCACAATAAAGCCATAAATGTACTCTCCATACACACTCTTTTCCCACTGATACTGTATGCAATAAAATCCAAAAATATTGTTTAGAATAAGAAATTACTTGTAAACTTCACCTTTATGAGACAATTAATTCAAAATTAAACTATTGCTACTCAGTTGTATATTAAGCACTTTACACCTACTAAAAGAGCAACCAATATCCTTTTAATTTGTTACTAGTTACAATGTTTAAGTATTAAAGCAAACTTGCTATAATTGATTTTAATTAGCTTTACAAACACATAATCTAACACTGATACAGCTCTATTTGTTTCAGTTTCTCAGCACTGTAATTTGACACCTAGCCTTTGAATAACAACTAATGCCTAACACTGACCCCAAATGCTGTTTTATCTAGCAGTGAACTAACTAGATTTAACCCTATAATACAAAGATCTTTTTGTATCCAATACCATGTGATACTAAGATGTTTTATGCCGAGTGTCTACTGTACTAACACAAATGCAATCCAAGTGTTCAATGTACTAATACAGATGCAATCCGAGTGTCCAATGTACTAACACAGATGCAATCCAAGTGTCCACTGTACTAACACAGATGCAATCCAAGTGTCCAATGTACTAACACGGACCTGATCCAAGTGCATTAGGAACCAGAAGATTTTTCCTCTAGGCAGTGCACAATTTGATGCACAGTATACACAGGACCAAGCTGGAAATCTAAACAGTTGTACACAAGTGAAGGTATGAAATATAAACATCATTATACACAAGTCAAGGTAGTAAATATTTAAAACAATATTAAGTAGCACTTGTGAATGATGACAGAAATGCATGAAACTCTAGAGAAAAAAATTCAATCGAATGCACAAAAATCATTGCTTGTATTTGCAAATCATACTTTTTTTTCTTTCTTTGCTATCTCTCTCCTACATTTAGAAATATTCTACATTTTTCTCTAATGAACAGATGAACTCCCTGACCTCTAAAACAGTTTTCAGATCTAGAATTAACTATGTGATACCCATTCAACTTTGCATGTGATTAACATCTCGGATAGATTCATGCTGTAAAAATATTTTTTTACTAGTTTCCATAAGTCAAAATCGTTAAAACCAGTTTAAACCGGTTCCAACCGGTTCTAACTAGTTGAAACTAGTTGAAAATAGTTCAAAACCAGTTAGAACAGGTTTACTCCTAGTACATTTTATGAAAAAAGGGACTTTTTTTTACTAGTTTCGATAAGGCGAAACCGGTTAAACTTTGGAAAGGCATAAAAACTATGACATATTTATACATAAGCTATAATTATACGAACTAGGACTAAAATACACAAAGTGTTCGGAGTCTTACATTCCTCGGAAGATTTATGCAATTAACGATTCATGCCATAAAAATAATTAAATCTTGAAATGCATTGAAGCCCAAAATCTCTAAATGATTCTGGACTAAATGCATTATTTCTTAAAGATATTCCATCTGTAAACATATTTACGACTCAAATGCATTCAGCCTTAATGATGACCAGCATCTCGAACCAAGCCAATCATCTCTGGCTAATTCCTGCAGTAAAAATATATAGGACTTCACCCTCAATGATGCCTAAGACCTTAGGGCAGTGGCAATAAAACATACTATATGATTTTAGGGCTTCACCCTCAATGATGCCTAAGACTTTAGAGCGGTGGCAATAAAACATACTATATGATTTTAGGACTTCACGCTCAATGATGCCTAAGACCTTAGGGCAGTGGCAATAAAACATACTATATGATTTTAGGACTTCATCCTCAATGATGCCTAAGACCTTAAGGCAGTGGCAATAAATCATACTATATGATTAGAACCCTAACAGAAACTATGACTGAAATGGTAAACCTTTGATAAAAAACTTGTATTGGTCCAAATGTTAATATGGATCCAATAACCAACAAGAATTTGATACTGTATTTCAGGACATGTAAAAGTTCCATGTCTACTTGACTTGTCAAAGTTTTTTTTTATAATAAACAGAATAAATGAAGACAACAGCCATTTTCCACACCAGTGATTTAAAAATCATTTATATTCTTATATGTAAGATAAATGAAGAGTTTGGGTGTAATAAGGCAAGGCAAACACAACAATAATTTATATGCAAACCTGACAAAATACATTAAAATGTGTGTTATCAATACAGATTGCATATTGGAAGCTAGCTGCCGATATCCAGCTCAATCTGAAGCCTTGGCAGTTGCAATGATAAATTGAACTAGATTTTATGTGTAGCTTAACCCTCATCAAAGCCTAAATGCTCTAGACAGATTTCTGTGGTAGCATCAAACAGTACATAGGACTGAAATGTACTGAACCCACACAGAAACCCAACATTCGTGTTTGAGGCAATCTCAAGATTAAAGCATCTATTTTTGAGATAAATGCTTTCCAGGATCAATCAGCTACAGTCTCATTGAGAAACAATCTGATGAGTAAGCATAAACCCCATCTGTCAAAGACAAATATTCCAAGTGGTCGCATGCACTTTTGATCAAGTTGACCTTTATCGCTTGACCTATAGATCTGATATTCATTTTTTGGAAACAAGTTAATCAGGTCATTTCTGGACATGAATCAATTCAATATTACAACTCTTGTAATTGGTATCATATTTGTTTTTCAATACGCCACACTGGCAACATATATTATTTCTTCAACAACACTGACCACTGTTCTTTTATTAGAGTTTTTACTTCACAGTTCAACAGGAGAGCAGGACTGAAGAAGTCATCATAATTACAGTCTCAAAATCACCAGCAATAATGAGAATCCCATCTGTAACAGCAGATCAATTTAAGCACTGTATTTGAAGAAATTTCATTCTAAATAAGACCTTGTCATAAATATACATAAACATACATGATACTATGAAAATAGAGTCCAAATAAATATACATAAACATACATGATACTATGAAAATAGAGTCCAAATAAATATACATAAACATACATGATACTATGAAAAAAAAGAGTCCAAGTAAAAACTGCATAGAACCAGCTCTGACATATATACAGTTGCTAGGAGCAACCATTAAGACAAACCAGAGACACTGATCTTCCAGCACATTAAGAGCCAGCAGATCAGGTCTTTGTTGTTGTGTAGATGGACTCAATTTAGCACGTGTGTACAGCAAATGGCATAACAAAAAATACTGGTAAATATAGATCAAGCTCAATTCAGATCAAGCTCAACTATCAAGCTCAATTCATATCAAACTCAATTCATATCAAACTTGATTCAAATCAGCTCAATTCAGATCAAACTCAATTCAGATCAAACAACTCAGATCAAGCTCGGTTCAGATCAAGCTCAATTCAGATCAAACTCAATTCAAATCAAACTCAATTCAGATCAAACTCAATTCAAATCAAGCTCAATTCAGATCAAGTTCAAGCTTCAGATCAAACTCAATTCAGATCAAACTCAATTCAAATCAAACTCAATTCAGATCAAGCTCAATTCAGATCAAACACAATTCAGATCAAACTCAATTCAGATCAAGTTCAAGCTTCAGATCAAACTCAATTCAGATCAAGCTCAGTGCCCATGAGCAAACTACTGAAAACTTAAGTGGTAATTTAATTTTCTGTAACCAGGTAATATTCATTTTCTGTAACCAGGTCCTAATAATGCAATCACATCAGAAAAGAACAGAAATACATGAAGTTCTGAAGACTTTTATGGTCAGAGATAAAAAAAAGTCAATGTTTTAGATAAAATATATTACAGTCAATGTTTCAGATCAAATATATTAAAGATTAATTATTTAAAAAATGAGGTTATTTTAAAACCTAGTTGCATTTAACAAAACTGTCAACAGTTTTTATCTCCCTCAAACTCAAATTGACTACCTGGATTAGTCAATTCATCTCGAGATATACTTCCATCCTCAAATTCGCTGATAATGGGCATTAACATTCATGTACTTCTGATAGTACTTTATATTAAAATCAGAACTTAATCATAATGTCACACTTGCGTTTGCAGCATTAGGACAGTAGTATTCCTGCCTCCTAAATTTTGCATAATTTTCATCACATCTGCATTTTGTCCAGATCTGAAGCATCAGTTGTGCATTAGACTGATCATTTTAAACAGACTGTGAACCAGACTATGTCACATGTAAAGCTGGCACTTAACAACAAGAAGTCAGCTGGCACTTAATACAAGAACAATCAGAGAAGCATCATACTGTGAATTCAATTGCAATTCTAGGATGCATATAGCACAAAAATATTGCGTATACCAAATGTACTCACTTACAAATCCAATCAAACTGCAAGAACAAAGATCCCGATATACCATAGTATATAGTGCCTGCAGATCAGGGTCTATGTTTATTTTACTAGTTACTATAGTAACAAGCTGATATATCATAGTGCCTGCAGATCAGGGTCTATGTTTATTTTACTAGTTACTATAGTAACAAGCTGATATACCATAGTGCCTGCAGATCAGGGTCTATGTTTATTTTACTCGTTACTATAGTTACTCCTGACAAGCTGCATTGACTTAGATCTGCTGGTGAATTATGCACTGGCATACCTGGCTCTGTGCAATTTACAGCTAGACTTTACTTATGAGTATATATGGTATATTTAATTTAAAAGTGCTGGTATCATTTCATAGTTGCCTTGTTATGATACTGAAGGTCAGCAGAGGACAGCCAGTGAGTGGGCCATTGACACTCAACAATTCTGAATATTTAGACACAAATGTGACCATTACAGCCACAATTTGGAATAATGCATTATAAACTATTGGGCCTGTTCCTTGTCCGATCTCGCACAAATAACACCTCATGTCCCAGCTTAGCAAGTTAATTTTTTCCAACTAATTACAGCATCCTGAGAGATGCATATTGATCAAAAGAGAAGGATTGGCCACATGATCATCACATGCCAGCCTGCCTCCGAAAATTTTCCAGGATCAATAAATTCTGTATACGTAACATTCAGGAGTTTTTAAATTATCCTACTTCTTATAGCTTAGGAGGGTGTCTGAGTAGTTAGCGTGTAGATTTGAACGCAAAAGTTATTGGATCAAAACCTGCCCAGACCATTGAAGTGCATCTATTTACATTTTATAACATATCATATATTGACTGACATTAAACTAACTAATCAATAAAATCAATTATTGTACTTCATAAATATAGTACAACCTTCCAAAACAACCATCTAACATCACTTGTGATTTCTACAAGCCTTCAAAACTCGGACATTTTACTTGCATATTCAAAATCCCACTTTCTCTGCCCAAGTATCTGAGGTGACAAGAAACAATGTAACATTTTAATTTATAAAAACTAATTAATGTTCAATAAAATAAATTAACAAACTTGACTGAATATCATTGCATGCAGATTTTATGTCAATATGCAGGAAAGAGAATGACAAATTTTAAAACTCCCTTTAGTGAATTTAAATGACTCAATGTAACTCCCTCACAAAATCCTTCCATTCTGGTCATGATGATTCAATGAACAAACTTGGAAATGTTTTTGTGGAGCAAAAAATTCCTGAAATCAAGGAATTTCTTCCGATTCTCATATTTGACTATGAATATCAGTCTGAAAGCAATGATCAACAAGGACCAAATTGTATTAAATTAATTAGTTGCTCCCTCTAACAAGGCAATGTTTGGATTACATTACATACTCTTTGCAAATAGTTCAGTTTGTTGTTTTACATCAACACAATTTATTTAATGCATTGACAATATGCCTAGAGATACATCCCAGCAGCTAACCCAATGGTAGGATTCAAAAGCACACCTCGTCATTCAAACCAGGTCATACTGGTTGGAGTCTCCTTTAGCTACCTCAGGAGCTGTTCTAAATGCCTAAGCAGACAGGAGTTTTTGAAAATTAAACATTAATAAGTGGGTGTCAAGAAAGGTGAGATGGATCCATATCAAGGCTTGTAAAGGTATTACATTAAATATGGTAAAGAATTACCTTAAATGTGGTCAAGGTATGTCGTTAAATAATGATAAAGGTATCACTGTCGACTCCACCTAACTGCACATCGGTTAACTGTACACGCCGGATAACTGCACATAGTCACGCCAGTCCCGTTTTTTCCCAATGCTTTTCAATGGGAGCAAACTTCGGATAACTGCATATCGCTTAAATGCACACTCCGAATAATAGCACGATAAATTTTCTGCCCGAGGCACATTATTCAATACAATTTTACTCCGGTTAACTGTACAATGTATTGTCATGATCAGTTTACTGCCAGTCCACTGCTGTAGCGCTTCAAATAAGCCGACAATTAAGCCGGTAAATGCGACTTTGTAAATGACTGACATGTAAAGGACGCCATAGGTGATATATACATGTATATCCGCGCCCACTAGGGAGCAATAGCGTGGGAAAAATCAAAGTACAGCATGGGAAACATTGCTCTAAACCGTTTGGGTTTGTATGATTTCAAACCAACAAATGGATGGTTGGAAAGATGGAAAATCATCAACGGAATTCAATTTAAACGACAACATGGCAAAAAAACAGGATGCAGACAACTTTGGAGCTGAACACTTTTTCTGCGGGAGATGACACATCAATGTCTGACATCAGTTTTCGAATAACTAGCGATCTATAGAATTTCTTGAAATTCGCTATAATTCCTTGATCCATTGGTTGAATCAGTGAAGTTGTAAACAAGCTTAATATTTAAGTAAAACTTAAAAGAGTGGATTCTAATCATTGTTTATATTTATTCTACACATATATTCATGCCGTGCTGATTTAAAACTGTATTGTACCGTGCTTTGGTTAACTGCACACTCCGGTTAACTGCAGTCTCGTGATGGGCCACCGAGGTATTACATTAAATAGGGTAAAGCCCGAGGCTGTGCAGTTAACCGGAGTCGACTGTATATTAAATAATGGTAAAGGTATTATATTAAATAATGGTAAAGGTATTACATTAAATAGGGTAAAGGTATTACATTAAATAGGGTAAAGGTATTACATTAAATAGGGTAAAGGTATTACATTAAATAGGGTAAAGGTATTACATTAAATAGGGTAAAGCCCGAGGCTGTGCAGTTAACCGGAGTCGACTGTATATTAAATAATGGTAAAGGTATTATATTAAATAATGGTAAAGGTATTACATTAAATAGGGTAAAGGTATTACATTAAATAGGGTAAAGGTATTACATTAAATAGGGTAAAGGTATTACATTAAATAGGGTAAAGGTATTACATTAAATAGGGTAAAGCCCAAGGCTGTGCAGTTAACCGGAGTCGACTGTATATTAAATAATGGTTAAGGTATTACATTCAATAATGGTTAAGGTATTACATTCAATAATGGTAAAGGTATTACATTCAATAATGGTTAAGCTATTACCCTAAATATGTTAATTCAAAAACTGATCAAAATATTAAACTGGTATCTCAGCGTAACACAGACCAATTAGTCCTTCTTATAAAGAATATCCATTTATACATCTAGTGTTAAAAAACATAGGTAAAACTATGATGATGATGATGCAGGGTAGTTTAAGATTCACACATACTGATCATGATGATGCAAGGTAGTTTAAGATTCACACATACTGATCATGATGATGCAGGGTAGTTTAAGATTCACACATACTGATCATGATGATGCAGGGTAGTTTAAGATTCACACATACTGATCATGATGATGCAGGGTAGTTTAAGATTCACACATACTGATCATGATGATGCAAGGTAGTTTAAGATTCACACATACTGATCATGATGATGCAGGGTAGTTTAAGATTCACACATACTGATCATGATGATGCAGGGTAGTTTAAGATTCACACATACTGATCATGATGATGCAAGGTAGTTTAAGATTCACACATACTGATTTTTCAAATCTTTCATTGCTAAAGCAAATGCTTCCCTCTGATGGTTTTTTGAATGAAAAAATTAATAATTTACTTGAAGAGTGTCATAATTTGCACAATCTGCCTTGCAACCAATTTAACAGCCCATAAAAATGCCACAACTTCACAGTTTTCCAATAGCAAACAAAGGACTGTCACTGAGGATGAGTTATGTGCCAACTAGAAGAAAATATAGCTTTCTATTTTCATTAACTGACATTTTATTTTTTCAAGAAAACATAGAATGAGTTTATTGCCCCCAAGGATATTGTTTTCTAAGTTTTTTCATATTTTTGACTGTGGCAATAATATTCAATTACTGCCTTCTCCTAAGGCAACCATATTTCAATAATGTTTGGTGAATACATTGCAATAGTCAAAAGCTCTCTACAGTTTTAGGATAGGAAATCTTGCACTATTCTCAAGGGTCCTCACGCTTTTTCACAGAGCATTGGCATAAACTTGCAAGTCCATCAATTTCGAAAAGATAGAAAGGAAAATGAAATAGTATCTTTATTTTAGTAAACAACTAGATAAAATTCTCATTCTCATAAGATCATATTAGAAACTATATTTTCATAATTATCAAAAGCAACTTTACATAATACTGAACTCTACTATCAACAAAACTATATTTTTAATGGAGTCTCATTCTTTACTTTTTCCTGTTCATTGACATTACAAATGGTTGCATGCATGTATGGCATTATAGTTATCAAATTCATCAAGTACATGACCCTCCTCTAATATTATTCCACTTACAAATTTCTTGTAAATTCCCTATCTTATTCAACTTTAATTAAACCAAATGAACCATTTCTCCTACTCAGTTCACCAAGTCATTATGTTCGAAGATTTGGAACCATTTTCATCAGTATCTCTAACCAAACCAAGATGGAGTCAGCATTAAATATGCATTAAGAGTTTTAATTCTCTTGCCATATTCACTTCATGTTCTTACTTTGATAATTTGTACCCCATTATTTGCATTACTGTCATTTACCAAACAATTTACAATACAAAGCAGTTTGTTCTGCACTCTCAAAAAGTAACCATGGATACTGCAGTGCCCCTGTCTAAATCACAAGTACATGTATTTAAGTCCCAATTACATGTATTATTATTATTATTATTATTACAAAGTATTGTACAACTATAACTCTAAAATAGCTTTCATTGCATTCATTATTCAATCATCACCAATTTAAATCCTAATAAAAACACCAACAAGCTTGCAGTAGAAAGTTTCTTTGAAATCGTCACATCAACGAAGGACTGTCAATTATTCACACAGGCTTCATGCCTATTTAACTCAGTCTAGTCATTAGTTACTCCACAAAGTGGCTATGGCTGAACAAAAATAGAAAAAGGAGAACCTCAAAGGGAAAATGAGATACATCAAAGTGATGCCTTACATGAAGAAATGTCCTCTGAGAATTTCATGCATATTTGACCTGGAAGCACTGCCCATCAGACATTATTGTAGAATAACAATTCATAAGAAAGAAGCCAATATTAGAAGGAAAGAATCACGTCACAAAATGTGGTGTTATAAGCATGACATCACTGCATGGTAACTCTGCCCACTGGTTCAGTGTAATGAATGAAGCCATATAAATGATTTTTTTTTTGTTTTGTAAGTTTAATGCTATTTTTCAGTACATGCTATGATATATATGGTGGCCAATATATTTTTTTACTGGAAGAAGAACTTGTCAAGTTCCATGGAAGAACCACATGGGACGTTGTTGGCAAGCTTCACATGTACCCATGTTGGCCGAACCAAGACTTGAACCATCATGGACAGAAATGAGATACATTAGGAATCAGTAAAGACAAGCGCCTTTGAGAATTCTGCCACTCTGAGCTCCAGACAATAAAATTTTCCAGAGTCAAAGGAAATACATATATTACTAAAATAAGATCCTAGAATTTGCCAATCAAAACTTAAGACTTGATTATGTGATGTAATGCACAGTACATCTCCTATGATCTGTCTGGTAATTTTGTTCATTTTTTTTATAGTTATAATATTATTATTTTTATTTTATGTGGGAAGCCCTTGTCATCAAAAAAAGCATTATGATGTAATATAATTCACAACTTTGTAAAAGAAATTGTCATAAAGTGTGAACTTCTCAAAGGAGAAATACCAAATTACCAAGTTTTACCTTTTCTCAAATATGTGACCTGGTCTGGTGCTATTTGTATGAAAAGCCAATTCAAGAACGGGTAGAGTCTTGTATTTTATCAGCACTAATAGGCAATAACAGTGTAGTACTTGACAATTTACAATCACCAAATGACAGTATATGTGTCTAACTCATACCTTACCAACAATAATTTGCCGTGTATGTGTTGAATTCGATATTTTACTATCACCAACTGGCAACATGTGTTTAGAACTTAATATTTGGCCAATACTAATTCCCAGTGTATGTGGAATTTAACTCTTTCAACACCATGAAACTAAAGAGAAAGACATCAATTCAAAATTAAGTAATTAAAAGAGAAAGACAACCATTCAACAGTAAGTAACTAAAGAGAAAGACAATCATTCAAAATTAAGTAATTAAAAGAGAAAGACTACCATTCAACACGAAGTACGATTTATGATACACAACCTCATATTTTTGGAGTCTTTTCATCTTTAGAAGGTATGTCACTGATAGGGTGGTGTCATTTAATATTTGCTGCCATATTGGTTGCATTTCCAGTATGCGAATCAGACATAGATTTTCATCTGTCATATGTGAATCACGGACAGACACAGATTTATCATCTGTTCATATGTGAATCATAGATATACAGATGTATCATCTGTTTATATGTGAATCATACACAGACAGATTTATCTTCTGTTCATATGTGAATCACAGATGGACAGATTTATCATCTATTCATATGTAAATCACAGGCAGACACATATTTATCATCTATTCATATGTGAATCATAGACAGACACAGATTTGTCATCTGTTCATATGTGAATTAGACAGATTTATCATCTCTTATGCACAACATAAACAGATACAGATTTATCATCTGTTCATATGTGAATCATAGACAAACACAGGTTTATCATTTGTTCATATGCCATTCTCATCCTTGACAGGATACATAAACAAATTCTTCCAAAAAGACAGCCTGCTAGCTGTCAGTGACTTTAATTCAACTTTTTACCCTATTTCAGGCACCATCTCATCAGATGCAGGACTCATCTTGGTCTCTATGTCATTTGTACTGCATGAAAAAAAATCTTAATACCAATTTCCTGTCATCAAAGTTTGAAGACATTACAGTGTTATCTTCAAAACAGAAGAAATAGTGTTATTTTCTTGTACAAGAAAAACCTTATCTGGAACAAGTCTGAATGTATAATCAGCGATAACTAACAATAAAACTCTTCCATGTGTATTTCCAACAGATGCAAAACAACTGCAGTGGCCACAGGCACTTATTTATATCATTGTAAATGAAAATTACTGACAATACCCACTCCCCTTCAACAAATTAACAATGTGGATATAACTCATACAGTTAGGAATCTGTCCTTTTCCTGACTGCTAATATCTTTTTTTAATACCATTGGCACATTCAGTTGCTGATTACAAAATTTAAAGCCATTCTGCACAACAATTCTATGTTGCTTTGTTTGGCTTGTGTCTGCTAGTCAATACATCCAGTGTGCGACACAGTGAACAAGTTACTGTTAATTCTGATTGGGGGTTATTGTTTTACCACGGACTTAAATAATTACAACCAATCAGAAGTAAAAGTAACATATTTCACTGCATAGCACACTGAGAGTGTATCGTTCAAATTCGACCCAAGAAGATACAAAGCAACATATAAAAGTGGTCATTAAATGACATGTACGAAAATTATACATGAAGGACATACTTTTTACTGACAAAAGTGAGTGCATATGCCAGCTATGGCTGTCTGAGATGAAATATAAATTTAAAGAGTAAAAAAGGGAGATAACTAACAGAAATTGATGACTGCTTAAGATTAAAATAACTTTGACTGGGTAAGTAGCTTTTGTATTGATTCTTCATCTCTTGCATCGATATGGGTATCGCTATGGAAAAATTATCAATACATTGTTATACTGATGAATCAATTCAGCCCTACTTTGCACAACATTAAATTAATAAAAGGTCCAAGACAATTTAATGTCAAGGACATCATAAAACTGTATCGTTTACATCTATGCATATAATAGTTTACCCGGACAAACCTGTCAAATGACATAATAAAACTGGATCCAACAACGCCGAAATTACACTACTACCATTACAGTTCAAATCGGTTAAATTTTCATACTTTTCAATACCGTATTTTCCGGCGTACAAGTCGAGACTTTTTGACTTAAAAGTTCGGTCTTCGTCTTATACTCCGAATCGACTTATATATGGATTTTGTCATTGAAATTGCATCGACTTATATATGGATTACAGTATCCGGTATGCTATTGATATTGCTCTATAATCGGCATAATCGAAAACAGGTCACATAGAAGTACAAATTCATATTAAATTACAATGTCAATAAATTGTCATAAAATAATATGACTGCATTTATATTTGTAAGTTTTGTCATTTATTTTTTTTGCATTCTGCGTGTTTTTTCTTATTTCTCAAACATAAAATAAAAAAACCAATTACCACTAAAAACTTCACCGGGCCACATAGCACACTTACGGTCTATACTCTATAGTGTACTGTACTAATTCAAAGCATATTGTTTGTTCCTAAAAAAAGAAAGATATGAAATAACTGGTCCATTAATATTTGATTTTCCAGTATAATGTTGGACACACGTGAGCAATTACCGGCATCGCTTTTTTTATTGATCCAATTGATCCTACAAAGGGATGTAATCCATATTAACTCGAGCGTTCTATGATTATTTTTAAAATAATGTAGATCATGCATTCTACTGAATACCCCAAATCATATGTTTCAACGGTACTTTATCATTTTAGCTGTGCTGATATTTACAGTGACATAATTCAGTGTTTAAAATACAGCCAGTTCTGCCTGCAGTATTTATTAGAGTACATCAAAAGAACATGACGCAATAGCTGGGCGGCAAGTTCAAAGAACTTTGACTAGCAGCTTGGGTGGGAAAATGTGCTGAAATTTACAATGACTGAATTCAGAGACAGAAAGATCGAGATGTACATGTAGTTATTATAAGAATACACTTTAGCTTCCATTATTTAATCTACGGACATGTACTATTTCATCATTCATTACGTACACCCGTTACGTAATTTTTGTTATTTTCTTTTCATTGAATTCAGTCACATAATGATCTGTGACAAAATTATTGAATATTTTACATCCGTGTGTGGATATTTTCGATGGAAATATTTGTATTATGGATTCAATGTATGTTACAAGATTCGCTGGTGAGTACATGATGTTGATACTCTTTGTCATGCAATAGATTATACATGTATATATAAATTAGAAACGTGTATGTACCAATGCATGGTTCTCTGAATAAAGTACCGTAATTGTATTTGACAAAGTCTCTCAAATGAATTACCGTAGGTTTAAACTTTCAACTGGAAGGAATGAACATAGCTCTTGTTGCAATGGATATTGCCAGTAATATGGAATATCATATGACGATACCATCAATAATCATGCAACCGGAAGTTACTACCGGTAGTATAAAATACAAAGCCAAGTTATTGACCTGGCCTCGTCTTATATTCCGAATCGACTTATATATGGACGAAGGATGGAAAATTTACAAAATTGGTCAATTCGACTTATACTCCGCATCGACCTATAGGCCAGAAAATACGGTAATATAAAAAGGCAATAAAACCCCTAGATTTCAGATAACATCAGGCCAAGCACTTTTGTCTTGATATGGAACAGCCTATTGCTTCAGGCTTGCATATTTGCTAATTTTGCTATTTTTAAAAACACATAAATAAAAAGGAACTAAACATATGCAAGATGTTTTCCATCAAATACACATGTTGGGACTATGCATTTGAAAAATGTCTGAATATTACAAACCAACACTAACTGACAGTATCTGTATACCAAACTGACAGTATCTGTGTAGAGTTTAATATCTTACCAACACTAACTGGCAGTATCTGTGTAGAATATAATACTTTACCAACACTTACAGGCAGTATATGTGTAAAACGTGATACTCTACCAACACTACATGGCAGTATCTCTATCGACAATAACACTTCAGTGTAGATATCATGTCTAAGTCTCATGTATTACACAATTTTTGCAAGCAAAAGTATTTGTTGGAACTCAGCAACAAAAATACAATATCAAAAATCAACAATGAGGTTTAGGATACATCATAATGCATGCCACATACACAGTGCCAATGTGTAATTTAAACCAGTTACTGGGTTAAGAATGTATCTTGTTTTAAAGATTCTTTGGATGGAAGATCTAAGTCTTCCAATTTTTAATATTTAAATGCAAGCTATTCAGGTAAGCTCTAATATTTCTTTACATATAAATGTCACCTGTTTGCAATGGCAACCTTGTTATACAACTACCTGTTTCCAATGGCAACCTTGTTATACAGCTACCTGTTTCCAATGGCAACCTTGTTAAACAGCTACCTGTTTCCAATGGCAACCTTGTTATACAGCTACCTGTTTCCAATGGCATTCTTGTTATACAGCCCACCATAATGGAAACTACACACAGTGATCACTATGTAATCCATGTGTCTGTTCGTCTGTATGTCAGACTATACCCAAGATTATCCTCAATGCTAATCTTTAATTTCTTTTATCCTACCCACTTTAAATTTAAAATGTTGCATCACTATTACAATATGTTTTACCTGTCTGACCATAGGCAAAATATTACAATATGTTTTACCTGTCTGACCATAGGCAAAATATTACAATATGTTTTACCTGTCTGACCATAGGCAAAATATTACAATATGTTTTACCTGTCTGACCATAGGCAAAATATTACAATATGTTTTACCTGTCTGACCATAGGCAAAAATGCATCCATTGTACCCTTCAAAAGACCTCTCCAGTATTGCACTGCCCAAACTGTTGAACACTTTATCTTGACCTGCAAAAATGGAGGCACATGTCTTAACTCATATGTTTTAAATTATTTTAGCCTCAAATTTACAGCTCACCTTTATTTTATTATTCATAACAACACATAAGTTTTGAAAATTTAGGCAAGTCGTGATGTAAGATACTTGGTAGTATAAAAATTATATAACATACCCCAAAGGAATGTCTGCTGCTGCATGTTGCTTACCCTAAAGGGCATTCACTTCATTCCATTTCGTTATTCACCCAAGAATCTAATGTCAGCACTATATGGTGTATTCATACTAAACCCTTGAGTGAAGTCCACACAGCTGCCGCTGTCATCCCAACCTACGTTGGACAGCCCAGTCTTCGCTGGGCTCCTTCAGTTTCCGCTGAAGGAACTTCACTCAAGGGTTATCCATAACATTCTGTCAGGGAGTTTTCACAGACCAGCTGTGACCTCTGTACAACCACGTTGTGCCATTCAGTAGCCACTGAATCACTCACTGACAGAATGAACCAAAACGGCTTCATTAGTAGCAGCAGATAGTCCTCCTAGCCAAAGAGTATAATTATCAATAAAAACTTAACTGAACATGTGTTTTGTTGTGTATAAAACATAATATTAACACAATGTCTTGCAAAATTTATTGCAACAATTGAAAACATCATCTCATATAAAACATGATTACTTTTGATGCGGTGTTGCATGTTTACTTTAACTTTAATTTCTTCCATCTGAATGAATTATGACACCAAATAATTTTTTTAAAAATCAGTTTCATATTCATAGGACACAAAAAGCAAAACAATCTTACAAATTGCACATTAATTCTTCTTTCATACAACTCTGCAATTAGAAGTGCCATTCATGCAACTTTAATTTGATTCTTTAATTATACAACTACATAATTTACATTAACATTCATGTAATGTTTGAAGACAAAAACACAATAAAATCAGTCGATATTGCAGCGCACTAATTTTGAACACTTGCATCCATGAATATTTTCAAAGGGGAAAATACATTGGGTGCAAACCTGATCATATGCCTCAAAACATATTCAATAATTTCCATGTGGGTGTTATCTTTTTATATACTCCACAAAGCAAACAAGTTTATACCCTCAATGAAATTTTCTAAAGCAACATCATTAAAACCTGAATAGAACTAGGATTAGCAGTGGGGGATGGCTCAGTGTTCAAAATTAGGTTTACCATCAAATTGAAATCTTCTGAAAGGCATTATGAGGACATTAAGGTCTTAAGATTTTGCTCTTTTCCTTACCTGCAAATCTTGGGTCATTCTTATCTATAGTCCAGAAACAATGGTCAAAGGCAAAAGTCTGAAATAAGAAAAACACAATTTATAGGTTCAAAACTGTTTACATAAAAAAAAAGAGCATGAGACCCACGTGGGCAAGAGGTCACTCACCTGTTACATCTACCTTACAGACCAAAAAGCTGTTGTTGAAAAAGACTGGACCACAATGAACTTTCTTGTCTTGCCTTTGACTGCATGTTTAAAACATGTTTCATTCTGATCAAAATCAGATTCCTACTGTCTGACATGAAGATCGGACAGCGACCACTTAAGAATCATGTTCTGAAACCCACAATTTTATATAATTGCTATTTTTATCAGCCAATCAGTATCTTAGCTTTTGTAAGTCTGAGCAGCATGATGATGAAGTTGAATTGTAGCGCTGTATCACCCACTAGGGGCATGTAGCACTGTTTTAAGTTTCCAGCAAAGCTGGATATTTAATTAATCCTGGGGGGGGAGGAATGATGCCGCTTCAAAGAGTACTATTTGGTCGTCAGGGCATGGTTGCTAATACTTGAATACTAAAATGTCTATGCGACATAAATAAGTATAGTCACTGAGCTGCATGACTGAAGAACTTCAATGTGTGCTGAACACTTAACAAATTCCGAAATCTGAATTTACATTGGCTAATTCAAAATTCAGCAGAACATAACACCTAAGCAGTCACTTTCATATCTTTATGTACTCAAAGAGTACTATTTAATTTAGTCATCAGGTCGGGGTTGCTATTAAGTAACCATCGACCTGAATGGTGGACCCTGGGTGAGTGGGAATAGACCCAACACACACTCAACCCTAACAGCCAATTAGGTGTGTTAATAATGGTGTGCAATGGAAAAAGTGGAGGCATTGGAAATTAGTTTCACATCTCTGCCATTTGGAGCTATCCGAGTTGTGGCAAGAAAAGAGAGCTCCAAGGATATCGTACAGCTCACAACATCGGGACTCCGTGCTTAATTCAAATCTGGCCCAGTCATTACTAATGGACAGGAAAATACCAATAATGTGTGAGCCACCTATGCAATTAAATCAAATTAATAAAGTCGTAAAATTTGTTTAATTATCTTAGTTTTCCAATATTTCTAGTACAAAGTGTACATGTATTAAGTCCCTAACAAGTTTGAATACTAAAATGTCTATATGTGACATGAATAAGTATAGTCACAGAGCAGCATGTCTAAAGAACTTCAATGTGTTCTGAACACTTAACAAATTTCCGAAATCTGAATTTACATTGGCTAATTCAAAATTCAGCAGAACATAACACCTAAGCAGTCACTTTCATATTTTTATGTACAACAGTGGATATCTGATTTTAAACAGATTGAGAAATGTTTTAAGATTTCTCTACTTTTTAAATAGCGTCACTCATTTCTCTATATGCTACAGTTGGGAAATTAACAGAAACGAGGATGAAGATAGACTACCTTGAGGCTGGAGATAAAGACCAAGCATTTAATGGGGTCACAGGTGCAACAATTGAAATTATCATTCATTATTAGATCAAATACATTTTCAAGTGAAGTTTAAATCAGAATGTCGTTTTTGCAAAATATCAGAGCAAGACAACTGCTTCCAAGCTTTCCAACATCAATCCTAATTCCTTCTTCCCCACCCCTCTTTGAAACGGGAATGGGCTGTCCCTATGAAAAACTCTAAGACTTCATCAGCAAGTCATAGCATTTGCCATTATACTTATAAAATATTGACAAGAATAAGCAACAAATGACTGCCAATACTTTGGCTTGTGTAGTGTCATTAGTATTACATGAAGTCATCAAAATGTTTTTAGCATAATAACCCCAATTAAATTACAATTATGAACAACAAAATTTCAATGCACAATAAAATTAAAATTAGCTTAATTCCAAGATGAATCCCTCTCCTAGTTAATTTCCAACTAAGGATCAACACCTCAGACCATAAATTAGAGTTATGTCCCTTGCATTTTTTTGTTTTGACTTAAATTATACAATGGTTGAGACTATCAGATTTCATTGTTTGAAACATTAAGCCCTCAATAAATTCAGTTTTATTTAGTGTAATGTTTGATGAATTGTGTGTGACACTACAAATGTACAGCATTTATTTTGTTTTGGTATAAATTATACAAACTAATGTACAGTATTTTCATGTTTTGGTTTTAATTATTATTTTAGTACTAAATGTACCAACTACTGTCCAGCACTTTGTTGTTTTTGGTATTAATTATTATTTTAGTACTAAATGTACCAACTACTGTCCAGCACTTTGTTGTTTTTGGTATTAATTATTATTTTAGTACTAAATGTACCAACTACTGTCCAGCACTTTGTTGTTTTTGGTATTAATTATTATTTTAGTACTAAATGTACCAACTACTGTCCAGCACTTTGTTGTTTTTGGTATTAATTATACAAACTATTGTATAGTATTTTCTTGTTTTAGTATTAATTATACAAACTATTGTACAGCATTGTCTTGTTTTGGTACTAATTATACAAACTATTGTACAGCATTGTCTTGTTTTGGTACTAATTATACAAAACTACTGTACAGCATTTTCTTGTTGTGGTACTAGTTATGCAAACTAATGTCTAGTTTTTCCTTGTTTGGTATCAATTATGCCAACTACTGTATGGCATTTTCTTGTTTTGATATTAATTATAGAAACTACTGTATGTTATTTTCTTGTTTTGGTATTAATTATACACAACTACTGTATGGCATTTTCTTGTTTTGGTATTAATTATACCAACTACTGCATAGCATAATGTTGTTTTGGTACTAACTGCACAATATAGGTTTTCAGGTATCACTATAGAAAACGTTAAGTCAAAAGCACTTTTAGCACATTGTTAGCTACACCATGCTTTGGAATTTAAAATTAAGTGCCTTTTTCAATGATACCCTGAAAAAGAATAACCCAGGTTGGACTAGGTTATTTTTTCAAGAAATATGTGTAGCTATATAAGCAAGAGAAGTGTGGATCATTGTCAATTTTAAAATTAGAATTTGTGTATTGTTTCTTAGGCAAAAGAGTCTCTGTATGTATTCAGATTTTTAATGTAGCTTGAAAAAAGAATCTACAATGTTTTCAGTGTGACAGTTGATAGTAATGTCTAGCATGGGGGCATCATTCTGCAGACATGTAGCATCATATCCCACCCAGTCACATTATCCTGACACCAGGCTGACCAGTCCTTAAACTAAACTCTTAATGCTGACCAGTCCTTAAACTAACCTCTTAATGCTGAGTGCCAAGTGAGGTAGCTGCCAGTACCATTTTTTTCGAAGCCTTTGGTATGACTTGGTTCGGGTAGAAACCCACGACTTCATTCGTCCAAGCGGACGCTCTTGCAGTCCTTAAGCAAACAAATATTGACGTGTAATGTGCAGTGATACACAAAAGAACGCAATCCATCTAAAACTGCCATGGCACCTAAGATTGACAGTGTGGGGTGTAGTTCCAATGGCAAGACCATCTCTTTGATCGACCCTTACTTCCTGACCCTTACTACCACAAACTGAATGCATCTCAAAATGAATTTATAAACAAAAACAAGAAATACCAGACCAATATCAGATACAGTACTGTTTTATGTAACTTTTATTCACTTAATTGGAGGTTTAGCATAATGAACTTGCAACCGAAAGGGTATAGGTTTTAATTCCATAATTCAATCAGCCTGGATTGGCTACCCTGGTGTACCCTATAATTCAATCAGCCTGGATTGGCTACCCTGGTGCATCCCATGATTCAATCAGCCTGTATTGGCTACCCTGGTTTTGCCTATAATTCAATCAGCCTGGATTGGCTACCCTGGTGCATCCCATAATTCAATCAGCCTGGATTGGCTACCCTGGTGTATCCCATAATTCAATCAGCATAGATCGGCTACCTGGTGTATCCTATACATGTAATTCAATCAGCCTCGATCAACTACCCTGGTATATGTATCCCATAATTCAATCAGCCTAGATTGGCTACCCTGGTGTATCCCATAATTCAATCAGCCTAGATCGGCTGCCTGGTGTATACTATACATGTAATTCAGTCAGCCTGAATCAGCTACCCTGGTGCATCCCATAATTCAATCAGCCTGGATCAGCCTGGATTGGCTATCCTGGTCTATCCACATGATGTACTGACCTTGAACTTTAAAATTTTCGATGAAACTTGATATAGAAAGCTACAATGGGAGAAGTATCTACACATCTAAAAAGTTAACAAGGTATTAAATATTCACGACACAAAAACTATTTAACAAAGATTTATATTTCTCATAATTTACCTTTGGTGCTTTTCTGCCCCCTCCACCACCCCTATCTTTTCCACCACTTCCTCCACCTTCATCATGGGGTCTGAAAAAAATAGGAACCTTAAAGAATGCATGTAAATTTATTTCACTGTCAAAACACAAAGCATGGAAATTATGTCATGGTGTCCAACTTTTGGCACACTAGTATAACATTGCTCTAGATGCTGAAGTAGATAACAAGGCACAACACTAAAATCAAGAATGTGGGATATGGATGCAGACAAGAAATTGCCAATGGTGGTCTGGCAGGATTTAAAATGTCATCTAAAACTCTATCACAGAGACCTACTTTGATATAAATGTTGTTGTAATGAATATAAGATGAATGGGCCAATGGACAGACATGCCATTATTCTATAAGCTACAGTTATTGTGCAATCTGGCTAATATTAACATCAGTACTGAAGCATGGAAATGGCACAGTCTGGTGGGTGGGGTGTAATTTTGACAACTATTCAACTGACTGAAAAACAAAAATATTTTTAAATGTAAAACATGACAACACAGGCAAAAACAAGAGAGATAAAATGCATTGCCTTATCAATTACTCTTCACTTTAAAAACCAAATTCAGTTATAAACTAATCCCTAGTGGAAAACATTGTTTTCCCATAATTTGGGAGCAGATAGGAACTGTTCATCTTAACGGAAATATTCAATTAAATAAACTACTATGTAGGAGTTGTAAAATTGCAATGCAATTTTGTGTCTGGTTCATTTCAGCTTTTCAACATGAAAATGATTCCCACATTAGCATTCTTTGATGATTCTGATGAAAATAGACATCCTCTGCCAGTAAAATGTGCTCAATTAAAAGTAGGTGCTCTCTCAGATAAGGTTATTGTATCATATACTACAAAATGATCTCTTTGCATGAAAATTCTAGACATTCAAGACAGATGGTCTTCTGTAAAGGTGTCCTTTCAAGACAAGCTTAATTGTAAAATGAGCACAGACCCAGACACATTTGTGCATTACACAACGTCAATATCAATATATAATCCCTGTACATTTTACCACCTCAATATGGGCCTCTACTGCTTGTGCAATATGTTATGGCAATGTGGGTCTTTACCGTGTGCATTATGCGATGGCAGTCTGGATCTATGTTTGTTCATTATGCTATGGCAGTGCAGGTCTATACTGTTTGTGCATCATGATATAGCAATGTGGGTCATTACTGTATGTGCATTATGCTATGGCAATGTGGGTTATTACTGTGTGCATTATGCTATGACAATGTGGGTCATTACCGTGTGCATTATTCTACCGACAATGTGGGTCATTACTGTGTGCATTATGCTAGGACAATGTGGGTCATTACTGTGTGCATTATGCTATGACAATGTGGGTCATTACCATGTGCATTATGCTACGACAATGTGGGTCATTACCGTGTGCATTATGCTATGACAATGTGGATCATTACCGTGTGCATTATGCTACGACAATGTGGGTCATTACCATGTGCATTATGCTACGACAATGTGGGTCTTTACCGTGTGCATTATGCTACGACAATGTGGGTCATTACCATGTGCATTATGCTATGACAATGTGGGTCATTACCATGTGCATTATGCTACGACAATGTGGGTCATTACCGTGTGCATTATGCGATGGCAGTATGGATCTATAATGTTTGTTCATTATGCTATGGCAGTGCAGGTCTATACTGTATGTGCATCATGATATTGCAATGTCGGTCATTACTGTATGTGCATTATGCTATGGCAATGTGGGTCTTTACTGTGTGCATTATGTTATGGCAATGTCGGTCATTACTGTGTACATTATGCTATGGCAATGTGGGTCTTTACATTGTGTGCATTATGTTATGGCAATGTGGGTCTTTACATTGTGTGCATTATGCTATGGCAATGTGGGTCTTTACTGTGTGCATTATGTTATGGCAATGTCGGTCATTACTGTGTGCATTATGCTAAGGCAATGTGGGTCTTTACATTGTGTGCATTATGCTATGGCAATGTGGGTCTTTACATTGTGTGCATTATGCTATGGCAATGTGGGTCTTTACATTGTGTGCATTATGCTATGGCAATGTGGGTCTTTACATTGTGTGCATTATGCTATGGCAATGTGGGTCTTTACATTGTGTGCATTATGATATAGCAATGTCAGTCATTACTGTGTGCATTATGCTATGGCAATGTGGGTCTTTACATTTTGTGCATTATGATATAGCAATGTCGGTCATTACTGTGTGCATTATGCTATGGCAATGTGGGTCTTTACTGTGTGCATTATGCTATGACAGTGTTGGTCTATACTGTTGGGGCATTATGCTATGGCAATGTGGGTCTTTACATTTTGTGCATTATGCTACGGCAATGTGGGTCTATACTGTTGGGGAATTATGCTATGGCAATGTGGGTCTATACTGTTGGGGCATTATGCTATGGCAGTGTGGGTCTTTACTGTGTGCATTATGCTATGGCAATGTGGGTCTTTACTGTTGGGGCATTATGCTATGGCAATGTGGGTCTTTACTGTTGGGGCATTATGCTATGGCAATGTGGGTCTTTACTGTTGGAGCATTATGCTATGGCAGTGTGGGTCTTTACTGTTGGAGAATTATGCTATGGCAATGTGGGTCTTTACTGTTGGGGTATTATACTATGGCAATGTGGGTCTATAATTGTGTGCATTATGCTTTGGCAATGTGGGTCTATCCTGTTTGTACATCATGATATGACAAGACAATTATTATTATTATTATTATTATTATTATTATTATTATTATTATTATTATTATGACTATTGTATTAGGACTTCTACAAGACAATTATTATTATTATTATTATTATTATTATTATTATTATTATTATTATTATTATTATTATTATTATGACCATTGTATTAGGACTTATTCTCTTCTACAAAACAATTATTATTATAATGCCCATTGTATTAGGACTTATTCTCTTCTATAAGACAATTATTATTATCATTATGACCATTGTATTAGGACTTATTCTCTTCTACAAAACAATTATTATTATAATGACCATTGCATTAGGACTTATTCTCTTTTACAAAACAATTATTATTATAATGAAAATTGTATTAGGACTTATTCTCTTCTATAAGACAATTATTATTATCATTATGACCATTGTATTAGGACTTATTCTCTTCTACAAAAGAATTATTATTATAATGACCATTGTATTAGGACTTATTCTCTTCTACAAGACAATTATTATTATAATGACCATTGCATTAGGACTTATTCTCTTCTACAAAACAATTATTATTATAATGACCATTGTATAAGGACTTATTCTCTTCTACAAAACAATTATTATTATAATGACCATTGTATTAGGACTTATTCTCTTCTACAAAAGAATTATTATTATAATGACCATTGTATTAGGACTTGTTCTCCTCTACAAGACAATTATTATCATTATGACCATTGTATTAGGACTTATTCTCCTCTACAAGACAACTACATGTACATGTATTATCATTATGACCATTGTATTAGGACTCATTCTCTTCTAAATGTCATTTGGGATTTTTTTTTTAGTTGTACGGTTTAACACCTTTTTTAAGCACATGATAGGCTATACATGGCAGCCGGAATTATTGGTGGCAGAAGAACCCAGGAAAACCCACAGAAGAACCACTGACACACGAGAAGCTACTGGCAAGCTTTCTCACATAACTACATTAGCCGAATCTTAGACTCAAACCCACGCAGACAGAGATGAGATGGCAGTGATCCATAACGGAAAGTGCTTTAGACCACTCCGCCACTCGGGACCCCTTCATATGGGTGATGTGATAATGTAATTATCATGTAATTAGTATGTAATTTCTATATCATGGAAAAGAGAAATAAAAAAGTACTCTGAACATCCCATGTTTCACTACATCCATTCAACGATCTATTCCCCACCCCCTGCATACATTTTTTTTTGGTATGAATAATTCTGCCATATGCAAAGCTGTAAATTTACACTATAATCATAAAATACGTGTTCTTCAACTTGTGTTTTACAAATAATGTAAAGTTGTATTTTCCAGCAGTGGTCGGAACTGTCAAAAGAAATTTAGTTTATTGCAACAGAAACCAATAGAGATAATGATAGCGTGTGTGTGTGTTTGAATAGGCAGACAGTAATTAATGGTGGTTTATGTGTCTGCATGAGCTAACAGAAATTATTCTGTTCCAACAAGGACCATCTTAATGGATCTGCATAACACAGACATTGTTTACTACTGTAATGAAAAAATGTGGGACCCATGGAGATCATGAAAAAGAATGATTTAGAAAAGACCTGGGGGCAAATATCATAACCTATTTTTTTGTTCATTCTCGAAATTTTACAAAGATATAGCATGATCAGTCTTTGGTACCAGGATTTAAATTCTTCTTCCTCATGTGTAAGTAATGAGACTAATTTAGAATTTATTTACGACATATCAGTCTATATTTGACTCTCCCTGTACACTACTTTAACAATAAATGCAGCTGTATTTTTGCCGAAGTTGCCAACTCTTCTTCTCTACATTTATTAGCCACAATCATTTAAAGGTCTTTCCTTATCAGCAACACACCATGCAATTTGCCAGGATCCTTTACATGAGCTACTTTTCTAACAAATTTAAATCTGTATTTCTGGTCAGAAATGTCCCCCAAACCCACAACTTACTTTGGACACACCCTCCAACTTAAATTCTGATGGAAAGCCATAATGTAACGTTATTCTCAATTAGCGCTCAAGCTAATTAAAATCTGTACAATGCTACTGACAGTCAATGAAATTCAAATCGCTGTAAGCTTTTCTGAAGAGTACACTCCACTGAGTGCACCATCTCATGATGTGTGTGATTTCATCCCTCATAAATCAGACACACATAACGATCTTTTTATCTTTTTTATCATTTGGTCCTTTTCAGGTACCTTGTGGGCAACCATACAGGACACATACTGAAATAATCTAGCCATTAGACTACTGAAATTACGAAATCTAGAAAACTACTGAAGGGGAATTTACTAGCCTCAGTCTAGCAGTCTACAATCACATTCAAGACTTAGTACTGTATGTTCAATTGAAATTAGACCTGAATTAGTACAATGTAAATGACAAAGCCAGATCTGCCTATCTTATTTGGGCATGTTTTGGTTTACAGCATACAGGGTCTACAGTTGGACATGCATACCACAAAAACATTTATAGCAAATTCTCAAGTATGGGCAAATTAACCTTACTGTCACTTATTCACCTGTCTCCCACACCTACAATCTGACCCATTACATGTCAGCTGTGATTGTTGATAAAACCCAATTAAGTGCATGTGTAATCATTGATAAATTGACATCAGTATCCACAGGAGTCCCTCTGAAGACATACCAGTACCAGCCATAACACAATGTGCCATGTGAAAAACAATTTTCATTTTTTTTAAAAACTTAAAAAACCCAGAATTTTTTACCACCACTATATATGTCTTTAGCATGTCTGTATAAACAGTAAACAGCCCTGCTTTGAACTCAAGTAAAATGAACCTCAGGCAGTTTATATAGATGATAATAATAGAGGCAATTAATTAAAGGTAAGTTGGTTACAAATAACCATAATTTCACATACTACTAAAATGGCTCTTGATAATTATTGTGAGACAATCCATTACATTTAATTGCACATGTAAAATGGAACAACCTAATTCTTTTCTTGAAATTAAACGTATAAACTGGGACTTTCAAGGAACAATTCCCAACAATGGTTTAAGTGTACCAAAGTCAAGTTTCCGAGACAGTAGTCTCTGACATAAAAAATGTAATTAATGAATTTCAGAAAGAGAATGGAAAATACAAGCGAATATTAAAAGGTTAATTATATATATATATAGTAGAATTCATAAGGACTGAAAATGGGAAGTATTATGGGCACAATAGTGCAGGAATGCTCAGTAAATCTGACATTTGTCGAAAAAGATAATTTACTTATTATTATAACTAAACCATTTGCTGTAGATATAGCTTCACAGAAAATCGTGACACTTTACTTGAAGCATGTAAACTGCACTAGTCCTGAATTCATGTCTGCCTGTTAATTCCTTACAAAGCAGCTCCATTTAAATGTTATTAACTTCTTAATAATAAGCAAATGATGGACATTATTGCCCAGAGAGCATATCTGAATTATTGTTATCTCATATGTGAATAAAAAATATTTGAATGTTGTCTTCGTTACAGCCAGGAAAATTGCAATCATAATGAGAAACAAAGGTCACTCTGCTGACCTTAAATCAATTAAATCAATCAATCTAGAATTACATATAAAATATAAAAGAAAATCTTAATTTTTCCCTGCAACTTCATGAATACCTTTAACAAGTTCAAGTGAAGAAAAAAAAAAAATTTCTTGTGCAACTAGAGAACAGCATGGAATCAAAATATGGTTCACAAGAGATTGATTTTTTGGTTCTTTTGTTAAGAAGCTCTCAGAACATCCTTCAGAAATGTGTATGCCAATAATTCCATGAATGATTGCTTCAGACTAATTATTGCTGCACCTCTGTTATCCCTTTGTAAGCTAAATGACTGACTTTACAGTACTATAGTGTATCATTAACTGCCAAATATTACATGCAAGTACTTGTTACTTGTCTTTATTACAGAGGCTTGTATAAAGATCTCCTACTAAATAACACAGTAATTACCTGCTAGCTAACTATACTGTGTTGTTTCTGTATTATAAAAAGCCATCCAAATGCATGCCACATCAGCACAAAAAAGGTGATCTATGCCATTAGATTTGTACTGTTTGTGCTACACATAATTTTGGAGCATAATTACAACATGGACCCTTAGTACATTATCTGCTGAAAGAAAATGCAAAATTACAGAAAGGACCCTTAATAAATCATGTACTGAAAGAGAAGGCATAATTGTAACATGGAACCATAGTTCATAAGCTGCCAAAAGAGAATACATTTTTGTATATAACAAGTCACTAAATAACTATGCAGTTGGCGCTTGAGTGACCTTCAACCCCCATCTCCCAAACCAAATACTGACAGCAACAATATCTGCATGTAATAAAGAAAATATTCCAAGTGATATTTGGCAATGTCAGTCTGGTTGTTATTATGTAAGTATTGGCATGTATTATGTGTGTGGTAATAGTATTGGCCAATGCAAAATCTACCATGCATTTTTTCTTTATATTCTTTAAAAAAATGTTTTCTTTCTTTAATCAAATTTGAATTTTTAGTAGTATTCTATAAGCTAATATGAAAATGTAACTTAATTCTTAATTGGACAGTTTCAAATTTTTGGGTCACGTGCACTAGCCCCACCCCTTTTGAGACTTGAAAAAACACTTCCAGAGTTTCAAAGAAAATGTCTGGGAATATGGCAAGTGGCACCAATTTCCAGAATCTGGATGAGACCATTTCTTCTCTTAATTTGCCATATGTTGAGACATCTCAGATATTTCTGAGTACATCATAAGAAATTCCTGTAGTCAAAAACCCCATCCCACAGTCTACAGACATCTTTTCAAGTGGAGTAGCAGTAACAAGATTCTGAAAATAACCATCTTGAAACAGAGGCAAAATGCCTTTCAAGACAGATACTGACTGGTGGTCATATTGGATTTCTTGGTGTCACCATTTTTATTTAGAACCAAACCGACTTCATAAGTTGTCTGGTGATAACACATGCCTGTATGATTTTTGATCATTAAAGTAGCAATATTTTCAAAATGGCTACTGTGGTGGCCATATTGGATATCAAGACCAACTGGTAATCATAAGAACCATATAGTGAAAACTCCATGTTGCTATAACCCTCCATTTAGGAGGAGTAAGATTAAAATTTTCAACATGACTACCACAGTGGCCATACTGGAAGTCTTAAGCTATACCATTTTCATTTACAACCAACTTGACCCATGATAGAACGAGTTTATAATATTTCAGAGCAATTGTACAAGTAGTTTAGGAGTAGAAACTTGTGTAATTGGATGGAAAGACCACGGACAACTGACCATCCCATAAGCTCTTGAGGCCCATGACCATATTGTAGAGCCAATGCTATCTTCAATTAGATATCTTCATGGCTCCAGAACAATGATTCCAAGTAACAAACTAAAATCAAAACTGAATAAATCAGTTACAAATATTAGAAACTCCAATGCAAGGCACAGCAAAATGACCTAAGCTTTAACTCTATGTAAAATCTGCTGAAAATATTACAGTATTTAAGAAGAGATATCATGAGCATGTATGTATTACTAATAGATAATGGAATTTAGTATTTTAATGCAAAACATGCTAAAAAAGACAGTAATAATTGTTATCTTCACATGTATATTGTGCATTGTTAATAGCATTCTTAAGAGGGCTGCAAGACAGTCCTTGTGTTATGAGTCAGCCTCTATACATAAAGTATTATTATTATTAGTATTATTATTATTAGTATTATTATTATTATTATTATTATTATTATTATTATTACAGAGGCTTGTACAATAGATATCCACTAAATTACACAGTAATTACCTGCTAACTAAACTGTTGTTTCTGGCTATAAAAAAACAAAGTCATCCAAATGCATGAAGCATCAACCCATAATGGTCAAGTATGCCATTGGGTTTGTACTGTTTGTACTACACTTAATTTTGGTGCATAATTACAACATGGACCTTTAGCCCATTATGTGCTGGCAGAGAAGACATAATTACACTGTAGACCCTTAATGGCTGGCAGAGACGACATAATTACACTGTAGACCCTTACGGGCTGGCAGAGAAAACATACTTACATTGTAGACCCATAGCCCATGATTAAGTGTGGACACAGAAAGCAAATTCATAGCCAGACCTTTATGAAGTACTTGATGAAATAGAATGCATATTTGAGTACCCTTACAGATTCACAGCCATTATGTGCTGGCAGAGACCAGTCGACTTTCTTAAAGCTGCACGACTTGAATACATGCTATTATCAAAATGTTGCCCTTTTGTAAAAGTTGAATAAAGGCAAAATTATGGTTAATATCTCAGTGTTTGCCTCCAAATTACCAACTTACAAATACCAACAAATGTACAAGCCGTGTCCCTTATCTGACTGTTGGCTTTACAAATACCAACAAATGTACAAGCTGTGTCCCTTATCTGTCTGTTGGCTTTATTTATAAATTGGTAGGATATGATGTGCAATAATCACTAATTGCTTCACAAGTCAAAATACATTTGGGTAAGAAACAAGTCATAAAATTTGAAAAGCAAGCCAAAGGCAACGTAACTTCTGAGCAGTTAAAGAATATGATTTATTCCATGGGAATGGGTGGGGTGGGGGTGAGTGCTGAAGGTCATCTACTTCTACAGTCTTTTTCTCTGATTATGACAAATGCAACTTACTACAGTATTATCCACACCTATAACAATTTTTGTAATCTCATAAATAGTGAAACAAGTGATTGTAAAAAAAATATAAATATTTTCAAAGCATCTACTGACAACCAAAATAAGGTCAAGGACACTACATTTGCAAGTCAACACATTACCATCTTACAAGCTGGGTCCATGTTCAAACAAAACACTCTTTGATCTGTGTCTACTCTGTTACATGTTAAGTCCACATTGAAAAGGTTAAGTCAGATGGGAGACTATGCTTTTACAAGCAAGATGGGTCAATGTTCAGACAGATATAGAAACAGTCAAAGATGTTCAACTGCCAACTGTGTGTGTGATATGGATATCCATACCATGTCTGCAGTGTGGCAGTTTATGATATCCAACAATTGGGACATCATGCTGCACATCATTACTGTGGTACTTTTTTTTCTGGATGTGCATGGCATTATTGGTAAACCAGTTTACTGTGGTACTTTTTTTCTGGATGTGCATGGTATTATTGGTAAACCAGTTTACTGTGGTACTTTTTTCTGGATGTGCATGGTATTATTGGTAAACAAGTTTACTGTGGTACTTTTTTCTGGATGTGCATGGTATTGGTAAACCAGTTTACTGTGGTACTTTTTTCTGGTGGTATATACCATTGTTCTCTTTTCCATCAGTACAGATTGTATGGAATTTTTTTTATCAATCTTATGATTTTAACCACATTAACAGCATGCTTTCATTATTAATGACGAAATAGTTTTTCAAGTATTACTTTACAAAAATCCTGTATGTCATAAATTAATGGCATATATTACAAATATATTTATGATCTATCAAAATTAATCACACATTTAACATGTGGCTATGCAGTGGACAAATGGAATACTGTGACACATATTCAGGCCAAACCAAACTTTAGAAAAAAATTTAGATCATAAAAAGACACAAAACAAAAATATCACGTCATATCATTTTTCATTATTAAATGTCAGGCCCTTGCCAAATAACATAAAAGTCCTTAATATAATTGTGGTACACTGTGCTACATAGCGCAGTACATTCTGAAATACCAAAGTAAAACTATGGTACAAAATTTTCACTGTATCTAGCTCTACAGGCAACACATTATTGCAGGGCTTGAATTTAACTCAAATTTCTTTGTAGCCAGAAGGACTAGTATACTGAGAAATTTACTAGTCCTGCCAAACATTTACCAGTCCTGTCGACAAAACAATGACACTCTTTTATATCATTTTCATTCAACTTTTGTTTTTTTGCCAGAGGCTGAACACATTTTGCCTGTCTTATAAGGCGGGAAGTTTGCCTTGTTTTGAAATACGAGATCTTATAGTAAAGCTGACGTGAATTATTTAAAGTAAGAAAAAGGTATGGCACAGTTTCTTTATATAAGAAAGTTCGAGCAAGAAACACATTTCAAAACATGAGAATCTGCCACCACCACCACCCATTAAATGGCCTTAAAAAAGTCTTGACTTCAGCGGATGTTCTTCATGATCAAAGCAGTGTTTATTGTAAACACTATTATAAAATATTAGCATCAAAAGAGTAAACAAACCTACTAGCCGTTCGGACTAATAACATTATGATAATTCCTAGTCCAACAGGAAATCTACTAGCCTCAGGCTAGCGGACTGCTGCTAATTTCAAGCCCTGTTATTGTATGTTGTTGTAATATGTTGTTATAGGGTTTAACACCATTTTTCAGCACATGATAAGCTATACATGGCGGCCAGTATTAATGGTGGAGGAAGAACCCAGTAAAACCCTCAAAAGACCCACCAACCGACGAGAAGCTACCGGCAAACTTTCGCACATACCCACATTGGTTGAGCCCGCATTATGGTATAAGCTGTTATCAGTTTGGTATGTGCTTTATTCTGGTAGATACAAAAGAACACAACATTAAATATCGCAAACATACTAGTAACTATGGTAGTCACAATGATCTGAATAATCCAAGCCAATTACTCCTCAGTGGCTACAAATCCAATTACATTTATGTAACTCCTCTAAAATTACAATTTTATGAAATTTATGAAATACTGAATCTCATAAGGACTAGATAATCCTCTAATATGCAGATATAATCCCTGAAGTACTAGATAATCCCCTTATATACAGATATAATCCTTTATTTACAGATAAAATCCTGCTCAAGAGAAGAACACATAATGGATTCTCACAAAAGTGACCCTTCCATTTATAAAATGCAGAATGCTGGTAACGAATGATTGCTTAAGAAATCCTGGTGTCTTTACAACTTTCAAATTTGAATGCAAGAAAGTCCCAAAGAAATCTGAAGAAACATGAAAGCAAATATCATGAGTTGTGTGTATTCTGTTGCACAAACCTAAAGTAGGTAAATGTATAGTCAAAAAGAAACAAAAACAAGCAACAGAAACTATATCCTGTCACCAGACATTGATAAAATACATCTAATATCCCTCTGTAGTTTGTCTCATTAGCACTTGATGGAGATAACCAACTCCTGCTTTGAGCAAACAAATTAAATGAAAAAAGAAATATTAGTGAAATTTAATTCTTTCTCTAAAATTTGATTGTTGTAAAAATTTACATTCCTGTACCTTTCAGAGTACATGTAATTATAATTAGGACAATAGGTAAACAATATGTCGTGAATTTTGGGATCACCTACTTCATAACTTTCAAAAGACTTCCATACTCATTTTATCAAATCAGTTCTGTGGCTGAAAATTCAATCAGGATTGTCCAGTGGTCAGGTGAATTTTCCAATCAATTGCCAAATCAGGAAAGCACTGATCCAGGACTGACCAGTGATTCTCTCTTGTCTCAATCAAGCTTATACAGTTTTCATCTCATTCTTCAGTACTAATAAAACTGCTCCAGTGGCCAAGTCATACCAAAGACTTACAATGATGGTACTAACAGCTGCCTTGCTTGGCGCTCAGCATAAGAGGTTAGTGTTAAGACTGGTCAGCCTGGTGCTGTGGTGGACATCATGCTTTGGTCCCCATCTCCTAACCCCACCAACAGCAAAACTTCCTTCTAGGGTACCGTCTTAATGAATAGATGATGTTTCATGGGAATCTTAGACCCCCCCCTCCTTCCAATCACACACAAAGAGTTGTGGAGGTTGCTCAAACAAATGCTATCCCACACTCTTATCATTCCTTTGACTACTTAATCATTTCAACATAAAATTAAGTGGGTCAGTGGTTCTGTGCGCGGTTTTCCCCGGGTTCTTCCTCCATCCTCCACCATTAATACTGGCCACCATGTATAGCCTATCATGTGCTGAAAAATGGTATTAAACCCTACAACAACAACAACAACAACATTAAAATCAAAAATACGTTGAAACAAATGTGCATATACACAAATTTTCTCCACACTGGTTGATATTTACAATACATATCAAATTATCTATTCTCTCTTGCAAAGATATTTCTAACCCTTCATGTGGAAGTTTTTGACTGACATTAACACTAATTAAATTTATGCAATACTGCTCGATTTCACACTTCTGCTGTCAAAATATTATAAAAGAAATGACTTATTCCAGAAAGAGCATGAAATTCATCTCTAGTGTTAAAAGATGAATTCCCAAGAGATTTTAGCGCTAACAGGTTTCTTGTCTGATTAGATTTTCACAGCTGAATATTACATCACTCTCCAAATACTGTAAAACAAAGTTGGGAAATGTCAATACATGAATAGATAATAAAGATAAAGGACTGGCTCAGCAATCTTGTGAGATTTCCTATTTGCTATTCCAAAACTCTATGCACTACTTTCTGCATGATAAAACAAGAGAAAACACAGGGCCTGGATGGCACAATGAGACCAAAAACAATAGAAAACACAGGGCCTGGATGGCACAAGAGACCAAAACCACAGAAAACACAGGGACTGGATGGCAAAAAGAGACCAAAACAATAGAAAACACAGGGACTGGATTGGCACAAAGATACCAAAATAATAGAAAACACAGGGCCTGGATGGAACAAAGAGACCAACACAATAGAAAACACAGGGACTGGATGCCACAAAGAGACCAAAGCAATAGAAAACACAGATACTGGATGGCACAAAGAGACCAAAACAATAGAAAACAAAGGGACTGGATGGCACACAGAGACCAAAACAATAGAAAACACAGGTACTGGATGGAACAAAGAGACCAAAATAGAAAACACAGGGACTGGATGGCACAAAGTGACCAAACAATAGAAACCACAGGGACTGGATGCCACAAAGAGACCAAAACAATAGAAAACACAGGGACTGGATGGCACAAATAGACCAAAACAACAGAAAACAAAGGGACTGGATGGCACAAAGAGACCAAAACAATAGAAAACAAAGGGAATGGATGGCACAAAGAGACCAAAATAATAGAAAACACAGGTACTGGATGGCACAAAGAGATTAAAACAATAGAAAACACAGGGACTGGATGGCACAAATAGACCAAAACAACAGAAAACAAAGGGACTGGATGGCACAAAGAGACCAAAACAATAGAAAACAAAGGGACTGGATGGCACAAAGAGACCAAAATAATAGAAAACACAGGTACTGGATGGCACAAAGAGACCAAACAATAGAAAACACAGGGAATGGATGCCACAAAGAGACCAAAACAATAGAAGACACAGGGACTGGATGGCACACAGAGACTAAAACAATAGAAAACACAGGGCCTGGATGGCACAAAGATACCAAAACAATAGAAAACACAGGGACTGGATGCCACAAAGAAACCAAAACAATAGAAAACACAGGGACTGGATGGCACAAAGAGACCAAAACAATAGAAAACACATGGACTGGATGGCACACAGAGACCAAAACAATAGAAAACACAGGGCCTGGATGGCACAAAGAGACCAAAACAATAGAAAACAAAGGGACTGGATGCCACAAAGAGACCAAAACAATAGAAAACACAGGGACTGGATGGCGCAAAGAGACCAAATGAGAACTAGTATGGATGTGATATAAAGGTTTAGCTGACTTCATGGTTATGTGGGGCATCAGTGTTTTCCAAACGATATTAAATGGGGGGTCCTGTTAATCTTTATTTATGTTGGGGATGCAAAACACAACTTTGGTGACCAAATGGGTAAATGCAATTAATTTAAAATCTGCTAAATATAAATAAAATTGAAAATAAAAATAAAGATTCAATACCAGTGCTGTGTTTTGTTTCTAATGATTGTAGTTATAAGAGGGATATCACACAGACACACGCACACACACACAAAACATTGGATCTTAATTTGATACAATTTCAGCCACAGTAGTAAGTTAGCCACTTACAAAAGAACTTAAATACTGTGTACTTCCTAATATTCAGAATCATGTGACTTGACAATGAATGACTGTGACTGATAAAAAATACAAACCAGCATATGTTGAGCCACTTTTTATGGTCTATGACCTGGTGACACTTGCCCCTATCTAACATTTAATGCATGCATTCAGTTGAATGCTGATTTTCTTTTATATGAATATGATTGAGACAGTCTGTGATCATTATTTTGGTTGCCAAATGCTTAAATTTTTATTTTTATTTCTATACCTTGAAATAACATACAGTATTTGACTTATTTATACTTAATACGCAGTGAAATATTGATAACCCAAACTCAACAACTGCCTGAAATACTCAGGAATAATGTCTTTTAAGTCAGGGCAAAGATTTATTCACCAAATGCTCCAGATAGTTTAACAGTTTTACTAAATGCATAAACAAACACTCCAATTGCAAGTGTTGCTAACACTCCATTACAGACCCTGACTGACCACTGTATTATATGCTGACAGATTAGGATCTCTGTTCTGATTACTCCCAATAAGTGGCATATGAGGCTGAGGCACATTATGCAACAGTCTATGTGCTGTCTACAGTGTATGTGCTGTCTACAGTCTGTCTACAGTCTATGTACTGTCTACAGTGTATGTGCTGTCTACAGTGTATGTGCTGTCTACAGTGTATGTGCTGTCTACAGTCTGTCTACAGTCTATGTGCTGTCTACAGTATGTATATGTGCTGTCTACAGTGTATGTGCTGTCTACAGTCTCTTTGCTGTCTACAGTTTATGTGCTATTTACAGTGCATGTCCTGTCTACAGTTTCTGTGTTGTCTACAGCTGGATCTGACCTGTACATGAGTATATATGGCAGGTTACAAAATACCAACAACAGGCCCCTTCAAGTTCTCACTGAGGAAAAAAAATGCATAATATTTTGCCCATCTTCCTTATTGAAGAGTTCTGATTACTATATCATGCTTTTGAAATGGGAGTGAAGAGCCAGCCCCCAAGATCATAATGGGATGGTATCAAACCAACTTGACCTTTGAACTACAAGTACAACACTCAACCTACTGGGTTACTGCACTGAAAAGATGCAAACCTTCTTGTATGCATGTGTATATCATTCTTGTTAACTGTGAGATAGCGTGTAGGTGTATATCTCTAATAAGTTTGAACATGTATGTATTTGTCATTCTCTGTTAAGTGACTCTATACAACAACAAAAGAATTAACTAGAAACATTTTCACAAAACATGGATGCCTTATCACTATTGTATAAAACCAACTCTGATGCCATATTTAGCCAGAAAGATAGCCTGGTGGACAGTGTATTAAAAGTGTAACTCACAAAATAGCAACATTCAATTGTAGTGTATCTTTACTTTTATCATACTATCTACATCACTTTACAGGGCCCCCGAGTGGCAGAGTGGTCTAAAGAGCTCTCCGTTACGGATCACTGCCATCTCACCTCTGTCTGCGTGGGTTCGAGTCTCAGATTCGGCTAATGTAGTTATGCGAGAAAGCTTGCCAGTAGCTTCTCGTGGGTCGGTGGTTTTTTCCGTTTTTTTCACCGGGTTCTTCCTCCACCAATAATACTGGCCGCCATATATAGCCTATTGTGTGCTGAAAAATGGCGTTAAACCCTACAACAACAACATCACTTTACAACTCTGTGGATAAATAAAATGAACTTTTGATGGCTGTTTAACCTTTTAAAAGAAAAGATAAAGTTTTATGTTCACAAGCTATTACATGGAAACACCGTACAAAGTAAATCTGCTTTATTTTAATACAGGAATTTCCAGCAGATAACCTTTGAACTTAAAAGGCATTTCATTTATATAATTCAACTTAACTTAGTGAAATATTTGGTTATTTTCAGTTTTAAATGATTGTTAAAGTAAACACAAAAGCAATTCAACTTATTCTTTCCTGTGTCATGTTTATTGCCTTATTTAGACAGGTATTGGTTTCAATGATTTCCGACCACAGATGTGACTGTCTCTACTAATTGTGTTCATAACAAAACCTTATTTCCAACATGTTTATTTTCTGCCACAGATTTATCAGACGTTGATTCCACAGGTTTATAACTTAAATTGTAGAAAAAACTTCTTACCATCGATGTCATGGCATATAAACCATCGATGTCATGGATTGAATTTCATTTGACTTGAGCTAAACAACAATTTAAAGTAATCCATAAAAATTCAAGCTTCACAGATTTTCTCTTTCATTTATATTTTTCCTGGCATTCAATGCATCTGTGTCTGATATTACCTGAAAGCCCGACTTCATGAAATACATGTGCAAGCAATTTTTGCATCATTTTTGGGGGGACTGATTTACCATATTTGTTCACAAGCTAAAAATGTGCTTTTTCGATTATTTTCATCAATAATGCAAGTGACACCAGGCAATATAGTAAGATTGGGTATTTAAATAAGGTGATTATTGACACAAAAAAAAACAACAGAAACATAGATTGTTTAATTAAGTGAAAGATAAAATGTTTGCATATCTGGTACACGTAAAACAATTAAGTATTTTACTGTTTTAGTTAAGTGAAAGATAAAATGTTTGCATATCTGGTACACATAAAACAATTGAGTATTTTAATGTTTTAATTAAGTGAAAGATAAAATGTTTGCATATCTGGTACACATAAAACAATTGAGTATTTTACTGTTTTAATTGAGTGAAAGATAAAATGTTTGCATATCTGGTACACATAAAACAATTGAGTATTTTACTGTTTTAATTGAGTGAAAGATAAAATGTTTGCATATCTGGTACACATAAAACAATTGAGTATTTTACTGTTTTAATTGAGTGAAAGATAAAATGTTTGCATATCTGGTACACATAAAACAATTGAGTATTTTACTGTTTTAATTAAGTGAAAGATAAAATGTTTGCATATCTGGTACACATAAAACAATTGAGTATTTTACTGTTTTAATTGAGTGAAAGATAAAATGTTTGCATATCTGGTACACATAAAACAATTGAGTATTTTACTGTTTTAATTGAGTGAAAGATAAAATGTTTGCATATCTGGTACACATAAAACAATTGAGTATTTTACTGTTTTAATTAAGTGAAAGATAAAATGTTTGCATATCTGGTACACATAAAACAATTGAGTATTTTACTGTTTTAATTGAGTGAAAGATAAAATGTTTGCATATCTGGTACACATAAAACAATTGAGTATTTTACTGTTTTAATTAAGTGAAAGATAAAATGTTTGCATATCTGGTACACATAAAACAATTGAGTATTTTAATGTTTTAATTGAGTGAAAGATAAAATGTTTGCATATCTGGTACACATAAAACAATTGAGTATTTTACTGTTTTAATTGAGTGAAAGATAAAATGTTTGCATATCTGGTACACATAAAACAATTGAGTATTTTACTGTTTTAATTGAGTGAAAGATAAAATGTTTGCATATCTGGTACACATAAAACAATTGAGTATTTTAATGTTTTAATTGAGTGAAAGATAAAATGTTTGCATATCTGGTACACATAAAACAATTGAGTATTTTACTGTTTTAATTGAGTGAAAGATAAAATGTTTGCATATCTGGTACACATAAAACAATTGAGTATTTTACTGTTTTAATTGAGTGAAAGATAAAATGTTTGCATATCTGGTACACATAAAACAATTGAGTATTTTAATGTTTTAATTGAGTGAAAGATAAAATGTTTGCATATCTGGTACACATAAAACAATTGAGTATTTTACTGTTTTAATTGAGTGAAAGATAAAATGTTTGCATATCTGGTACACATAAAACAATTGAGTATTTTACTGTTTTAATTGAGTGAAAGATAAAATGTTTGCATATCTGGTACACATAAAACAATTGAGTATTTTACTGTTTTAATTGAGTGAAAGATAAAATGTTTGCATATCTGGTACACATAAAACAATTGAGTATTTTACTGTTTTAATTGAGTGAAAGATAAAATGTTTGCATATCTGGTACACATAAAACAATTGAGTATTTTACTGTTTTAATTGAGTGAAAGATAAAATGTTTGCATATCTGGTACACATAAAACAATTGAGTATTTTACTGTTTTAATTGAGTGAAAGATAAAATGTTTGCATATCTGGTACACATAAAACAATTGAGTATTTTACTGTTTTAATTGAGTGAAAGATAAAATGTTTGCATATCTGGTACACATAAAACAATTGAGTATTTTACTGTTTTAATTGAGTGAAAGATAAAATGTTTGCATATCTGGTACACATAAAACAATTGAGTATTTTACTGTTTTAATTAAGTGAAAGATAAAATGTTTGCATATCTGGTACACATAAAACAATTGAGTATTTTACTGTTTTAATTGAGTGAAAGATAAAATGTTTGCATATCTGGTACACATAAAACAATTGAGTATTTTACTGTTTTAATTGAGTGAAAGATAAAATGTTTGCATATCTGGTACACATAAAACAATTGAGTATTTTAATGTTTTAATTGAGTGAAAGATAAAATGTTTGCATATCTGGTACACATAAAACAATTGAGTATTTTACTGTTTTAATTGAGTGAAAGATAAAATGTTTGCATATCTGGTACACATAAAACAATTGAGTATTTTACTGTTTTAATTGAGTGAAAGATAAAATGTTTGCATATCTGGTACACATAAAACAATTGAGTATTTTAATGTTTTAATTGAGTGAAAGATAAAATGTTTGCATATCTGGTACACATAAAACAATTGAGTATTTTACTGTTTTAATTGAGTGAAAGATAAAATGTTTGCATATCTGGTACACATAAAACAATTGAGTATTTTACTGTTTTAATTGAGTGAAAGATAAAATGTTTGCATATCTGGTACACATAAAACAATTGAGTATTTTAATGTTTTAATTGAGTGAAAGATAAAATGTTTGCATATCTGGTACACATAAAACAATTGAGTATTTTACTGTTTTAATTGAGTGAAATGTCAACATGCTGCATATCTAGGGCACTTTCTAGACAAAATACAATAACAAGATGGATGCAAAATCATTGAAAAATCAATCATCTTGAAAAATCAATCATCTTGAACAATCAATCTTGAAAAATCAATCTTGAAAAATCAATCATCTTGAAAAATCAATCTTGAAAAATCAATTATCTTGAAAAATCAATCTTGAAAAATCAATCATCTTAAAAAAATCAATCATCTTGAAAAATCAATCATCTTGAAAAATCAATCATCAAGCAACACAGTTCCATATACATGTAATCAGTTGACTGTCCTACCAAGAAAAAGTGGTCATTAAAGACAGGTGGTCAATCATAACAGATCTGTGCTTGATGGTCAGTTTTCAAAGTTGAGAGATTCAAATGAGTGTGTGCATGAGTGTTTGATTTTTAAACATAGCTTTAACAACTTTTCAGTCATATCATTACAAGGTCTGCAATGTGGCAGTTTATAATTATGTTTAGTACACCTGGGGGCATCATGCCACAGACATAACATTAAATGTCCCACCCAGTCGCATTATCTCAACATCAGACTGACCAGACCTAACAATAACTTCTTAACGCTGAGTGAATGGTGAGGGAGCTGTTAGTACCATTTTTATAAGGCTTCAGTAATACTTATAGAGTTCGAACCTGTAACTTCATGCACCCAATACTCAAACCACTTAAGGCATCAAAGTGGTCTGAGATTGAACTAAATCTTTATTCCTAGTTTCTGTTAAAATGGCCATGTATGACATAATGGAGAGTTAACTTTATTCTAGTTCCTGTTAAAATGGCCATGTATGACATAATGGAGAGTTAACTTTATTCCTAGTTCATGTTAAAATGGCCATGTATGACATAATGGAGAGTTAACTTTATTCCTAGTTCATGTTAAAATGGCCATGTATGACATAATGGAGAGTTAACTTTATTCTAGTTCCTGTTAAAATGGCCATGTATGACATAATGGAGAGTTAACTTTATTCCTAGTTCATGTTAAAAGGGCCATGTATGACATAATGGAGAGTTAACTTTATTCCTAGTTCATGTTAAAATGGCCATGTATGACATAATGGAGAGTTAACTTTATTCCTAGTTCATGTTAAAATGGCCATGATGACATAATGGAGAGTTAACTTTATTCCTAGTTCCTGTTAAAATGGCCATGTATGACATAATGGAGAGTTAACTTTAAGGTAAACACTTGTCATGTCCATAATGCTGAGTGATAAGTTCATAAGTTTTCAGTCAGATACAAAAAAATATATACAATAATACATATAAAATATAGAAGTTGCTGTGATAGGACATTAAAATTTGATTTTACATTTATATAGTAAATTGAACCAAAGCAGACAATTTGAACAAAAGTGACAATTGGTTGATCAAATTGTGTTTTATTGTATTTTATCCTTAACATAGCCCTTGTGAAACTGTGGCTAGACATAGCCCTTATGAAACTGTGGCTAGACAAAGCCCTTGTGAAACAGTGCTAGACATAGCCCTTGTGAAAGTGCTAGACATAGCACTTGCAAAACAGTGCTCGATATAGACCTAGTTAAGCTGTGGCTAGACACTGTCTTTGTGAAACAGTGATAGACATAGCCCTTGCAAAAGTGCTATATATAGCCCTTGTGAAACATTGCTAGACATAGCCCTTCTGAAAGTGTGGATAGAAACAGCCCCTATGAAACCATCGCCAGATATAGCCATTGTGAAATTGTTGCTAATATTATCCAATTTCAGTTACAAACACCCTGCACTCACCTCCAGGCAGTCATTAACATTTACGACACAAGTACCATTTCATCCCAAAAATAAACATTTGACAATTCTTTGACTAATCCCTGATATGTATGTACGTATGTATGTATGTATGTATATATGTCAATCTGATTAAAATCAGCTGTTAGTACTACGACACTAGTACTAACAGCTGATTTTAATCAGATTGGTATATATGTATGCATGTATGTATGCATATATATATATATATATATATATATATATATATATATATATATATATATATATATATATATATATATATATATATATATATATATATATATATATATATATCTCATAGTCATTCTTTACTTCAATCTTTTTAATCCATTCTATTCACACAAGTAGCCAGTCACAGGTACCATAGGTCAACAGCCAAGAGCTACATCAAAACAACCATGTAATTAACACAGACTTTCTTTCCTCACTGTCCAGATTGCCATCAGAAATCTATGCAGCAAAGATGTATTACAAACTAACAATAAGTAAAGGCAGACGTTTCCTTGACATCCAATCAATCCAAAACAATGACATAATATAGAGTCTGATTTTATCATGTTATAATTAGTTACGTTATCTACCTACTGTAAGAGTATTTACACCTGAAAGCAAAGGAAAAATAACTCTGTCATCATCTGAACTCTAAACGGCAAATGAATGATTGCTTAATATTGCAAAGATTTTGATCTGATTATGGCACATAAACATGCTTATCAGGAAGCCAAACATAACAAATAAATAAAAATAAACTTCAAGGCAGCCCATCAAGAATATGTGAGTGTGTATATGATTTGAATTTTTAATGTAGCTTTTAAAAAAAATCAGTAATATCATTACAATGACTGCAGTGTGGTAGTTTATATACAGTGATGTCTACCACAGAGGCATCATGCCACAGACATGTAGCATGATGTCCAGGCACATTATCCTGACATCAGGTCGACCAGTCCTAACGCTAACCTCTTAATGCTGAGTATCAAGTAAGACAGCTGCTGGCACCATTTATACAAGTCTTTGGTATGACTTGGTCAGGGTTTGAACCTGCTACCTCCCAAATCTGAGGTGGATGCTCTAACCACTTAGGCCTCCAGAGCAGTCTCCAATATGTACAATATATTTATTAAATAGAACAACAAAAAACATAAAAACATGTTGGATCTTCTTACAGGCTTGACATACATGTACAGACAGAAACATAAAAACATGTTGGATCTTCTTACAGTCTTGACATACATGTACAGACAGAAACAATTAAGGTCCACTGGGAATAAGTAGTGTATCCATTTCTCAAATTACAACACCTCAAATTTTTTTCAAAATTCATGGTCAAAATAACAGCTTCCATTTTAGTTTTCCTTGCAAAACTATATGCACCTTTATGATCTTCTGATATCTTACTCCTACCAGACTGGTTCTCGTTATACCATTTTACTGCATTTGTGTTGATATTTGCTTTTTACTCCAACCAGAGTATATCTGACTGGTTTCTCGTTACACCATTTTACTGCAATTGTGTTGATATTTGCTTTTTACTCCAACCAGAGTATATCTGACTGGTTTCTCGTTACACCATTTTACTGCATTTGTGTTGATATTTGCTTTTAACTCCAACCAGAGTATATCTGACTGGTTTCTCGTTATACCATTTTACTGCATTTGTGTTGATATCTGCTTTTTACTCCAACCAGAGTATATCTGACTGGTTTCTCGTTACACCATTTTACTGCATTTGTGTTGATATCTGCATTTCACTCCAACCCGAGTATATCTGACTGGTTTCTCATTATACCATTTTACTGCATTTGTGTTGATATCTGCATTTCAGTCCAACCCGAGTATATCTGACTGGTTTCTCATTATACCATTTTACTGCATTTGTGTTGATATCTGCTTTTTACTCCAACCCGAGTAGATCTGACTGGTTTCTCATTATACCATTTTACTGCATTTGTGTTGATATCTGCTTTTTACTCCAACCCGAGTAGATCTGACTGGTTTCTCATTATACCATTTTACTGCATTTGTGTTGATATCTGCTTTTTACTCCAACCCGAGTATATCTGACTGGTTTCTCATTATACCATTTTACTGCATTTGTGCTGATGAACCTTTTACCCCACCTGTGTCAATACAGAACCTCCAGTTCAAGCTTTTCTCAGAAAACCTTTTATTTTATTAAATTTTGTCAGTACATTTTGCAATGTGGAATTTTCCCTCCTAGATAAAGCAACCGTAAAAAACTGCAATAATTCCGGAAAACCGGAATGGTTGGCAATCAGTCTGATAACTTGATTTCTAGATGCATCATCAATACTGAAAGTGGACATCCTGAACTAACAGTGATGAATGAGCCATTTGTGGAGCATTGCATGACAAGAACAAATCCGACACAGAGAAAAGCCATCGCACTTTGTACTGATTATTATTGGAATTGCCTGTAGTATATTTCTTCATATTTTGATACAAAACCAGATACTATCTATTGCTTCCCAATAAAAGAAATCAATGAGTTTAGTACCAAACTGACATTTCTATAGTAAATGAAGGCAACTTTTCTACTTAAGTATACACGAGAATGAGCTACTTGTAACAAACACACAAATTAAAATGCCTGAAAAACTCTTGATATTTTTAGCACCTGCAATAACTTCATTCAAAATTAGGGCTAAATTGGAACTGAATTCTAAATATATACAACAGATATAATAATCCTATAATATATATATATATATATATATATATATATATATATATATATATATATATATATATATATATATATATATATATATATATATATAATACAATGGTACTTTGCAATAATATCTCATTATACCACACTGTCATGTATCTCATAAAATGTCAAATTTGGTTTTCTCATTGATACTTGAATTATTTCACTTTTTTTTAGTGACTGACTACTTTCATTTTATGTTACTAAATAGTCTCATTTCAAATCTTTGTACACTTGAGGAGTCAAGTTTTAAGTCTTTATATGCCTTGATGAGTCTAGTTTTAAGCCTTTATACAGTTAGTATTAGGACTGGTCGGCCAGGTGTTAGGATAATGTGACTGGGTGGGACATCATACTACATGTCTGCGGCATGATGCCCTGTGCTAGAAATCACTACAAACTGCTTCACTGCAGATATCGGAGCAATATGACTGACAAATTGTTAAAGCTACATTAAAAATCCTAATCAAACAAACAAACAAACAAACAAACAAGGAAAAAGAGATGAAGTCGAAGTCAGTGACATCCTCAGTTAATTTGTTGACCCCACTAAAAGTTAGCACAGATGGAGTCAAGTCAATGACATCCCCAGCTAATTATTGTGACACTCCTACAGGTCAACACAGATGGTGTCAAGTCAGTGACATGCCCAGCTAAGTTTTGTGACACCCAACAAGTCAACACAGATGGAGTCAGTTCAGTGACATCCCCATCTAATTTTTGTGACACCACAAGTCAACATAGATGGAGTCAAGTCAGTGATCTCCAGCAAATTTTTGTGACACCATGACAAGTCAACACAGATGGACTAAAGTCAATGACATTCCCAGCTAATTGTTTGACATCATTACAAGTCAACACTGATGGACTAAAGTCAGTGACATTCCCAGCAAATTTTTTGACACCATGACAAGTCAACACTGATGGAATAAAGTCAGTGATATTCCCAGCTAATTTTCTGACACCATTACAAGTCAACACATAAAAAGCACATAACTGTTGCCAGACTAATTTAGTTAACTTCATAAATAAAAACACGGACTGTCCAACAAAAAGGAAATGATTGCGACATAAATGTTATGCTATACTATACAGCAATTATACATGTACGGGATACTCTGATCAATAAAGCTAGTGCCAAGTCAGTAATAACTTGTGCTGTTCATAATAACTGGCTTTAATTCATTACAAATTAATTTCCTTTTCTTTTTATCCAGACAATTGGTGTGCTAAATGAAAATCATATTGCCCAAATATCTTGTCCAGAAATTATTATCTGTGTTTTGATGTGCAAAAGTTCTTCAATGCCTTTTTGTGGTAGTAGTAGTAGCAGTTACTGTTGCTGTTGTGATTTATGGAATTTAACAAAACTTTCTTGTAACAATTCAATAAAATAACATGTAATATCGACAGCCAATACATTTATCTCTATTCACTTAAAAATATACATTCAGGCTGCACGATAACATCAGGGTTCACACAGACAGACAAAAATGACTCGCATTGTGACCCCAAACTTTGGGTCTTCAATGGATCGGAAAGTCGCAGTCATGTGCTTCAATCAAAAATTTACCATTCTCATTGACAAGTCAAATGATTAAGGGGATAATGAAGTCCACAAGATTCAATGAAATCCCTGCTTGTAACACTGAATCATTATTACATGTAGATGTATTATTAATAATAATAATAATAATAATAATAATAATAATAATAATAATTACAACAATAATAATAATAATAATAATAATAATAATAATAATAATAATATTTACAATAATAATAATAATAACAATATTAATAATAATAATAATAAAAATAACAATAATAATAACAATATTAATATTAACAATAATAACAACAATAATAATAATACTGATAAAAATAATAATAAAATAAATAATAATAATAATAATAATAATAATAATAATAATAATTTCAATATAGAAATTTATTCATAATGAATGAGATATTGCTCTTGATCTAGAATAGAGAGGTAAGCGATAATCATTTTCTGGATTTCATTGTTATTGTTAAAGGAAGGTGAAGAGAATTAAAAGAATGGCTTCGGCAAAAATTAAAGTCACAAATTATCAGATGGTTAAATGCTTTTGGTAGACAATCTTCTGACACTAAAACTACATTTGATGCCTGGAATAAATACTGCCTACATGTAATCTGATTAAATAGGTTTTCTTACTGGCGATGATTATTGATGTATGAACAATAAAATAGTATTATCATTGTTCCGATATGACTGGAAATGGCTACATGTAAAGGGAAATTTCACTCCAGTAGACGTTTGTAAGATTCCTCTTGATATAAACATAATTTCTGGATTTAAACTTCATGAAACCATGGCAACAGATTCTAAAATAACCTTGCGCAAATTTCAATGGTTATGATGCAAGTGATGATTGGAAGAAAAAGGTGTTCTGTCAAAAAATAAACCATTTATTTATTCTAAAATCAGAAATTAGTTCTAACAACTAGAATGTTTATTGACATGTAATTTTTCTTTGATAGCAAGATAAAGTAGATTTTGATCACAACTTTAAACAGAATGAGAGAAATGATCCAGCAGTCAAGATTTACTAACATTTTGATTTGGTTATTTCAAAATAAAAATACTAGGGCTGCCAACAGACATGGGTCAACCAGATTACTAATAAAACAGAATTATCCTCATTGTTGAAAAAGAGAATGAAAGCATAAAGATGTAATATAAAAGTTAAAATAATCAGCCATTTCTAATTTATTTTTTAAAAAATATAATTAACATGTATTTATTCAAGATATGTACTATTATAATAAAAGTAGAATGGATGACATTTTAATAACCAATAAAATTATAGCTTTCAAATTTCTGAAAAGGCAAACTGTAAACTGGAACATATTGAAATTAAATCTTCCAACCAGAAAAGCAATGATATGATACTATACTGTACTAATGCTGGGACAGAAAAGCAATGATATGATACTATACTGTACTAATGCTGGGACAGAAAAGCAATGATATGATACTATACTGTACTAATGCTGGGACAGAAAAGCAATGATATGATACCATACTGTACTAATGCTGCGACAGAAAAGCAATGATATGATACTATACTGTACTAATGCTGGGACAGAAAAGCAATGATATGATACAATACTGTACTAATGCTGGGACAGAAACATGTTCAAAAGCCAAGTTTGTTTTGAATAAACTGGCTTGTAAAACAGTGCAGTGCCCCCAAAATGGCTTGAACAAATGATTGTTGATAAGTTACTAGCTCACGATCAATCCTGCTAATGGGAAGTGTTACAGATGTTTAAACACTTCTCTAATAACCACAAATATGAATAAAGGTTTTAGGCCTAATTTATCGGATTAGATTTCTTGTTATCTATCAGCATTATAGTGCCTGACTGAAAACTTAATGATATTTTATGTTTATCTGAGTTTATATCATTATGGTTTGCATTATCGCAAATGTGATATTGTTACTGGTTTACACCGTTATGGATCAGGCTATCATTAATTCAAGATTATTACTATGATAACTAAATTGTAGGATAATGTAAACTTTATATGAATGACATTTTGTTTAGCCATTATCCTAGAAGCCAATATACAATAAGAATTGTAATTAATTTCTTTATCCTTTCCGTATGGTACAGGATTTAGGTCATAAAATAAATGTTACATCGATAAAAAAAAGCTTTCAGTATTTCCTGAAACAGGCAATAAAGTTTAATACTGGTACTTGTGTCACTTGAGGTTAGCAGAAAGATAAGTGATAAATATTTGACTGATTACTAGTAAAATAAGTTTAAAAACTAAAATATTCAAGCCAAATGTTATGGACATTTCCAAGCTTTGTCATGCCCACAATGAGGCTATCATTATATGGCTCAACTGTTCAATAAGAGAGTGGTCAGTGGCATTCATTTTACTTAGAAATCAGGACTATATACATCAGAAATCATGCCGAGATCCTCAGAAGGAAAACATAAATTATCAAATTATTTTCTTCACCATGTTAAAATGTAATATCCATGACAAAAGTGTTACATTCCAGAATTCCGATAAATTTTATGTTTCATATTTTCATGTGTTGACCTATTTCATGATACATGTTGTTAAAAGACTGCATCAATGTAACTTGTAAAAAAAAAGTATGTGTTGACCCAATTTATGATACATGTTTTTTAGACTGCATCAATTTAACTTGTATAAAAATGTACATGTGTTGACCCAATTTATGATACATGTTTTTTAGACTGCATCAATTTAACTTGTATAAAAATGTACATGTGTTGACCTAATTTATGATACATGTTCTTTTTAGACTGCATCAATTTAACTTGTATAAAAATGTATGTGTTGACCCAATTCATGAAACATGATTTTTAGACTGCATCAATTTAACTTGTATAAAAATGTACATGTGTTGACCCAATTTATGATACATGTTTTTTAGACTGCATCAATTTAACTTGCATAAAAATGTACATGTGTTGACCCAATTCATGAAACATGTTGTTTAAAGATTGCATCAACATAACTTTATAATGTAACTTCTTACAACCTATTGGTAGCAACTTGAAAAATAAAGGACATCCAGCACTGTTCATTTTATGATAGATATACACTACTCCTATACAATAGTCTGATATCATATAAAACACTTGCTTTTCAGTTCAGGGGAGACAAAAGGTTAAGAATGACTCTTTTCCTGCCCTAGTTCCTCTGTATAAATGTAAAATAGCATAAATACTTGTAGCTATAAATTGATGAACAAGTTAAATTTGATACTACATTCTACTTTCTTTGATTTATGCAGAAGCAGTTCCAGTTCTGACAACTAATTTAAACCACTTTAGTTTTTCAGTTTGTGTTTTTGTTAAATTATCACTTTTGTTCATGTCCATTGTTGCATAATCATTATATTGTAAAGTTTAAATGACACCTCATAATACTCGATCAAGGATGATTTCATAAGGTTTATTATTTCAGGGGAAAAAAAGAACAAGAAGTCTTGAAGTGAAAGCCTATGTTGATAGTATTTCCCATTTTGTAACAGTCATGACAAGATTTCAAGATGGCTGACATGATAGATCAAATGCATCGCATTTCAATTTTGGACCAACTAGACTTCATAAGTTTTCTCGTGAAATGTCAATAGAGCTACCATCTAGGGCAAGGGTCTTAAATTCAAACCATCATGAGGGTCACAAGGGCATTTTCAAAGGTCGAAGGGCCACCACCTTTGCTATATCTCATGACACCTTCTGATGCAATCATTTTGGGGCCACAGAATATGGCTTGGCGGGATGTATATAGCACACATGCCATATGTTTCAGACCCCTGATGCAGGCTTAACAAGATTTCCAAAATGACCAATATGGCAGCCATATTAGAGATCTCTATGAAACCACTCATTTAGCATCAATAGACTATAGTCTTTTAGTGAAAACCCCATTTCAAAAGAGTAGTGATGACAAGAATTTCATTGGTGAGATGGCAAAAGAAGTGCATTTGCCAGTCGGGTTTTTATCGAAGGTTTCAACCTGAAGGTGCTAGTTGCATTGAGTGTGGTTATATAATCTGGTAATGAGTAGCTCACACATGTGGATTATTGAAGTTTTTATCAACACAAATCACCCAACACTCAATAATCCAGGCAATCTGCTATAAGTACCCAGAAGTATAGCAGCATTTTTTGGTTCCTGAGCTCTCAGCCTCTCTGGCAATGGACTGTGAATTCAAAAGATCACATGATCTCTGTGTGTTTTAATATCTGTTTTAACCCAATTGCTGTTTTAAATTATGTATATGTAGGTGTTTGTCTACATTTACCTCAAAAGGTTTTACATTTACTATGTTAGACTAGACAAACCACTTCACACATGAGAAGCTTGAATCTTCTTATTTTTCTTTCTTAGGTGTAACTGTTTTTAAGCTCAACAATGCATGAATAATTTGTATGTAGGTGGATGTTTGTATGACTGCACTTTCCACACCAGTTACCATGCATGCCAGGAGTGTCATAAATGAAAAACACTACTAAATTTTCATTACATAGTCTTCATGTACATGTGTACAGATGTATACAGGTATAAGGTCACAGTAACTTTTAACTGTTCAATCATCAGATTTTTGTGTACTTCGTGTCAATTTTTAACACTAGACTTTCCACAAACATTTATAATGTATTACCAAAATTTCCATTACATTAATTATAACAGGTGTATTTATTACAGGTAAATATACAATATAGAATGTATTAGTATTCCATTCCATATAAACAGAACCCCAACTGCTCCCCATCACCTAATCCATAATCAGTGTCATTACACCTCCATATCTCTGCCTTCCATGGCCCTACCCCATGCCTTCAATGTCCTCGAATCCTCCCATCTCCTGACCTCTTAGCCCACCCACACACCCAGCCTTTAGTATCCTCGCCACCACCCTACCTGCACACTAATCTCTCAAGATCATTATCTGTTCATAGGTCATAATCATGTCTCTTCCTGCATAGCATGTGTGTATGTTTTTAATGCAGCTTTAGCAATTTTTCAGTCATATCACAATAATGTCTGCAGTGTGACAGTTTAAAGCAATGTCTATCAATGAGGCATCATGCCGCAGACATGTATCCTCACGTCTCACCGTATCATGTTATCCTGACACCATGCCGACCAGTCCTAGCACTAACCTTTTAATGCTGCACGCAAAGTTAGGCTGCTGTTAGCATTATTTTTGTAAGTCTTTGGTATGACTGGACTGGTTCGAACCAGCAACCTCCTGCATCCGAGGCGGATGCACTAACCACTATGCCGCTGGAACAGTCAATGGATGAAATTACTAGTGTAGGCAGGAGCTGAGGTGGATTAGTGGTTAGTATGCCAGACTGCTGACCAAAAGGTTGCAGGTACAAATCTTGCAATCAAAACAGCCAGATGGATATTGTGATGGCAAGATATTTTCCTCACCAAACCAAATTCTAAACTGCCCTCTTTAATATTAATTCATGAGTTTTGCTAGCTGTTTTTTAATGCTGGATACAAACATATATATACCTTTGTTTCTTTTTACTGCCTTTCATCAAAAGTTCTGTAACACTGTAGAAAATTGGAAATTAAGCAACCAATAATGAAGAGCACCAATCCAAACTTGATCAATATTCAAAAATTGTTTTCCTCCCTCAACTGTAACTGCAAACAAGCATCTATCAAATAACCGAATGTTTAGATTAATTATTAGGTATTTATTTATCAATGAACTAAATTAAGCACCACTCTCAAGTAATCAGAGCACCCTCCTTGGATGCAGGAATTTTTAGGTTCAAACCCTGGTAGTTAAATTATACCAAAGACTTATAATGGTACCAGCAGCTGCCTCGCTTTGCATTCAAGATTAAGAGTTAGTGTTAGAATTGGTCAGCCTGGTTTCAGGATAATGTGACAAGGTGGGACCTATCATGCATCATTGTTAGATACCACTATAGACTGTCACACTCCAAACATCATAGCATTATGACTGATCTTTTTTTTAAAGCAATGATAAATATAAAATTCACATGCACTAAAAATTAATCAAACGGAATCTGCCTGCAACAATTTGTGTGGTACTTATTGCACTGTAGGACGGCAAATAGCCCTGTATCAAATAGCCCTGTATCCAACAGCCCTGTATCAAAAAGCCCTGTATCAAACAGCCCTGTATCAAATAGCCCTGTATCAAATAGCCCTTTATCAAAAAGGACACCATTACTATGACTAAAATAGCCCTGTATCAAATATCCCTGTATCAAATAGCCTTGTATCAAATAGCCCTGTATCAAATAGCCCTGTATTAAATAGCCCTGTATCAAATAACCCTGTATCAAAAAGGACACCATTACTATGACTAAAATAAGCCCTGTATCAAAAAGGACACCATTACTACGACTAAAATAAGCCGAGGGTTGTATATTTGTTTCTTCCAGAGAAGCAAGGTAAGAAAAGGTAATCTAATGGCCCTCTTTCCTATTTGACGACTAAATAACATTTCAGTATGAAATGTAGACCAATTTTAACGGAACAATTCCCTACACTACACTCAAATACACTCCACCAGCACAGTGAAATATGGTAAATACAATTTTATCATCAGTATGAAATGTAGACCAATTTTAACGGAACAATTCCCTAAACTACAATCAAATACACTTCACCAGCACAGTGAAATATGGTAAATACAATTTTATCATCAGTATGAAATGTAGACCAATTTTAACAGAACAATTCCTTCAACTACACTCAAATACACTCCACCAGCACAGTGAAATATGGTAAATACAATTTTATCATCAGCATGAAATGTAGACCAATTTTAACGGAACAATTCCCTAAACTACACTCAAATACACTCCACCAGCACAGTGAAATATGGTAAATACAATTTTATCATCAGTATGAAATGTAGACCAATTTTAACTGAACAATTCCCTAAACTACACTCAAATACACTCCACCAGCACAGTGAAATATGGTAAATACAATTTTATCATCAACAAAATGCGATAAAGGCCTATAATTCACAATCTGCATAAGTGTACTGACAAAACATCTCATCAAACATTTATTTCTGACAATATCACTACCGCTATCTGCCTTTTTATTTAAAATTCTATTGACCGATAAAATCAAGCTTTAAAAGCAACAATATAAAGCTTTTAAAAGCTATAATGAAACCAAATCGCAATTAACCATTTTATGATAATTAGATACACTTGTTAATGAGCTGTGAAAACATATCGGATCACTGGTACTGTTATTTACTCGGTTAGATGCACCTGATAGCTAATATTAAAAATTTTCAGTGGAATAATAGTGCCAATACTGTGCTCATTCTAAAAATGTGTGTGTGTGTGTGTGTGTGTGTGTGTGTGTGATTTGGATTGAAACGTAGCTTTTAAAACATTTTTAGTCATATAGTTACGATGTCTGCAGTGTGGTAGTTTATAGCTATGTCTACCACCAGGGCATCATGCCTTAGACATGTAAAATGATATTCCACCCAATCACATTATCATGACACCAGGCCAAACTGTCATAATATAACTTTTAAATGGTGAGCGCCAAGCAAGGCAGCTGTAAGTACCTTTTTTATAAGTCTTTAGTATGACTGGGTCCTGGGATCAAACTCATGACCTCCCATATCCGAGGCAGACTTCAATCGCCAGAGCGTTTTCATCTAGAAATGAAGAATGGAATTCAATGACAATCTAAAAAGTGACATATATATAGTATGCCATCTGTATAATGACCTGTCACAGCCAGACTATGACAGAGACCCTTTTTAATGAAGTACATATACAGTACCTCCTCAGTATAATGATCACCATCGCAGCCAGAATATGACATGTTAAGAGACCACCTTATAGATATGTACACTATACATATACAGTACTCCCTCATTATAAGTGCCCATCTTAGCAATGGAGTGTACCATCTTATCATAGGACATTTTAATGATGTACACTATAGACAGTACTCTTCATTTTATCACCAGCTATCTTAGCCACAGACATCTTATAACGAGAAGACCTTGTAATTAAGTAAACTATATATATATGGTACTAACTTATTACAAGACTGTCCATCAGAAACCCACACGGCATCAAACCTGGGGATTAATGATCGAATTCATCTTGTAGTACGGCCATTTTATAATGATCGACCTTAAGTGAAGAATTACTTACTATTCAATACATGGAGGCAAATTTAAAACAGATAACTCGTATTAGTAAGTCTTAAGACAAGAAAGCTTTAAAACCAGATAGCTGATATCATGCATCCTCAAGCGACCCAGTTATGTCTTTAGAGAACAATTATTAAACCAGATAAATGATATCAGGCATCCTCAGGCAACAAAGCTATTAAACCAGGCAACTGATATTGGGGTGAATGTCCATTGCTTAAATGATCAGTACAGAATTACATAAAATCATAGGCTTCTAAAGGCAATAACCAATAACCACTTCATAAAACTCCTGGAGGAGTTCAGTGACCTATCAATAGTATTGATAGGATGGGAATTCCACAGTTTGGCTGTTGAAAATATAAAAATTCTAAATTTAGAATCTGCATTGGTGAAAAAAATGTATTGTCTTCAGACACATTTTCAATTATACAATGTATATTTTCCACAGGTAAAATTAATTTTAAGATGATCAGAACCAATTCAAGTTACAGTGTTGTAAACTAGCAAATCTTCTAGAGTTGATTTCTATGTTGAAATGGAAGAAACTGACGGTTTATCAATGGAGTGTTTAAATCAGCATCAATACTAACCCTAACTGCTTTCATTTGAAAATTCAGTAGTCTCTATTGATTTTCTGTATTACTGTTACCCCAGACAGCACAGCAATATTCTTGATGAAGCATGACAAATTCGGTGTAAATCTTTTTGAGCGGAACAAAACTTCTAAAATGATCTGTTGTAAATAAAACAAAAAAATCTTGGAAAAAAGCGAGACTAGGCTTTCTGAATGTTAAGTTTCATACAAACTATTCCTGGAGCCTTTAAAAAGTTATTGCTTGAAAACCTAATTACCAATGAATGAATGGTACATGATCAGACATTACAAAATGTAATGGATGGATATAAGTAGCACTATGTTCCAAATCATTAAACTATCCAACAAGGCCTCTGAAAGATTTAATGGGGCCATTAATCTATCCAACAAGGCCTCTGAAAGATTTAATGGGGCCATTAATCTATCCAACAAGGCCTCTGAAAGATTTAATGGGGCCATTAATCTATCCAACAAGGCCTCTGAAAGATTTAATGGGGCCATTAATCTATCCAACAAGGCCCCTCAGATTTGGTGGGGGCACAAACCTATCCAATACGGTGAATCAAAGATTTGGTAGAACAATTACGCTATCCAATATGGCCCCTCAAAGAGCTGGTGGAAGCATTACTCTATCCAATAAGGCCAATCAAAAATTTTGGTAGAAAAATTACACTATCCAATAAGGCCTCTCTCAGATTGGTGGAGGCATTACACTATCCAATAAGGCCCCTCTCAGATTGGTGGAGGCATTACACTATCCATAAGGCCTCTCAAAGATTTAATGGAGCCATTAAACCTATCGAATAATGTCCCTCAGATTTGGTGGAGGTATTAAAAAGAACTATAAGCCCATTCATAGCTATGGCAGGGGTACTATAAAAATTACACCTCAAAAGCCTTAAGAGATTAATCAAATCTATAATATAACAGAATGTCAACACACTGCCATTATCAGACATTTACCATACGTACTCACTTGTAAGTCAAATCTAACTGCAAATTGAATAAACCCAGACCTTCCAACACATAATGTGCCAACAAATCTGGGTCTGTGCATTTTGTTAGGAGTAATCAGATGGCAGATCAGAATCTTTCTTGTTTGCAGTTTGGCTTGATCTATAAGTGAGAACATATGTACAACAAACTAACCTTTATCATCATTCATCACTTGCTTGAGGCCCTACCAGACCAAATAAATCTTGACTGTCAACTTAAAATGAAATACCTGTCAATTATGGGTTGTGTATTTTCAAGGTGCTAAGTCTGATTGTAATAAATTAAACTTTTTTAAACAGTTGAGCAGTAAAAATGGTTCAAGTTCATTTTCTCATTGTCTTAAAGAAAACTAATTTCTTTTATCTGTAAATAGTCTAAGGTAAAAAAAACTCATTTTATCATGACAGATAGTACAGTAATACAACTAAAGAAACAGCAAATACCAAACTAAAAACTATAATAAATTACAATTGTTTTTAACTATTACAATTTTTTACACTGCCTATGAATATTTTTATACTGAATTCCACAAACAAGTGGCTATGAATATTTTTATACTGAATTCCACAAACATGTGGCTATGAATATTTTCATACTGAATTCCACAAACGTGGCTATGAATATTTTAATACTGAATTTCACAAACATGTGGCTATGAATATTTCATACTGACTTCCACAAACGTGTGGCTATGAATATTTTTATACTGAATTCCACAAACATGTGGCTATGAATATTTTTATACTGAATTCCACAAACATGTGGCTATGAATATTTTTATACTGAATTCCACAAACATGTGGCTATGAATATTTTATGCTGACTTTCACAAATGTGTGGCTATGAATATTTTTATACTGAATTCCACAAACATGTGGCTATATTTTATACTTAATTCTACAAACATGTGGCTATTAATATTTTTATACTGAATTCCACAAACATGTGGCTATTAATATTTTTATACTGAATTCCACAAACATGTGGCTAGTAATATTTTATACTGAATTCCACAAACATGTGGCTATGAATATTTTTATACTGAATTCCACAAACATGTGGCTATGAATATTTTATACTGAATCCACAAACATGTGGCTATTAATATTTTTATACTGAATTCCACAAACATGTGGCTATTAATATTTTTATACTGAATTCCACAAACATGTGGCTATTAATATTTTTATACTGAATTCCACAAACATGTGGCTATTAATATTTTTTAAAAACATTATGCAAGAGCTAACAGAATTTCAGAATCGACATCAAAACTTTAATTTAAAAGAAGGTCTGAATCAACCGGGGAAAAATCTAATTATTTTGTACAAAAGAGACATCGGATGTGAAAGCTGACCATCAAATCAGGTTCAATTGTCTCAAATAAACAAGAATATGTAATGATATATGTGACCACTGCTTTTCTATAAGATGGCATACTTTATTACTTTTTGCCTAGAAGTGTCTTGGGGTCCCACTTTTCCCATTTCACTATCATGAACTAAAACCTACACTCCTATAATATTAAGGTGCTTCTAATTTCAAAGGCCACATAGCTATGATGTAATGAACAGGCTTCTACAATACAACAGGCTTGTCCAATCCAAGAGCATGGTGTCATTAATCTACAAGTTTTGCACATCTTTAGACTGTAATTATTGTACAATGTACATAATTCTGGCACAATTAGTGTCCAATATTTGTACACTTATTGCCTGTAATTATTGTACACTTAATGGCCATAATTACTGTATATTTATTGCCTGTAACTATCATACACTAATTATATGTAATTACTGTACACCTATTGTCCATAATTATTGTACACTTAACGTCCGTAAAAAAAAGTTTACAAATATTGTCCATAAATTTTGATGACTTATTGTAAGTTTTCATACATATCATATTTACCTTCTTTGCTTGTATAGATACAATGTAATTAATATATACCATTATTTTTGTTTGCATGTTTAAGCTCATTCATAAATTTCAAATATGATGGCTGTTTTAATTGTTCATGCCTGTTGTTTTGCACATTGAACAGATTCATGAGGTTGTATGCAATTTTTGGGGGGCCCATGTTGCTGTAATCTCTACTATTGTGCACCTACTAAAACATGCTTTCCATCAAGGAAAAACGGAAAACAACACCTATTATTCTTGAATGCATGGCAGTCCACATCTTTCCTTAAGCCAACAATAGTCAAAACCAATAAAATATTTTCAGATTTCAATCAACTTCTTTTTTTGAACATATATCTGGCAATTGAATGTTTCAAGATTTATTGTTCTTATTTTGGGATTAATGCCATTTTCCAGTATATCTGGTGGAAGATGAACCCGGAAAAAATCCAGGGTGAACCGCAGACCCATGGGAAGCTAAGCAAGCTTTCTCACATACCACATTGTCAAGCCAGAGACTCAAGACACACAACCCCCAGATAGGTGAGATGGCAGTGATCGCCTAATGCTTTAATTAGGCCACTTGGCCATCCAGAAACCCCCTTCAAGGTTCATAACTACCTGCCAAGTTGCAGTACGAATTAACCAATTGTGGCTAGCGAGTATTCTGGTCAATCAAATCTGTCAACTGCACCCATCAACTAATTAAAAAAGACAAACTGACCTCTATATGCATGTTTATTTGTTTTATACTGATTCTGAATATGTTTGTATACAACAATCCATCATACCTTTTTTGTATGATGTTTGTTTCTCAGCTGTATTCTATATATCTGCCTGAACCTAAGTACATAGTTAGACACCAAAAGGAAGATCAGTTCTTTTACTAATCGTTTCACACTCAAAAAGTACAGACTTAATTATTATTAAGAAATGACATTATTATTATTGTTATTATCATTATTGATATTATTATTATTATTAACAACATATTTAATTCAGTGCACATGTCATCTAAATCACACAATACATAATATACATGTATATGCCATTTTCTCCCAAAATTATGTTCCATAAGAGAGTTGGACCCTGAGTGGCGGAATGGTCTAAAGCGCTCTCATCATGGATCACTGCCATATCACCTGTCTGTGTGGGTTCTAGTCTCAAATTCAGCCAATGTGGGTATGTGAGAAAGCTAGCAAGTAGTTTCTCATGGGTTGATGGACCTTTCCAGGGGGTTGGGGTTGGTCCCAGGTTCTTTCTCCACCATTAATACTGGTCTCCATGTATAAACCTATCATGTGCTGAAAATGACATTAAATCATACAACAATAACAACAACCGTACAAGAGTACTGCCTCTTTCAATCAGTGTAATATCATGAGGCCGAATTCTTTCTACATCAACTGAATAAGAGTTATCCTTTTTCACGATGATGAATAGATTATGGCAAACCAGGGTAGGATTCCATCAATGGATGGGACGGAAGAAGCAAAAAACAAATTAAAAAATGGACAATATTTCCTTGTCATTCTCCCTACATCTCCAGATTGTTTTAGTTTTGTTTTCATCATGGAAAGAGCTTTTCTTTGTGATTAATCTCTCTGTCCAATAGACTGATCTTTGATCCCTTTCATCCCAATACACAAATTTGCTTTAATCTGATCAATATACACTCAGCTGAAGATCCACCCACAGGCAATGTTGAACACCTTGGCCTTCTCTACCATTAATCACGAACCAGTGTCAAGACTGTTACAAGCAGTGTTCAATACAAATTTGGGGGATTTATACAGACTCTAGTCTAGGTCCAAAAGCATGTGTCATTAACAATTATTACACTTTGTAAAGTATCTACTAAAACTCTTTGCTAGTGTGTGTGTGTGTGTGTGATTTGGACTTTTCACATAGCTTGTCATATCGCTACAATGTCTGCAGTTTGGCAGTTAATAGGTATGTCTAGCACTAAGGCATCATGCTGCAGACATGTAGCATGATGTCCCACCCTGTCACATTATCCTGACACCAGGCCTACCAGTCCTAACAATAGCCTCTTAATGCTGAGCGCCTCGCAAGGCAGCTGTTAGTACCATTTTTCTAAGTCTTTGGTATGACTCAGCCAGGGTTTAAACCTACGACCTCCTGCTTCCAAAGATAGATGCTCTAACCACTAGGCCAGTGAAAGCTCTCCTTCATCCAGTACTCAAATTTCATTTACTTGTAGTACCGGTACCAATAATAGCACATCAATTTCCAGTACTTAAAACTTTATATAGCATTCTTTGGTCCAGTCCTCAAAGCCTAAATACTTATGACAGCATGCTATGATCCAGTATTCAAAGATGATGTACTAGTTATGATAGCACACTAAGGTCCAGTACTCAAAGATTTAAGTACTAGCTATGATAGCACACTAAGGTCCAGTACTCAAAGATTAAGTATTAGTAAGTTATGATAGCACACTAAGGTCCAGTAATCAAAGATCATGTACTAGTTATGATAGCACACTAAGGTCCAGTACTCAAAGATCATGTACTAATTATCATAGCACACTAAGGTCCAGTACTCAAAGATTAAGTACTAGTTATGATAGGACACTAAGGTCCAGTACTCAAAGATTAAGTACTAGTTATGACAGCACACTAAGGTCCAGTACTCTTAATATAAAAACCCAATATCTCCAATTATGGATGTTTTTTCCCAATCTAAGATCAAGGGATTGCAAATCTCTTGGACAAAAATATATTCTTCCAATACTGCTTTAATAATTTAGTTAAAACAGTATACGTCATTTTTCAACTCTTACAATAAGTGTAGTTGATTCTAACATGCTAGAGTCCAGATTTTTTCATACATTTTGCATTTAGCACATCTTTTATTCATCTAAGTCTGGCAGCTTTCTGGTCCCTGATGAAGAGTTTATTCAGCTCAAAATGTTGGGAAAACATTTTGAATTTGCGCAATTATATATATAACATTCCATGGAGACCAAGAAAAGATTGAAATCATAAATGCATCCCAGGGAGGTGGACATTTGTGGTGCGTTTGCTGCTGATGTAGGAGTTAACAAAAAAAATTCTTAAAGTGCAGATGCACTTATTTATGATGATATCCATTCTAGATCTTTCTCTCACTGGTAAATCTGCATTTCTTCAAGATCAATCTCTCTAATATAAGCTGACCTTTGCTCCTTCTATCCCAATTACAAATTTGCTTTAACAGGAATCAATACATCTGCCACCCAAGATTAAACTACCAGCAATGTCAATGACCCTGGTCCTCTCTAAAACCAATCACCAGCACTTACAAGCTTGTTACTGGTTATAGTCAAGACAACAATTTCTGGGATAAAACACTGACCCTAATCAGCTGAGATGTAAAGCAGGATTTCTGCCACACAATCAAATAACAAGAAAACCACAAACCACAGTTAACAATGATTTACTGTGAACCACAAGCCAGAGTTAACAGTGATTTACTGTGAACCACAAACCACAGTTAACAGTGATTTACTGTGAACCACAAACCACAGTTAACAGTGATTTACTGTGAACCACAAACCACAGTTAACAGTGGAACAGTGATTTACTGTGAACCACAAACCACAGTTAACAGTGATTTACTGTGAACCACAAACCAGTTAACAATGATTTACTGTGAACAAACCACAGTTAACAGTGATTTACTGTGGACCACAAACCACAGTTAACAGTTAACAAGTAATCTGGGCTGTAAAAATATTGGCTACTAATCCTACAGAGAAAAGGGAATTTGTAAGCTATCTGATTGACTATTAGTGCAGGTTCTTGAAGATGTTGCAGAAAGTGATATTATTATCACAACAAGCGTGGACATTTTACACTAAACCACCATTCTTACTCATTGTACAACAATAAGCTTCCAAAAATATTTGTCGACCTAGTGATCCATACTAGGGTGTACTACTAGGGTGTACCACTAGGCCAATGAAAGATCTCCTTCATCCGGTACTCAAATTTCATTTACTTGTAGTACCAATAATAGCACATCAATTTCCAGTATTTAAAACTTTATACAGCATTCTTTGGTCCAGTCCTCAAAGCCTAAATACTTGTTATGACAGCATGCTATGATCCAGTATTCAAAGATCATGTACTAGCTATGATGGCACACTATGATCCAGTACTCAAAGATCATGTACTAGTTATGATAGCACACTAAGGTCCAGTACTCAAAGATTAAGTATTAGTAAGTTATGATAGCACACTAAGGTCCAGTAATCAAAGATTATGTACTAGTTATGATAGCACACAAAGGTCCAGTATTCAAAGATCATGTACTAATTATGATAGCAAACAAAGGTCCAGTACTCAAAGATTAAGTACTAGTTATGATAGCACACTAAGGTCCAGTACTCAAAGATTAAGTACTATTAAGTTATGATAGCACACAAAGGTCCAGTATTCAAAAATCATGTACTAGTTATGATAGCAAACAAAGGTCCAGTACTCAAAGATTAAGTACTAGTTATTATAGCACACTAAGGTCCAATACTCAAAGATTAAGTACTATTAAGTTATGATAGCACACAAAGGTCCAGTACTCAAAGATCATGTACTAGTTATGATAGCACACTAAGGTCCAGTACTCAAAGATTAAGTACTAGTTATGATAGCACACTAAGGTCCAGTACTCAAAGATTAAGTACTATTAAGTTATGATAGCACACTATGATCCAGTACTCAAAGGTCATGTACTAGTTACGATAGCACACCAAGGTCCAGTATTCAAAGATTATGTACTTGTTATGATAGCACACTAAGGTCCAGTACTCAAAGATTAAGTACTAGTTATGATAGCACACTAAGGTCCAGTACTCCAAGATTAAGAACTATTAAGTTATGATGGCACACAAAGGTCCAGTACTCAAAGATCATGTACTAGTTATGATGGCACACTAAGGTCCAGTACTCAAAGATTAAGTACTAGTTCTGATAGCACACTAAGGTCCAGTACTCAAAGATCATGTACTAGTTATGATAGCACACTATGATCCAGTACTCAAAGGTCATGTACTAGTTACGATAGCACACCAAGGTCCAGTATTCAAAGATTATGTACTTGTTATGATAGCACACTAAGGTCTAGTACTCAAAGATTAAGTACTAGTTATGATAGCACACTAAGGTCCAGTACTCAAAGATTAAGTACTAGTCATGATAGCGCACTAAGGTCCAGTACTCAAAGATTAAGTACTATTAAGTTATGATAGCACACAAAGGTGCAGTATTCAAAGATCATGTACTAATTATGATAGCAAACAAAGGTCCAGTACTCAAAGATTAAGTACTAGTTATGATAGCACACTAAGGTCCAGTACTCAAAGATTAAGTACTATTAAGTTATGATAGCACACAAAGGTCCAGTACTCAAAGAACATGTACTAGTTATGATAGCACACTAAGGTCCAGTACTCAAATATTAAGTACTATTAAGTTATGATAGCACACTATGATCCAGTACTCAAAGGTCATGTACTAGTTACGATAGTACACCAAGGTCCAGTATTCAAAGATTATGTACTTGTTATGATAGCACACTAAGGTCCAGTACTCAAAGATTAAGTACTAGTTATGATAGCACACTAAGGTCCAGTACTCCAAGATTAAGTACTATTAAGTTATGATGGCACACAAAGGTCCAGTACTCAAAGATCATGTACTAGTTATGATGGCACACTAAGGTCCAGTACTCAAAGATTAAGTACTAGTTCTGATAGCACACTAAGGTCCAGTACTCAAAGATCATGTACTAGTTATGATAGCACACTATGATCCAGTACTCAAAGGTCATGTACTAGTTACGATAGCACACCAAGGTCCAGTATTCAAAGATTATGTACTTGTTATGATAGCACACTAAGGTCTAGTACTCAAAGATTAAGTACTAGTTATGATAGCACACTAAGGTCCAGTACTCAAAGATTAAGTACTAGTCATGATAGCACACTAAGGTCCAGTACTCAAAGATTAAGTACTATTAAGTTATGATAGCACACAAAGGTCCAGTATTCAAAGATCATGTACTAATTATGATAGCAAACAAAGGTCCAGTACTCAAAGATTAAGTACTAGTTATGATAGCACACTAAGGTCCAGTACTCAAAGATTAAGTACTATTAAGTTATGATAGCACACAAAGGTCCAGTACTCAAAGATCATGTACTAGTTATGATGGCACACTAAGGTCCAGTACTCAAAGATTAAGTATTAGTTATGATAGCACACTAAGGTCCAGTACTCAAAGATTAAGTACTATTAAGTTATGATAACACACAAAGGTCCAGTACTAAAAGATCATGTACTAGTTATGATAGCACACTATGATCCAGTACTCAAAGGTCATGTACTAGTTACGATAGCACACCAAGGTCCAGTATTCAAAGATTATGTACTTGTTATGATAGCAAACTAAGGTCTAGTACTCAAAGATTAAGTACTAGTTATGATAGCACACTAAGGTCCAGTACTCAAAGATTAAGTACTAGTTATGATAGCACACTAAGGTCCAGTAATCAAAGATTAAGTACTATTAAGTTATGATAGCACACAAAGGTCCAGTATTCAAAGATCATGTACTAGTTATGATAGCAAACAAAGGTCCAGTACTCAAAGATTAAGTACTAGTTATGATAGCACACTAAGGTCCAGTACTCAAAGATTAAGTACTATTAAGTTATGATAGCACACAAAGGTCCAGTACTCAAAGATCATGTACTAGTTATGATAGCACACTAAGGTCCAGTACTCAAAGATTAAGTACTAGTTATGATAGCACACTAAGGTCCAGTACTCAAAGATTAAGTACTATTAAGTTATGATAGCACACTATGATCCAGTACTCAAAGGTCATGTACTAGTTACGATAGCACACCAAGGTCCAGTATTCAAAGATTATGTACTTGTTATGATAGCACACTAAGTTCCAGTACTCAAAGATTAAGTACTAGTTATGATAGCACACTAAGGTCCAGTACTCAAAGATTAAGTACTATTAAGTTATGATAGCACACAAAGGTCCAGTACTCAAAGATCATGTACTAGTTATGATAGCACACTATGATCCAGTACTCAAAGGTCATGTACTAGTAATCATAGCACTCTAAGGTCCAGTATTCAAAGATCATGTACTAGTTATGATAGCACACTAAGGTCCAGTAATCTCAAGATTAAGTACTAGTTATGACAGCACACTAAGGTCCAGTACTCAAAAATCATGTACTAGTTATGATAGCACACTAAGGTCCAGTACTCAAAGATTAAGTACTAGCTATGATAGCACACTACACTAAGGTCCAGTATTCAAAGATCATGTGCTTGTTATGTTAGCACACTAAGGTCCAGTACTCAAAGATTAAGTACTTGTTATGATAGTACACTAAGGTCCAGTACTCAAAGATTAAGTACTTGTTATGACAGCTTACTAAGGTCCAGTACTCTTAATATATAACACAATACCTCCAATTATGAATGTCTTTTCCCAATCTAAGCTCAAGGGATTGCAAATCTCATGGACAAAAATATATTCTTCCAATACTGCTTTAATAATTTAGTTAAACAGTATATGTTATTTTTCAACTCTTATAATAAGAGTGGTTGATTCTAACATGCTCGAGTCCAGATTTTTTCATACATTTTGCGTTTAGCGCATTTTTTATTCATCTAAGTCTGGAAGCTTTCTGGTCCCTGATGAAGAGTTTATTTAGCTCTAAATGTTGGGAAAACATTTTGAATTTGTGCAATTATATAACATTCCATGGAGACAAAGAAAAGATTGAAGTCAGCCCAGGGAGGTGGACATTTGTGGTGGGTTTGCTGCTGATGTAGGAGTTAAAAAAAATTCTTAAAGTGCAGATGCATTTATTTATGATGATATCCATTCTAATCTTTCTCTCACTGGTAAATCTGCATTTCTTCAAGATCAATCTCTCTAATATAGGCTGACCTTTGCTCCTTCTATCCCAATTACAAACTTGCTTTAACAGGAATCAATACATTTGCCACCCAAGATTAAACTACCAGCAATGTCAATGACCCTGGTCCTCTCTAAAACCAATCACCAGCACTTACAAGCTTGTTACTGGTTATAGTCAAGACAACAATTTCTGGGATACAACACTGACCCTAATCAGCTGAGATGTAAAGCAGGATTTCTGCCACACAATCAAATAACAAGAATTCTGGAGAATTATGTCTTGCAAGTGAACCACAAGCCACAGTTAACAATGATATACTGTGAACCACAAGCCACAGTTAACAATGATTTACTGTGAACCACAAGCCAGAGTTAACAGTGATTTACTGTGAACCACAAACCACAGTTAACAGTGATTTACTGTGAACCACAAACCACAGTTAACAATGATTTACTGTGAACCACAAAACACAGCTAACAGTGATTTACTGTGAACCACAAACCAGTTAACAATGATTTACTGTAAACGAACCACAAAACACAGTTAACAGTGTTTTACTGTGAACCACAAACCAGTTAACAGTGATTTACTGTGAACCACAAACCACAGTTAACAGTGATCCACAAACTACAGTTAAGTGATTTACTGTGAACCACAAACCACAGTTAACAGTGATTTACTGTGAACCACAAACCACAGTCAACAGTGATTTACTGTGAACCACAAACCACAGTCAACAGTTACCAAGTAATCAGGGCTCTAAAAATATTGCCTACTAATCCTACAGAGAAAAGTGAATCTGTAAGCTCTATGATTGACTATTAGTGCAGGTTCTTGAAGATCTTGCAGAAAGTGATATTATTATTACAACAAGTGTGGACTTTTTACACTAAACCACCATTCTTAATCATTGTAAAACAAACAATAAGCTTCCAAGAATAATGTGTTGACCCAGTGATCCATACTAGGGTGTATGGCAAGCTTAGTACTATGGTTTCATTTATTTTGACTGCATATACTCCAAAATTTTTAAAAACATACCAAAGTAACTGCAATAAGTTGAAAAAGTCATCTCAATGAATAATACTGTCCCACTGTGTGATAATATTGTCTCATTGTATGAAAATACTGTTCCAAATAATATAGGATACTGTCCCAATATATGATAATATTGTCTTGTATGATAAAAACATCTTAAATGATAATACTGTCCCATAATCTTGTCCCATTGTCATAATATTGTCCCATTGTAGAATAATAGTCCAAAAAAATGACTATACTGTCTCACTGTATGATAATACTGTCAAATTATTGATTATATTGTCTCAATGTAGAATACTATCCTAATATATGATAATATTGTCTCATTGAATAATAATATCTTATATGACAATTCTGTCCCACTGAATGATTATACCATCTCATTGTAATATAATCTTGTCCGATTGTCATAATATTATTGTTTCATTCTATTATTATATTGTCCCATTGTATACAAATTTCAGCAAAATTGGTGAATCTATCCGAATAGGCACCTGTTGCAAATCAAGGTTGTACTTGTACTTTATACAAGTAACTATATCAAACTGTAACTTTGATCTGATAAGTTTTAGTAAACCATCAATCCTTAAGTTAAAAATATTTTTTTATGTACTTTAATATTTTTGGAAATAAATTTAGTATCCTTAAAGGACAAAAGCAATATATTTTTATAAAATCACCCAGTTTGTCACATTTAAAAACCAAAATGACAACACTAATTAGTCATGTATCGAAACTAAATAACGCCTAATTAGTCATATATAACACCCAAATTAATCTCATATTAAAACGAAAATATGATTCCAATTAGTCACATATAAAAACTAAATAACGCCCCAATTAGTCACATATCAAAATTAAAATGATACCAATTAGTCACATAACAAAACTAAATAATGCTCCAATTAATAAAATTTCAAAACTAAATAACACCCCAATTAGTCACATATCAAAACTAAATAACACCAAATTAGTAACATATTCAAACTAAAATATGATACCAATTAGTCACATATCAAAACTAAATAATGCCCCCAATTAGTCACATATCAAAACTAAATATGATACCAATTAGTCACATATCAAAACTAAAATATTATACCAATTAGTCACATATCAAAACTAAATAATGCCCAAATTAGTCACATATCAAAACTAAATATGATACCAATTATTCACATATCAAAACTAAACAACGCCCCCAATTAGTCACATATCAAAACTAAATATGATACCAATTAGTCACATATCAAAACTAAAATATTATACCAATTAGTCACATATCAAAACTAAATAATGCCCAAATTAGTCACATATCAAAACTAAATATGATACCAATTAGTCACATATCAAAACTAAATAACACCCCAATTAATCACATTTCAAAACTAAATAACACCCCCAATTAATCACATATCAAAAATAAATATGATACCAATTAGTCACATATCAAAACTAAAATATGATACCAAATAGTCACATATCAAAACTAAAATATGATACCAAATAGTCACATATCAAAACTAAAATATTATACCAATTAGTCACATATCAAAACTAAAATACAATACCAATTTGTTACATATTGAGATTAAAAGTCTGCCCAAATTAGTTACTTCTTACAACAAGCAGGAGGGTACAGTGGTACATTAACATTCCATTCATGAAGGAGGTGGGGGCTATTGTTGGACTGATCATCACACTAAATATGAAGGTGTTTATTTTTTCAACACTCCAAAACAAAATAATGTAAACTGCTAGGGTGACATGAATAAGTCGTGAAATAAATTATGTGTACCAAATTATTTGGTCTGGATATAACTGGTCCAAACTCAGTGTATCCCCTAGGGGTGCAAGACTGAGAGTCAAAAGTCTCCTTGGTGTCTAAACTTGGGATCAGACTGAGTAAAAAAAATAAGAAAACAAACGTGGTATCAAAAATGAGGGTCAGATTAAAAATATGGGGGTCTTTGAAGCGCAAATGAGGTTTAAGGGAAACACTGAAACTCTATGTAATATGTAAGCAGGTTAAATTAAGCTCATTTATTTTATTTTCTTTATCCATGTCTGTTGCTCCAAAAGAAAGTGCTCAGACAGAGTCAATACTGGTTACATAATTTTCTACAAAGAACAACCACTCTAATGATTTACAAGTGTTTAGTTTCAACCTCAAAATTTCAAAAACATGACTGAAAACATTCAAACCAATCCCTTCCTCCTTCCTAGGAAAAACCTCTTTTTACACTCAGCCTGTGTACTTTTTACAAGTTTCATTATCATGCATGTTCATTTCAATTCAATTTTTCAAAAATAACCAATCCCCAAGAGAAATCCAATTTCTGCCACATGATAAATCATTTATTGTTAGAAGGTTTCTCATTCCATGACTCCAAGTTACTTAAAGCTTTTATGCCAATGTTATGTTTCTCGACCCTTCCTTGGAATCTTAACTGGATTTTATCTTGAATCCTGAATTAATCGATAGGCCATTCTCATCCAACATACTAGAAACTCGTTACACTAAATAATCAAACCAAAAGGCATGATCAAGGCTCTATCTATTACAAGTTCTAGTAATCCAATTATACAGAAGAAGCAAGAGATGGAATGTCAGCCATTCAAAGACCACGAATAATGATGACTGACAGTCAGTAACTTTTTGATATCCTTAATTCTGTAATCAAAATTAAATAATCTATCCATCCCTCCATCCAAACACACACACCAACAAACATACCTGCTGTACACACAGACATAACAGATTATGGGTATACATCAAAGACACACACACACACCAACAAACATACCTGCTATACACACAGACATAATAGATTATGGGTGTACATCAAAGACACACACACCAACAAACATACCTGCTGTACACACAGACATAACAGATTATGGGTGTACATCAAAGACACACACAAACCAACAAACATACCTGCTGTACACACAGACATAACAGATTATGGGTGTACATCAAAGACACACACAAACCAACAAACATACCTGCTGTACACACAGACATAACAGATTATGGGTGTACATCAAAGACATTTATTTCTGTTATAAACATAAAGTCACCAGCTCCCCTTTTCATGATATGATTCTTTTTTATAGGGCTTTGTAACACAGGATCTTTGTTGTTGTTGTTGGTGTTGTAATTGTTGTTGTATGGTTTAAGTTTAATTCCATTTTTCAACACACGATAGGCTATACATGGTGGTTAGTATTATTTGATAACCCCAGACCATTAAACCAGAAAATTTAGGAAGAAACATTCTCCAATTACTGAAATTAACTTGTAAAGAATTAAAAAAGGCAAAGATTATTATTCTCTACTATAACTGCAATATCTAATTTTAGGAAATAATTTGCCATATAGATCCATGCACATTTCATTTTCATCTTGTACCAACATTTTCAAGACTTCAATGGCAGCCAAAGCTTGCTGGAACTATGCCACCGATTCACCAAGGAATGAACAAATGAATGAAACAATTACTAGATCTGACAGAAAACTATCTCAAAAGAAAAACAATACGGTTTTGCACCTGCCACCACATTCAAATTACCAAATGTACTTGCTTATAAGTCCAACTTCAAACTGCACAGACCCAGATCTGTCACTGCATAACACACTGGTATCGTGAAGTTAGAAGTATTCAGTAGAACAAAAAATATAGACTCTGATCAGCATGCCCATTATGCTACAGCTAATCAGACTCTTTGTTCTTTGCAGTTTGATGACTTATAAGCAAGTAATATATGGTATATTATTATTGTATTTTGCTAGTAATTTGTATTACATGGTTAATCTAGTTGAAATACTTGTTGGTTTTAACATTATTGTACTTATTTTGGGGCATTTCACCACTTAATTGGTTCATTAGCATTTTACTTCCCTACTTCCCTATAAGTGCCTCATCATCCCATGAGATAACGCTAGTCACGTGGCTGGTCAGAACAACAGTTGCAAGCAAAGTAAAGAAAATACCAAAAACTAAAATAAAATAACACCATTTATTTAACTCATTTGACTTAAAATTTGTTTAACAAACTGAAGGCAGACTTTTGCTAAAATCATAACATATGGGCTGGTCTTACGAGGAGTTAAATAATTTGGCATCTCTAAATTGGCATGAAAGGTCTGTAATCCTTGTGGAGTGGGGCTATTGCTGAAGGGCATATTAGGACGGATACCCCATAGCATAACAAGATGTGAAGAAACCTGAACCAAGGCGGAAAGAAAATTGAATGATAGGCATGTCAACTAATTAGGGATAAGATAAGCTAGATCTACTGCTGGGAGGGGCTAACCCTTTAGGGAAGAAAATGCTTCATTCTTATTCGTAAACGCACACAGACCCGTCAGTGAGCCGCTAGTTCTTGAGGGAGAGATATATTGTCTAAGTAAAGCCGCTAGTTCTTGAGGGAGAGATATATTGTCTAAGTAAAGCCGCTAGTTCTTGAGGGAGAGATATATTGTCTAAGTAAAGCTCAAAGCTTATATTGAAGAGTGAATTTTACCTAAAAATAGTAAAAAGAAAAGAAATGAATTGGGTAAACAAGCTTCTCAAAGGTAAGACACTATCTTGGCAGTGCTTGATTTGAGTAGACAGTTGAATATATAATATTGAATCCTCGCGTATAGATGCATTTATTAGAATATTTAATTGCATCATATTACTGAATTTATTAAATAACTGAATTATGACGTATTTAAAATATATCAGAATGTAGATTGAGCACTAGGCAAAATTAGACTTGAGTTGGATTTATGTGCACATGTATTTGTATGTATAATTCAAATTCCTAGGACACATGTATTTGGATGTATAATTCTAATTCTTAGGACACATGTATTTGTTTGTTTGTTTTTATGGTTTAACACCATTTTTCAGCACAATATAGGCTATACATGGCGGCCAGTATTAAATGGTGGAGGAAGAACCCGGACAACTCCCGGAATGAACCACCGACCCACGAGAAGCTACTGGCAAGCTTTCTCACATAACTACATTTACCGAATCTTAGACTCGAACACACACAGACAGAGGTGAGATGGCAATAGTCCGTAACGGACAGCGCTTTAGACCACTCGGCCACTCGGGGCACACACATGTATTTGTATAATTCTAATTCTTAGGACACATGTATTTGTATGTATAATTCTAATTCTTGGGACACATGTATTTGTATGTATAATTCTAATTCTTGGGACACATGTATTTGTATGTATAATTCTAATTCTTAGGACACATTTATTTGCATGTATAACTCTAACTCTTAGGACACATGTATATGTATGTATAATTCTAATTCTTAGGACATGTATTTGTATGTATAATTCTAATTCTTAGGACACATGTATTTGTATGTATAATTCTAATTCTTAGGACATGTATTTGCATGTATAATTCTAATTCTTAGGACACATGTATTTGTATGTATAATTCTAATTCTTAGGACATGTATTTGTATGTATAATTCTAATTCTTAGGACATATGTATTTGTATGTATAATTCTAATTCTTAGGACACATGTATTTGTATGTATAATTCTAATTCTTAGGACACATTTATTTGCATGTATAACTCTAATTCTTAGGACACATGTATTTGTATATATAATTCTAATTCTTAGGACATGTATTTGTATGTATAATTCTAATTTTTAGGACACATGTATTTGTATGTATAATTCTAATTCTTAGGACACATGTATTTGTATGTATAATTCTAATTCTTAGGACACATGTATTTGTATGTATAATTCTAATTCTTAGGACACATGTATTTGTATGTATAATTCTAATTCTTAGGACACATGTATTTGTATGTATAATTCTAATTCTTAGGACACATGTATTTGTATGTATAATTCTAATTCTTAGGACATGTGTATTTGTATGAATAATTCTAATTCTTAGGACACATGTATTTGTATGTATAATTCTAATTCTTAGGACATTTATTTCTATGTATAATTCTAATTCTTGGGACACATGTATTTGTATGTATAATTCTAATTCTTAGGACACGTGACATGTATTTGTATGTATAATTCTAATTCTTGGGACACATGTATTTGTATGTATAATTCTAATTCTTAGGACACATGTATTTGTATGTATAATTCTAATTCTTAGGACACATGCAATATGAATGACTACTTAACAATAATGGGTTGATTCCATGCATGTTACAAAAATTCATTGAGCAATGCTATTTGTGCATTGAGTGAAAGGCATGAATCGATAAGTGGAAATTTTTATGTACACAGGGCCTGGTAACATTATTATCCCATTAGTCTGATGGATGGTCCATGAGCGAGTAGTTAATTTCAAAGAGTAGAGTAGAAAGACAAGGGTGTATATCCCTTATATTTTTTCAGGAAGCTCCCAGAGTGCCAGTGAGAGTAGGCACTGAGAGATTCCCAGGGTGTACGAAGTGACGACACAGAGAGAATAAGAAGGAAGCCATGGAGATTTCCAAGGTGCATACAAAAAGCGCTGTGTATAGAAGAAGGAAGAGGAAGGATGGAGGAAAGAAGATAAATTAGATGAGTACTTGGTAAAATTCGCTGATCAGAGACTCTCTCACAATAGGATACTAATTTCCGAATGATGAAGTAAATAGTAAAAAGCATTTGGTCAACCCGGCCATTATTGTATTATGACATATTGAGCTAAAGATATATGTCCATAAAATTCTTACATTCGTATATTTGAATCAAAATGCTATTTATTCAACCATGAGTTGTTATATGTATTTAGAGAACAGGAGCTGATGACTGGGGGCTTGTGAGTCATTAACGTTTAAAATACACCTTCTGCAGTATTATTTATAATATCATAGTGGGTCTGCAGTATTATTTATAATATCATATTGGGTCTGCAGTATTATTTATAATACAGTAGTGGGGTTATTCAAATTAGCATTACACCATTTTCTTGGCTCCTTTAACTTAAAATTAGCATTACACCATTTATTTGGCTCATTTGACTTAAAATTAGCATTACACCATTTATTTGGCTCATTTGACTTACAGTGATGTAAGTACTTATACATAAAAAAACTAATTAAACTATGGGAATTGCTAATGTAACAAAAAATTAGTAAAATAAAATTGATGATGCATAATAATTTCCATAATTATTCTTATTTTTTTTTTTTCATCTTGGGGAGAAAGAAAGTGCTTGGGTCAGCAATTAGAAATAAGGACAGTCGGCTAACACATCTTTTTGTCTTACAGGTAATTTTCAATGCTATAAATATTGGCAAATAAACTCTACATCCTGCATCTGACATTTAACATTCAAGACGCTGCCATAAAAAAAATTATGATAAAAGATATCAACTCCAATAAATATTTCATTTCAACCTGAGGACCTTCTGGTACAACAGGTACTATTACATAAATGAAAATCCATAACTGGTGTCTAGATGAAGCAACCATCCAATAAAAGTACAAGAATTAAATGCATCTGTTCTTTTTAAAATGCATTATTCAAGGATGAAATCAGTCTGCCTTCATAATTACAAGGATAAAAACAGGTTTAGCAAGGTTTTGGTCATCTTATGTATTGAATATATATGGGGCCTTGGCTTTTAGATCAAACTCAACAACACAAAGAATGAAAATAAAAACATTGAATGGGATTACCACAAACAATAAAAATGGTACTAACAGCTGCATCGCTTGGCGCTTTAAGCACTAAGAATTTTATGCTACACTGTCAAAATGGTGCCACGATAATGAGACTGGGTGGGGGACATTATGCTACACTCTATCAGTATGGTGTCATGATAATGAGTGGGGGTGGGGGACATCATGCTACACTCTGTCAGTATGGTGTCACGATAATGAGTGGGGACATTATGCTACACTCTATCAGTATGGTGTCATGATAATGAATGGGGACATTATGCTACAGTCAGTATGGTGTCATGATAATGAGTGGGGACATTATGCTACACTCTATCAGTATAGTGTCATGATAATGAGTGGGGACATTATGCTACACTGTCAGTATGGTGTCATGATAATGAGTGGGGGACATTATGCTACACTCTATCAGTATGGTGTCATGATAATGAGACTGGGTGGGGGACATCATGCTACACTGTCAGTATGGTGTCATGATAATGAGTGGGGGACATTATGCTACACTCTATCAGTACAGTGTCATGATAATGAGACTGGGTGGGGGACATCATGCTACACTGTCAGTATGGTGTCACGATAATGAGTGGGGGTGGGGGGCATCATGCTACACTGTCAGTATGGTGTCACGATAATGAGTGGGGATGTGGGACATCATGCTATACACTGTCAGATACATGGTGTCACGATAATATGACTGGGTGGGGTAAATGTTTGCTGCATGAAGCCCCCGTACTAAATATTGCTATAAACATACACACTGCATACATCATTGCAATATTACTGAAAAATGTTAAAGCTACATTTTGAAAAGGATCCGAATTCAAATCACCCTTTATTCTTACATTATGTAATCACTGAAATAGATTGCACAAAATTTTATTTTCTCCACATAAAATAAGTTAACTGGTTGAACTGGTATGTTTTGTTTATTACTTTTGTGCCAAGATATTTCAAACACTGAAAACACCCTAGTTAGTAATTATTCAAAATTTACACTCCTTAACATACTTTATTGTATAGCAAGACTGTACTTTATTACACTCGTGTTAATAATTATTCAAATTTACACTCCTTGTATAGCAAGGCTACTTTATTACACTCGGGTTATAAACTTAACATCATATCAGGTAGACAAGTTTTCATTTACACTCATCTGTGCTTCACATATCCCAAAATGTTTAATTTGACCACATTTTTGTAACCCAAGTTTGTTTTTTTATTCAGTTTGACCCCCTCCCCAGTTCTGACACCAAGGTGATTTTTTTTACTCTCATTCTTAGATCACAAGGGGATACACTAGGTATATATGATGTTGTTATTTGTTGTTTTAGGGTTTAATGCCATTTTTTCAACACACGATAGGCTATACATGGCAGACAGTATTATTAGTGGAAAAAGAAACCAGGAAAACCCTGGAAACAATGGGTATATATGAAAAAAGAATATTATTACAGTATTAAATATCATAATTATACATCAATTATAATACTATGAAAAAGGATAACAACATGTACAAATCACAATCTTAGAAAAAGCCAATATTTTCAAAGTATTAAATGTATTTATTAATTGATAACATTTATAAAAATTAATCCTGAAAATAACAGTCAAAAGTTTTCATCTTTTATCATAAAAATATGAACACGACAGTAGATAGTGACAATCATCACCTATTTCTTGCTATCGATTAAACAACATGTTTTCTTACTGACATCAACCAATTTAAACAGGAAAGCTATCATTTACAGTTCTAAACTTAATTAATTTGTAGTTCAAACTTATATAAGCTTTCAGATATACTTTTGGGTAATGAGAGATCCATCTTTTGTAAATGCAAACAAATTTTAAATCCTCTCAAATGCAAACAACTTTCAAAATCATCACTAATGCAAACAAGTTTTTAATTCAACTCTAAATTTCAACCTTTAGATGGTGTATTGATGTTTGTTGCTAAAACTTGCTTGTATTGATCATTTAGTCTTAGTTCTAAAGAATTTGTAGGGGCCTCCAGTGGCCGAGTGGTCTAAAGTGCTCTCTGTTAAGGAACACTGCTATCTCACCTATCTCTGCGTGGGTTCGAGTAGTCTCATGTTAGGCTAATGTGGGTATGTGAAAAAGCTTCAAAGTAGCTTCTTGTGGGTCGGTGGTTCTTTCCGGGGGGTTTTCCTCCACCATTAATATTGGTGCCATGTATAGCCTATCTTGTGCTGTAAAATGGCGTTAAACCCTACAACAAGAGATTTTGTTAACCATTTATTGCCACAAAAGTTTGATTTCTCCGTATGTAAATTAACCCGACACTGCTTAAAATATCTTCTACTTCTAGTAACAATTATTGTTATAGGAATTTTACAAAAATGTTTGTATAAGAGAGAATACATACTGGATATACTTCTGTATAGCACTGTTCACATATAAGCCACCACCCCGCCCCAACTGAATAGGTATAAACACTAACAAGTGAATAACTCGTGTATAAGCTAAGCCACAAGTCTAAGATGACATCTCAACATGCATGTGGCAAGTTTTAAATGCATTTTTTTAGGCAAACATATAGGTGCAAAAATTACATGTATTACAATTACAATAATTATATAGAAATTATGTAAATTTGTTTGAAAAGTCAATAATTTACTGGTAATTAATTTTATGTGTTCTTATTGTTTCTACCTAACTCAGATTTGTGTATAATTTGATCAGACAATGACAAGAACTGAGCATTCACAGACTGTTGCAACCTCTCCCTTTCGACTTAATTATTGTTTGTTTATGTATTATTGTGTTGGACTTTTTCTATCAGTGCACCAGTAATTACATTTTGTTTATTATATCTTAAAATTGTAAAATACCTATTTCATTAAAATGTGATCCCAGTATGACAACAACGAACAATAGCAGGCTTTGATTCAACAATTAGGCTAGATAGCGTATTTACATAATGATGTCCTGCACGAAAAGTTTGAACACGTTCTGAATGAAGTATGTTATGCAGAATGAACTACTGTACATTCCTTTAGTTCAAATCATGGAAACCACTGCATCTCGAAAATACAAAAATGCAGTGAAAGGCAATTACACATCAAAATACTGGTATAGTTGCCCATCAATTTGTTTTCTTAAACCAAGTCAGTTACAGGGTTTTAATGATTGACTTGCCTGCATTGCAGTCAGAAAACAAAAAATCAATCCACCAATTATAACAAATTGAGCTAAAATAGATTTATAATGATCTTAGTCTTTATTATCACCTTTCTTTCAGTTCTACACTGTTGTATATTAAATGGTCAATCTTTCCTAACCACATTTATTCTACTGAATTTTCCTGATCAACAAACATATCATTCTATTCAAGAAAACCAATCCTATAAGAACCAGAGACCAAGTGCACAAAAATTGATTATCAACATAAAAAATGCACAATCATCTGTTATTCTATAAAATGAAACTTAGGGAAGCAGTGTTTACCTTCATACACGTATTTAATTATCCATAGGAACATTGCTGACACTCGCTAGAGAAAAAGATCCAGATTTCATTACCGGTATGCTTTAATCACTATAATCTCATCTAAATAAAGTAAAATACAATGTTACATCTAAATAAATAAATTGCAATGTTAATACAAAAATTAGCTTATCATGGGTCGGTGGTTCTTTCCAGGGGCATTCCCAGGGCCTTCCTCCACCATTAGGAAAAATGGTGTTAAACCTCTACAACAACAACACTAACTTCGTAATGATAGATGTCTAGTTTGGCAGCTGTTAGTACCATTTTTAGAAGTCTTTGGTATGACTTGACCAGGGTTCAAACCCACAACCTCCTGTATCTAGGGCAAATACTCTAACCTCTAGGCCACCGAAGCAGTCTATAAACTCATGTAAATACCCTATAAAATTTAAATATGGGGGCCAGTTATTAAGGATTTGGCAGATAAGAATCATTGATATTGAATGAAACTGGTATGTCAACATTTATTTCTTTAAATAAAATCCTTATTCTAAATTTTAGCACCAAAATTATTTAATTACACCAAATGATATTATTTAAATATGCCAATTATAAAAGGCCAGTTCATTTCCACATTAGGCCATAGATAATGCGTGCAATTAAAAAAAATTTAAACTCTTGGGGAAAAGTGGTAGAGTCAGCAATGAAAATTTGGGATGGTCGGCCTACCAGAAAGATGCAATTTTTTGGTGCATAATATCCACATTAAAAAAACATTTCTTCTAGGCAACTTTTCTTCAGTAACATTTCTTTGGCAGCAAAGATCATCAGTGTTCAATACACACTAATGGCAGCAAAGGTCATCAGTGTTCAATACATGCCAATGGCAGCAAAGGCTGTCAGTGTTCAATACAAGCTAATGGCAGCAAAGGTCATCAGTGTTCAATACATGCTAATGGCAGCAAAGGTCATCAGTGTTCAATACATGCTAATGGCAGCAAAGGTCGTCAGTGTTCAATACATGCTAATGGCAGCAAAGGTCATCAGTGTTCAATACATGCTAATGGCAGCAAAGGCCGTCAGTGTTCAATACATGCTAATGGCAGCAAAGGTCATAAGTGTTCAATACATGCTAATGGCAGCAAAGGTCATCAGTGTTCAATACATGCTAATGGCAGCAAAGGCTGTCAGTGTTCAATACATGCTAATGGCAGCAAAGGCCGTCAGTGTTCAATACATGCTAATGGCAGCAAAGGCCGTCAGTGTTCAATACATGCTAATGGCAGCAAAGGTCGTCAGTGTTCAATACATGCTAATGGCAGCAAAGGTCGTCAGTGTTCAATACATGCTAATGGCAGCAAAGGTCATCAGTGTTCAATACATGCCAATGGCAGCAAAGGCCGTCAGTGTTCAATACATGCTAATGGTAGCAAAGGTCATCAGTGTTCAATACATGCCAATGGCAGCAAAGGCTGTCAGCGTTCAATATAAGCTAATGGCAGCAAAGATCATCAGTGTTCAATACACACTAATGGCAGCAAAGGTCATCAGTGTTCAATACATGCCAATGGCAGCAAAGGCTGTCAGTGTTCAATACAAGCTAATGGCAGCAAAGGTCATCAGTGTTCAATACATGCTAATGGCAGCAAAGGTCGTCAGTGTTCAATACATGCTAATGGCAGCAAAGGTCATCAGTGTTCAATACATGCTAATGGCAGCAAAGGCCGTCAGTGTGCAATACATGCTAATGGCAGCAAAGGTCATCAGTGTTCAATACATGCTAATGGCAGCAAAGGCCGTCAGTGTTCAATACATGCTAATGGCAGCAAAGGTCATCAGTGTTCAATACATGCTAATGGCAGCAAAGGCTGTCAGTGTTCAATACATGCTAATGGCAGCAAAGGTCGTCAGTGTTCAATACATGCTAATGGCAGCAAAGGCCGTCAGTGTTCAATACATGCTAATGGCAGCAAAGGTCATCAGTGTTCAATACATGCTAATGGCAGCAAAGGTCGTCAGTGTTCAATACATGCTAATGGCAGCAAAGGTCGTCAGTGTTCAATACATGCCAATGGCAGCAAAGGCCGTCAGTGTTCAATACATGCTAATGGTAGCAAAGGTCATCAGTGTTCAATACATGCCAATGGCAGCAAAGGCCATCAGCGTTCAATATAAGCTAATGGCAGCAAAGGTCATCAGTGTTCAATACAAGATAATGGCAGCTGATCAGATATGTATTTGTAAATGCCCTTGGTTCCCATTTCTTTAGCCAATAGTATTAAAAGTGCCACTAAAGCCGACCAGCTATCTCTTTTGAACACATGTCAGGGAATTATTTCCAGAAAACCATTCCAATGCTAACTTTCTCAATGCATCCTGTAGTACTGAGATGAGTTGACTCATCTATATTATTTCCTGTCTTAATTACAACTAAATGGATTCATGTAACAATTAAATTTAAAATAGCCTTACTGAGAAGAAATAACGATTTACCAATACATCTCCTGAGCAATTCAAAGCTACAAATGATTTCATTTCTTCCTCAATATTCCACAATAACAAGACACCCTGAGGAACAGTAATTATAGTCTCTTCAAGAACCATTTTAATAAACTTCATCAGTAACTGAAGATGGTAATATCCCTTATAGTGTCTGGATATATCATCATCAGTGATCTATTCTGTGCTCTATTATTCAGTATTTTTGCTATACCTTAAAATCTACATGTGTGTATGTGGCCAACATATTTTCAAAAGGATTCCGACATTTATGTCTTGAGCCATGTTTTCAAACTACAGGATTCATACAGAATGCTGAATAAAAAATTCATAGACATTTCCCAAACTTTCGAAAACCAAAATCATACATTTCCAAGACCTATTTTCCTTAACATTTTGTATATAAGTTATATTATATAAGAAAACAACTAATGCAAAATACTACAATATTATTTAATGATCAAATGAAACTGAACGGGTAATCAAAAGAAAGAAACCTGGAAAACTCTACTACTTCCGAATCTAACAGCATTCGATAATTGTAATTTTGATTATGGGTTTATTTCAATTTTCAGACTTTTAAAGACCACAGGGTAACCTGCTTGATTTTCCCAAACTTTCAAGGCCTTGAAAATACTACCTAATTTTACCCAAACTGTCCAAGACTTTCAATGACTAAGACTCCATAACTACCATGAATTCCTTCACACAAAAAGCAGTATAATCAAATGAGAATCTAGGATATTAATTGTTCCTGGTAAAAAGTTATTACAACAAAACCCTCAGGGTACAAATAGGAGAACGCAATTATCCCTGCGATGTTTTAACAGAAATGGTAATTATTTTATCCTACGCATTCGGCATTGATGTGGATCCGAGTGAATGAAAAGAATGATGTCCTTAAACAAAGTTCCAAATAGACATTACACACTGAAATATGACTGAATTTGTCTGTAGATGTGCATGATTTCAAAATTTTGAATGAAGCCATGGAAGCAGAGCTGGGAGGTGTATGGTTTTCAAGAAAACTAAAAAATTATGAATCTTGTCTGAGATTTTATGTGTATGATTAGTAATAGTAATGCTAACAAAGGTTTCGATATAATAACCCTAGGTTACTAAGACACACAGACACGAGTTACTATGACACACAGACATAGGTTACTAAGACATACAGACATGGGTTACAAAGACAGAGACATGAGTTACTAAGACATACAGACACGAGTTACTATGACACACAAACATGGGTTAGTAAGACACACAGACATGGGTTACTAACACATACTGGGTTACTACTACATACTGACATGGGTTACTAAGACATACTGACATGGGTTAAGACATACTGACATGGGTTACTAAGACATACTGACAACGGTAAGTCTGCAAGTCCACTCCATTTGATCTAACCAACACATTAAAACAAATCCACTTCAGTAATCTATTACATGTGGCTATGATTTTAACACAAAATAACCTCATTCATAGACATTTCCAATAAAATCCATTTAGAAAATGCTTTAAGGGATTAACAAATATGTTGGAAAAATCAATAGCAGATTGAGTGAACAGTGGAATAGTACATCTGAAATTTTGCATGCTGCAAAAATCGATTTCAACTAGGTCCTGACATTTATCCAAGTTTTCATGATGTACACTTGGAATAATGACAGTTACCTTAATGTAATTGATGATTGAGGAAAATCACCTCAGGAAAAAGTGTCACTACAAACATGGAACTGCCTTTCCTAAATGTGAAGGGCCCTTTTCAGAAAGAAATTTTATTTTAAAATTTTAATCATAGCAATGACTTGAGGTAAAACAATTGTACAGTATATCAATACTTTGATTTTTTTTAATTTGATACACACATAAATAATGGTGAAATGATACTAAGCAATACTTGCCTGATAAGAGTTACTTGTAATCTTCAGTGGCAAATTATTACTATGTTGTCTCTATTCTTTATATTGTACATGCATAAATAAGTACTTTTTGTATTTATTTAATATGTAAATATGTATAATATGGTAGCAATATATATTATACTGTATCAATGTATTATACTATATTCATATGTAAATATGTATTATACTGTATCAATGTATTATATTGTATCAATGTATTATACTGTATTCATATGTAAATATGTATTATACTGTATTAATATGTATTATACTGTATTATACTGTATCAATGTATTATACTTTATTCATATGTATTATACTGAATTAATATGTATTATTCTTTGTATAATGAACAAACTACACATTTTATACCAAACAATTTAGGAAAGCAATTGGAATCTGCAGAGTTCCCTTGTACATGTAAGTGAGTGGCCTTAAACTCTGAGCTTGCTGCATGTCCTTGGGAAAGGCTCCCATCTGGCATATCCTTGACATGACAGGGACAATACTGTGCTAAATGCTGTCCTTAAAACTTATAAACCAAAACAAATAAACAGACTGCCTAAATTACCATACATACCCATACACAGTATATATATATATATATATATATATATATATATATATATATATATATATATATATATATATATATATATAGTTAAAGCCAACTGAATGAAGATATCAAAATCCATTGTTCTGCCATTGCACAATGTGCTGGTGAATAAGGGTCAACACTGTTCACTTATGGTCAGAAAGCATAGGTATATCTAATGATTACCTTACAGGTACATGTACTTTAAACTTGTGGAAAAGGTACATACATACATATATATATATATATATATATATATATGAATAAAGGTAAGGTGCATATATAAGAACAATGGAACAGCTCACACAACAATTAATATTTAACTGAAAAACTTTTGAAGCAAATAAGAGTTTAGCTTTTTCTGGACCCCAACAAGGAAATACATTCCACCAGATGATTATGGATCACTCCCATCTGACCTGTCTGCGCAGGTTCGAGTCTAAGATTCGGCTAACATAGTTATGTCAAAAAGCTTTCCAGTAGCTTCTCGTGGGTTGGTGTTTTTTTCCAGGTGTTTTCCTGGGTTCTTCCTCCACCAATAATCCTGGCCGCCATGTAAAGTCTATCGTGTGCTGAAAATGGTGTTAAGCCGTACAACAACAAAATAACATTTTTTGGCACACAATAGGCTATACATGGTGGCCAATATGAAAGATGGAGGAAGAACCCGGAAAAAACCTCTCAAATGAACCATCGACCAATGAGAAGCTACTGGAAAGCTTTCTCACATACCCACAGTGGCTGATTATATATGTTCTTGTTCCACTGTGATAGTAGAGACGGTTTATATATAAAAGATGTGTTTGTTAATTATTCATTTCCTGTCATTTCCTAAAGCATTACAGACATAAAAATGGGACATTACTTATCCACATACAAAATTAAGAATTTGTTTTAATCATTGCACTGGCATACAACTATGGATTTTTCGTACAGATGTGTTTGTTTTGATTTGAATTTTTAAAATAATTTTCGTGATGATCACCAACTTGCTGTCAGTAAATAAAATTGTAAGATATGTCATTTTATATTTTGTTTGAAAAAAGAAATATAAATACTTTTATATATTAAAAAATTGACATACTAACGAACTTAAAAGCAAACCATCTGCATCCATCTGTCTTCATCATTACTTGAGTAAATTTTGGGTTCTATTTTTACCAAACCACAAACAGCTGCAATGACTTTCAATGCTTTTGTTTGTAAACCTTGCTATCCTATTGCCAAAGATCACCATGGAAACCATCAGAGCTATCCTATTGCTAAAAACTATCAATGTAAACCATCAGAGCTATCATATTGCCAAAAACTATAAATGGAAACCATCAGCTATCCTATTGCCAAAAACTATCAATGGAAACCATCAGAGCTATCGTATTGCCAAAAAAACATCAATGGAAACAATCAGATATATCCTATTGCCAAAAACTATCAATGGAAACCATCAGCTATCGTATTGCCAAAAACTATAAATGGAAACCATCAGCTATCCTATTGCCAAAAACTATCAATGGAAACCATCAGCTATCCTATTGCCAAAAACTATCAATGGAAACCATCAGAGCTATCGTATTGCCAAAAAACATCAATGGAAACAATCAGAGATATCCTATTGCCAAAAACTATCAATGGAAACCATCAGAGGTTGTTTACAGTTGATGATATTTCTTGCTAAAGATATCCATAAGAATGTTACACATATAACTGTTAAGTTATGTGTGACATCTTTCAATGAGTTGAAAACAGCATACAAATTATTGTTTTTCAATTACCACTGTCATGGCCATAAAAATGTAATAATTCTGCGAGGAAACACAAGTATTTTCTCTGCCCTAACAAGATTGTTATTTGATAGTGAAACCATATTTACAGAACAGATTTGTTCATCCATGTTGCATCACTGTGCATAAACTGCTATATTGTTTTAATAAATATAACTAAACTTGTATACCAATTCATCCAATATAACTAAACTTTTATACCAATTCATCCAATATAACTAAACTTTTATACCAATTCATCCAATATAACTAAACATTTATACCAATTCATCCAATATAACTAAACTTTTATACCAATTCATCCAATTGACATGTTAATAAATATAACTAAACTTTTTTACCAATTCATCCAATTGACATACCTGAAAGTAGTCTTAAAATTTACATTTGTTTTTGCAGCATAATATATAAAAAAAATGTATTTCTGACCAAACCATGAGCAATCACATGACATTGATAGAAAAGCAATCACATGACATTGATAGAAAAGCAATCACATGACACTGATAGAAAAGCAGACATAAAACTTTATTACTGTTTAGTTATTCTTGTGTACTGCTATTTTAAGATAACAGCACTCACATGCACCTAATTGAACTGAAATAAATACGGCATTTCCAATTAAGGATTGTGTATAATTGGATTATTTCTACTTAACATATGTGCATCTTATAATAAAATATTAATGGAACAGCATTTGCAGTCAATGTAGAGGAAAGTTACACAATGTAACACTATTGCTTAAAATCCGATTTTGAAACAAATTACGTTGACTTTATAACAACCACAGCGTCAGATCGTTATAAAGCTTCCTTTGCCATCAAGTGCTTAGTTCAGAAGTCATGTAAAGCAAGATGGCATGCCACTGAGCATACAAAAAGCCAAGAGATGCATAAATATAAATCAGTATTGTATATTGCAAATGAAATAATGTAACAAAATATAAAACTAGGAATATATCCATATTGTAATACAATATTTGAATACAATACACACTATATACTAAATAATTAATACATTGTATATAAATAATTTAGTTTTCAGATTACATCATAATTATCAATGGCAGATAAATTTTTCATGAAAGTCTGAGTATGGAGAAATGAAGCTACTTACAAGTTTTATCAACAGATGTGGTGTAGTCAGTTCATTACCAACCCTTTCAATCACTGGCTTCCAAATATACTAACATCTTGAAAATTATTAGGAAATGTTTTTAATTATGCTGGTTTATTCATTATGAAGTCATTAACAGATTTATGTTAATTATGATGCACATAATATTCATCAGATAAATATCTCGTTTGTGTATCCCGTTATGCAAGTTGCAAGTTAATGACAGCAATGCTATGACAAATAATATTTGGAAAGAAAAACGACAGGAATCTTGAGATGCTATACCATACGATGTCAAAATGAAGCATTTAAAATTGTTGGTATTTGTCCCACAGAACTGGCTGTACAGCATATAGGTGTCTATTATTATTATTATTATTATTATTATTATTATTATTATTTTCTTATTACTAATATTATTATTATTATTATTATTATTACTAATATTATTATTATTAGTAGTAGTAGTAGTAGTAGTAGTAGTATTATTATTATATTATTATTATTATTATTATTAATATTTTCTTATTACTAGTATTATTATCAATTAAATTTATATGTAAGCTTATACAAATTAGGAGGCTGTCACAGTATGGGAGAAAAAAAGAAAATGAAGATGTCACATGACCAACCTTTTAAAAGGTGACATAAAATATGACGTACAATTGTCTAATATAAATCCTGGCCAATGGCAAAATCAATTAAAAGACTTGATATTGCTCACTTGGGTAACTGTCATACTTCATCTTGTAAATGTAAATTCGCATAATAAATCTGTAGGGTGGAAGAATAGCTTGGATCAATGACTTGCTAAATTGTCTGTTTAAGGTTGGCGTTCTTTATCTTCAGATCTCTTCCTTGACATAAAATGAACAAGTCATTTGTGTAACCTGCATTGATTCCTGGATCATGAAATTGGGGGAAAGGAGGTCAGGGAGGAAGAAGTGGATATGCAGATTTAGTGTTTGTCTTGCAAACTTACCAATCCAAATTATACGCACTTGATGGATGTTTGTTACTGATCCAATTCCCACCCCCACCATTCCAACATGAAGTATGATTGACCCACACACACAAAACAGCTCAAGATTTAAAACCAACAAAGATGCAAACATTTCAAATTATGCTACAATTCTAAAGTTTCTCCATCACTAAATGTTATATTGCTGCCTTTCTACTATGCAAGGTCAGTTAACAATTACTGGGGCTTCTTTATTCTCTAATGAAAATACAGCACATTTACTAGTAAGCAACCAGTTACATACCACAACTGGAACAATCCCAATCGAATCTCCAATGTCATGGGTAAAGATCTGACAGTGACTGTATAAAAGTCATGAAAGTGAATCAAATCGATAGACACACACTGATGATGTTCAGCTATGGTGGTGCTCTACAGTTTTATATTTTGCACAGCGTTATAATTTTAAAGGAAATGAAGTTCCCTGGGTATCCTCACTGGTTATACTGACTATGTATAAATGAAACCTGTATATCGTAGCTATTGTTTAATAACCTTTAATTACTTTATATCTTAGCTATTGTTTAATAACCTTTAATTACTTAATATCTTAGCTATTGTTTAATAACCTTTAATTACTGTATATCTTAGCTATTGTTTAATAACCTTTAATTACTTAATATCTTAGCTATTGTTTAATAACCTTTAATTACTGTATATCTTAGCTATTGTTTAATAACCTTTAATTACTTTATATCTTAGCTATTGTTTAATAACCTTTAATTACTTTATATCTTAGCTATTGTTTAATAACCTTTAATTACTTTTTTGGGGGTGGGTGAATAATTGATAGGTGTATTATGTATTAGAGTATACATCTTGGCTTTACTCTTGATGTACACCTTTCAAAAAAAGTGTCAGCTCTATTTGGTCATTTTCACTACCTGGACTTCAAATGTAAACTACTGCTGTTGTTGTTGTGGGGTTTAATGCCATTTTTAAGTACACGATAGGCTATACATGGCGACCAGTATTAATAGTGGTAGAAGATGCCAAAAAACACACGGAAAGAACCACAACTCACGAGAAGCTACTGGCAAGCTATCTCACACACCCACATTGGCCGAATCTGAGACTCGAACCCACGCAGATAGAGGTGAGATGGCAGTGATCCGTAATGGATAGCACTTTAGACAACTCGGGGCTCCTTAAATGTAAATTGTAAATAAAGAGCTGATAACTATTCACTTGGTAATTTCTGAATTGCACTTTCAGAAGCTGATATTGTCTAGTCTGGCAAAATTCATTTTCCTTACTGATAGTGTACTAAATACTAATTCTGGTTAAAGTTTTTAGCACAAGGGAACAGCCATATAAGTTATCAGTGTGCTTAGATCATGTACAATTCCCAAAGTACAATATCCAAAGAAATGTCAGCCACATTATATCAAAACAGCATTTAAGTATGCCAACATTTTCTCCACTGAGCATGTTTTAAATGCAAGTAACTTCTCTTTACATATGTCACTCTCTCAAAAGTACATAATAACTGGTGAACACCTCCTTTACTGCTCCATCTCCCACATACCTCCTTTATAAATTTTTTTTTTATTGATTATGGTAATAACATAGGTCACCCGAACATGACCCCTAAGCTGTCAATGTCAGATCTTCATGTAGGACAGTGCAGATCTGATTTTAATCTGATTGGAATAGTCCAATATATATTATCAATATGTGCATCAATTGCTGCTATATGACAGGAAACATTACAGACTAAAATCAATTTGCCATTTTTTTGCATTGTACATGAGGATCAATGTTTTATGTAAAAGAAATTGGAGAATTCTCATTGTGTCAATGACAGTGATATCATGATTGTTTCCTTTTTTCCCACCAACATGCAAATGTCAATGTTTTACACTACCATATATTGGGCTGTGTCTGCTCTTGCTGATAATTTGCCACAAAAGCAAGGTTACAAATAGAATGTATTTTACAACGTCTAAACATGCATGTACAACATGTACACTATTGGTCACCAAAATCACTATATGCAATTAAACATTTCTGATGCAGATTCAGTTCACAGACAGAAACCAATCTGACCATATTAAGCATTATATTGTGGCTGCCAAGTTACAAAAACACTTCTAACTGCGCAAACCAAGTTCATGGGCAATCCCAATATGTCAAAACAAATTATAGATGAACTGTTACACAAATAAAAATTTCTATGAAGATACCCAAATATGTCAAAATAAATTATAGATTAACTGTTACACAAATAAAAATTTCTATGAAGATACCCGAATATGTCAAAATAAATTACAGATGAACTGATACACAAATAAAAATTTCTATGAAGATACCCAAATATGTCAAAATAAATTATAGATTAACTGTTACACAAATAAAAATTTCTATGAAGATACCCGAATATGTCAAAATAAATTACAGATGAACTGATACACAAATAAAAATTTCTATGAAGATACCCAAAGATACTACAAATAGTGTACATGTCCACATAAAATAAAAGCATATCAATTTAATACAAACATTCTAGCAACTATTATAGCTTGAGTCCCTTTCAACAGACTCAACAGGCCTGGACTATTTTCACTGATTCGAATCTTACACATACCGGGTAATATGACAACATCCAGTGCATAATGAAAGCTGTAAATGGCAGGGGGAAAAAGTGAAATAACAATCACAAAAGTGAAACACTTCTGAAAATATGGAGATATTGAAAGCACTCCATCTGACACAAACATTTTAATTTCCTTGAAGAAAAATAAAAGACTGAATGGAAGAAAATATACGTAGATTGTTATATTCAGACATACAACCAAACAATATATAATATGTCACTGCTTTTGTGGTGGCAACTTTGTGCAATTGGCTTGAAATAATGTAGATACTGGTACAGCATAAGGATTACTTACATGTCCTTGGGGTGAAACAAAATTATCTGATTCCCCTGCATGTCCACCACACATTTTGTCCCAAGATCCAGTTCTAAATAAGGAAAGAAACAATTTAGCATGTATATTTGCCTTCAACACAACATAAAGACCCCACTATGTAATTATACTTAAAATAAATTTCAAGACAATGTAAAATTATGTGAATTTTCATCTGGCTGGTCATTGTCAAGTTAGTGACAAGTCACTGGTAATTTCAAAAATGTCCAGCTTTATTGACAGATTGTTTAGCCAAAGTAAAGTACAGACACCAGCAAATATTTCTACAATTATGTAATATTTTTTTCACACAAATTTCATGGCCTAACATCTGAAAGTAGAAAATTATTTGAGTCACCATAATATTTTCCTCACCAACTTTAGTACAATGTGATCCATTTTTGTAAGTTAGGGTACCACAGTCCAGATGAAAAACAGTTACAGGTAGTCCTCGACTTACGACCACGATTGGTTCCGACACACCGGTCGTAACACGATTTGGTCGTAAGTAGAGTAGGCTATATGTACAGTACTGTGAAATGATGTTATAAAAATCTTTAAGTAGTATTTTATCATAATTTTCTTTCAATATTGTTATACTGTATATATCATCATTTTCTTTGTTCATTTTATGCCATTTGTATCATCTCTACACCATTTTGTTTCTTATTTTTACATTCGTCAGGTTTGTTACTGCGAGTAACTATGGATGCGCGGTGGCTACCGAACACGTTCGTATGGCGATATGACGCGCGTGTCTCCATAATTCTGATTAATGGTTTTCTGGTCTCAACTAATGTATTCTTGATAGATCACCAGAACATTACACCTTCATAGTGTGCGTGCGTGTGTGTGTGTGTGTGTGTGAGAGAGAGAGAGTAAGTGTGTGTGATTGAGTGTGTGCGAGCAAGTATGTGTGTGAGCGAGTGTGCCTGTTAGAGAGCAAATGTATGTCCGAGAGAGTGTGTGTTTGTGATAAATCGATGTTTTTGTGTGATATCTAGATTGTGTGTGTGTGAGATAGAGAGAGAGAGTTTGTGTGTGTTGGTGTGAGCGATAATGTGTAAATGAGACAGTGCGAGAGAATGTGTTTGTGCGTGGGAGACAACGAGTCTATGTGTGTTTGTGTGTGAGTGAGAGCGAGTGTGTGTGTGGAAAAAGCCGTGTGTGTGAGAGAGAGCAAGAGAGTGTTAGTGTATGAGCGAGAGAGGGAGTGTGTGTGTAAATAAGAGAGAGAGCGAGGGGTTTTGTGTGTGTGAAATAGTTTATGTGTGAGAGTATATGTGAAACATACCGAGAGGGGAGACCCAGATAATGTGTGTGTGGTTGTGTGTGTAATAGAGAGAGAGTATATGTAAGAGATTTTGAAACGATTGTGTTTGTGAGTTTGTTTGTAAATGTGTATGACAGAGTGTCTGAGAGAAGGAGAGTGTGTGTTAGATCGAGCAAGAGATCGAGAGATAGTGTATGAGAGGAAGCTAGAGTGTGAGAGAGAGACTGTGTGTGATATAGGGAGTGTGTGTGTGTGAGAGCGAGCGAGTGTGTGTGTGAATGATAGCGTGTGTGTGTGTGAGAGAGAGAGAGAGACAGACAGACAGAGAGAGAGCGTGTGTTTATATGTATGAGAGAGTGTGAGAGCGAGTGAGTGTGTTATCGAGATCGAGATTGTGAGTCTGTGAGAGGGTTTGTGGGTGTAAGAGAGCGAGAGTGTGTGTGTATGTGTGCATGTGTGCTAGAGTATTTGAGAAACAAGAGTTTGTGTGTGAGAGTGTGTGTATGAGAGATAGCGAGTATGTGTGTATGAATGAGAGCGAGTGTATGTCTGCGAAAGAGAACGATTGTGTGTGTGTGTGTGTGTGCGAGTGCATGTGTGTGAGAGAGAGCTACCTCTAGAGTGTGTGCATAAGTTAATGTGAATGTATTTGTGTGAGTGCGATAGTGCTTCAGTGTGAGTGTGTGTGTAAGAAAGGGAGCAATAGTTTATGTGTGTGAGAGAGCGAGTGTGTATGTGTGACAGAAGGAGTGTGTGTGTGTGTGTATGTGAGCGAACATTAGACAGATAGACTGTTAGAGATAGTGTAGGAGAGAGCGATAGTGACTGTTTGTGAGAGTGCGAGAAAGTGTGTAAGTGTCTGTGTGTGAGAGAGGGAGAAAGTATGGGTTGTGAGAGCGTGTGTGTGTGTGAGAGAGAGAGAGAGAGAGAGAGAGAGAGAGAGAGAGAGAGAGAGAGAGAGAGAGAGAGAATGTGTGTTTGTCACAGAGCAAGAGAGAGTGTGTGTGAGGGAAGAACGAGATAGTGGGTTGGTGAGAAAGAGAGTGTGTGTTTGTGAATGACAGCGAGAGAGTGTGTTTTAGAATGAGCGTGAGGTTGTGTGACTGAGTTAGCACGAGTGTGTCTTAGAAAGCGAGATGGAGTATTTGAGAGCGAGAGGCAGCTGGGATAACACTTGAAATGGTACACGCGGAGATGGTAGTGCTGCCGGAAGCTGTGGTAGGCATTGTCGTACGTCGCGGCTAGCGATTGTGGGCGTAAAGTCGAATGGTCATAAGTTGCATAGGTCGTAAGTCGAGGAATATCTGTACATGTATTATTATATCTGGTTCTTAACCTTTGACCTTTAGTCCTAAAACTATAAGATAATTCTTTACAAAGGAAGTTTTCTTTTTGAAATAATGCGCAACTTACCAAAAAGAGTCATTTAAAATCCTATTATGAAATTAATAGCAATTTTTTAACATAAATTTATTAAAATTTATGAGACTCTGAAGAGTCTTTTCATTTTTTTGTAGGAAATGATAAACATTTACAATTGTTGCATAATGTTCTATGATTTTCATGTCCTGGCCACATAACACTCTAAATCTCTAACTTTTTTAAAAGGTTCACGTGTGTGTGTGTGTGTGTGTGTGTGTGTGTGTGTGTGTGTGTGTGTGTGTGCACTTTGGACCAGTCTGCTAAAGATCTCAGACCAAAATGTTCAAAGCTTGGACATAAATACCGGTCTCAAAAGCCTTAATTTTTCCTGCTAAATTATTTGGTATCATTGTAAAACCACATGTCTACTTTTTTCTTAAATACCGCCAGAGCAAAGCAGATGTTAATAACATTTTAAGTCTTTTGTATGACTCAGTCAGGTGTTGAACCCACAACCTCCTGCATCCGAGGTGAATGCTCTAACCTCCAGACGTCCAGAGCAGTGGTACGCATGAAAATTCCCACAGCCATGTCCTTTGTAAATTATCTGTTCCACCAAAGCCAGTAGTATTTATATACAGTGTAAGCTATCAAACAAAGTTCAAGCGATTATATTATATCATTAGCATCATTAGAAAAATAGTGCCAATGTTTCTGCAACTCATTTGGCTTAAGTTATTAATCATCATAAAATCAGATGTTGAGAGTGATTACCAGTATCAAGTGTATTTTTCATAATTTCTTTCATGCCATGAGCAAAGCTATACATGAACATGATTCTTACAAGAATGGCTAGCAAAAGAAACTACAAAGTAGTTTTGATCAAGAAAACATTGCATGGAACATTACCTTGGGAGAAAACAATAAATAAAGACATATTAAATTTATGCAAACAGTGTCAGGACAATGGAAGCAATAGTGAGTCATGGAATAAAGTCCTGAGTAATGGAATAAAGTCCTGAGTCATGGAATAATCATGTCTGAGTAATGGAAGTCCAGAGTCATGTAATAAAGTCATGAGTAATGGAATAAAGTCCACAGCTTAATGATATTTATCACCAAATCCTGCTGCAGAGAAATTTACTCAAGTCTGTTTAAGACAAAAATGAACAAGAAAGCTGTGCTGCTTAAACATAAAACAATAAAGAACATTGGAATTTGTCTTCATCCAGTGTCTTGAAAAATCACCTTCCTTTGTAACATGTTTTATACTTATAATAAAATAGGTAAAATTAATAAATAATTGGCATATGATAGACTAGTCATATTTATTTTGAAGGTGAGGAAATTAATCTACTAAGCCCTTGGACAAGTTAGTAGCAAAATCATACTCCTTATAACAACTGAATGGAAGACTATTAGTTTTCCTCAAGTCATGTCTTTTAACATTTATAATATTAATAAAGAATATAGACCAGCTATGCATACTAACTGATCCAATTGAAAGAGATTGCAATGGATTTTGTTTATTTTCATCAGAGCAATCATTTAACAATTCCAAGATTGAATGATTGTGTCAGAGAATACCAATTTTACTTAATGGACCACATACAATCATAAGCACTTCTAAATCGTTGACAAATTGAATGATTGTGTCAGAGAATACCAATTTTAGTCAATGGACCACATACAATCATAAGCACTTCTAAACCTTTGACAAACTTAATTATTTCATATGGTTTTTTATTTGACGTGTTTAACAGATTAGTTGCAGATATTTGTTTTCAGACTATAGGCAAATTTCAATCCAATATAACAAGTGCACATGCAGACATGTTCATGAAAAAGCATTGTTTTGCACATTTGCTATACTGTCATATTGTGATCTTTGGCTTTGATCAAAATTTGTCTTGTTTTTTATGTTAGGTACATTTTTGGGGCTGCAAACAAAATATGTCTTGTTCTCATGTTAGGTATATTTTTGGGGGCTGCATACAAAATATGTCTTGTTCTCATGTTAGGTATACTTTGTGGGAATGCATACAATAAGAACTCATTACTTTTGGTGAAAAGTTGATCAAATATGCATTTTTTGTAATAACTCTTGGTTGTCATGTGAATATCAATCACATCTTGAACACTTGTCAATGAGAACATGTATGTATTTACTGAACACTGTCTCAACCTGTAATCTCATTGCTTACCATGTATGTTGATAATTCTTACTAAATTTCCCTCTTTTATTTATCCAATATATATTGCTGTCTAAAAACATGTACTATATATTTGCCATTCAGTGTCGAAAACTAACTTTGTTTTCACATCCGCAGATCAATTCATGCAATAAAAGTTGAAGTCTTGTGAATACACTTCTAACCATCTGTCAGTTGGTTGGTGCTTCTCCATTAGGTACCCAAAAATGTTTTGTTTATATTTATTGCTTTAATATCTACAGATCAATTCATGCAATAAAAGTTGAAGTCTTGTGACTACACTTCTAACCATCTGTCAGTTGGTTGGTGCTTCTCCATTAGGTACCCAAAACTGTTTTGTTCATATTTATTGCTCTACTTTTGGCATATTTAATCACATTGTCATTGTATACGCGATCTTGGTTACAATTTTACACAAATCCATGAATGTTGCAACTTGACTAACATACTGATTAAGGTTTATGACCCATGATCAGACGGGTGTATATTCACTTTCCAATCAAATCAGCTAAGGCTGGCTACCTTGCAAGGTACGCTACTCTACGTGAAGTTGAATCTGTACGAGAAGTTATCAAGTGTTGCAATGCTGCAAAACACCCAAAAAATTTAACCCTTAAACCGACATCCTACCGTTTCTTGTTTGATTATACACTAAAACTTTACTTAAAAATATTATTTTGTTTACAATTCCTTAAAAATCAACAGGCATATTTGTTTACTTATGTAAGAAGCTGTTTTTTTATCCGGATGGATACGAAAGAGGTAAATCTAAATGTAAACAAACGGGAGCAGAGATTACAGGTTTTAAGTTTGTAACTAATTCAATGCATGTCATCCTAACATATATGTACTACTGGTTTAAAATCAAACACTTAACAGAAACTTCGCTGAAACAACAATTATAACATCATAGAAAGATATCTGAAACTCACCACGTCTGTTCATAGGTCGAACTCTCACTGCAACTTGCACTTTATCGGAGGCCATGACGACAAATTTTACTGTTCAGGGCCAAAACGTGGTTAATTGTTTTCTAAAAGACACACAAAATGCACAAATACATCCGAATCAAAAACAGTATTTGAAATGTCTTAATTGCTACATTTTTCCCATGCGCAATGCATCAACTGCTACATGAGAGCGCCATTTTAAAAATTATGTATGCTGACACCGGGGCCGCATGAGTCACCACAACTTCCTTTTAATCTACAAATGAGAGCAAACACCGATGCTCTCTTTATTGTCGCTGACAGAATTCCGTTTAAAACTTTTAGACGCATTTTTGCATGACCTTAGACACACACACACACACACACACACACACACACACACACACACATAGTTTTAACAGTATTTTTTTAAATATCAAAATGAGATAGAGACACGACATATATACATATATACCGCTTCGAAGTGTAAAGACGGTTTTTTTCGGGGGAGGGGGGGCGGTTGCTTGTTTTTTTAATCAAAATTTCATAAGCAATTCGCCTATTATAAATATTGATAAAAACATTCACAAACGACCACGATAACTTCAACTGAGAAGTGACTAGTATACCTTATGTCCACAACAACAATAACAAGGAAATGACGGGGCGAATGTTTGATAACACAAAGTGCGACTTGGAAAAGCCTATACAGTTAAAATTCTATATGAGACTAACATCCATATTTCAAACTCCCCGTCTGGGGACCTAGGACCCTCCCCCCACACACACACACTTTTTTAATTTTACGACTTGTTTGATGAAATTGGGTTCTTTATGTCAATAATCAACGTGTTATAAATAGTTGCTTTTGCGTAGGAACCAGATATGTAACCGCTTGTACATAGCACGTGATCTGAGTAGTGCCGTATTACCAGAGAGACGGAGTAGCCACCGGCCTATGGACCTCACGCCTCCATGACAACGGATCACAATAATAATGATTTGATCTTGGAAAAAAATTACATTCCAGCGTTATCAAATTGCTTCCAAAAAGATATGAAAAATGAATCGAGAAAACGAAAACTTAAAAATGTTAATTTGTTTACTAACATAAATATAATTGTTAATGTTTGTTTTGTGTAATAAAATTGGTTTATTAAAATTGTTGGTTGGTAAAATTAAAAACGTATTACGATGCATATATATAATGGTGGGTTTGGAGTGCCTAAGGGCATACACAGGGTTTAATCAGGCAGTGGATCTGAGGTTTTACAGGATTATTTACATTTTAAACGGCTTGAAGGGGGGGGGGGGCGGAATGGTTATCCCATTTTGACGATAACTGTACCCAATTAATGGATGATATTGATACGAACTGATAGCATGTTTGTTATTTATTAACCTGAAGCGGAATAAGAATTCATTTTTTAACGTCGAGTAGATTGTGTAAAATATGTTTGCTGAATTTTCTGGTGTATTCCAGGTAGCGCCATTGTGGTCCGCTCGTTTTACGCCTCAGCGGTATCGGGTTTGATTCCCATTTATGATACGTGCAAAAGAACGTTCATGTCAGTCTAATGCCAATCGTTTCTTATTGGGTTCTCCTCTTTTCTGCTTTATTGAACAACGTACAACAACAACAACAACAACAACAACAACAATAATAATAATAATAATAATAATAATAATAATAATAATAATAATAATAATAATAATAATAATTTCTTGTTTCAGCATTAATCTAATAGTTTACATTTCTTGCTTTGGACCTGACATTCCAATTATAGACTGCAATCAATCTCTTATTTATCTCCCCTCACCCAGTCCTAGCTGTGTTCTTCCTCGAATGTCATCATCATCATCATCATCATCATCATCATCATCATCATCATCATCTTATTATTATTATTATTAGTAGTAGTAGTAGTAGTAGTAGTAGTAGTAGTAGTAGTAGTAGTAGTAGTAGTAGTATTCAAATGGCATACAATTGATATCAAAAGGGATTACACGGAACAATGTATAATACATGAACATTGCAAAATACTACAATACATTTCATTACGTTTATTACTTTGGAGAAAAATAAATCTGAACAAAATTGTGAATCTCAAAAAAGCTATTACATTTGTTTAGCATATTTTGTTTGATGGGTAACGGTGTAATATGTTTCGTATAGTTTTTTTAGATTTATTTATCTGCGTTTAAGAAACTTTGTATCAATTGGGTTGTGAACATTCATTACATCGAACTATTCAAGTCATTTCCTTGTTTGTTCCTTTATTTCATTAACGTCCTTATTTCGAGTACCTCCATGATTGAAACCCAGATACAGTTGCTTGACCCTTATATAACTAATTACTTTAGCCTAAAGTTTAGGAATTTAATTATTTTTTTGTTGAACCAATGTTACGCTTAAGACTGAATATACGTCCTGTCTGACATGGTGTAATATATAACCAGCCATCTATGGATTGTACAACATAATTTCGTGTCTTTATGGGGTATTTTCTTTATTTCACTACCCACAGCTTAGCAAAATATATCTTCATTTAAACGGAAAATAGAAAGAAATTAATGTTCATTTACTCTGATTATTTGGAGAGAGGTGAGTGTGGGTGTTTACTGTAACAGTATAGAATAGGCAAATCCTGCCACGACACTAGTGTCTAAATTAATTTACTAAAATTGAAAAACTGACCTAATAAAACAAACTTTTGGAAGATGTTGAAGCAACTTTTCTGTGACACATAACGTTAATAAACCTCGCAAAATAATCATTATTCTTCCAGATAAAATTTAATTGAGATACACTGACCTACAACATGCCAAATCTATACAACAAAACAGACAGAGTCGACACACGTAAACATGCTGTCTACATTACCATACACGACAAAAATAGTATACATTTCCGTACGCATAAAAAAGTTTTCTGTATCTCCGTACATGTACAAATGTTGTATACAATTCCGTATCGTACACAAGTTGTCTACGTTTCTAATATGGGAGTGTGTTAGTGAAGTCTGAGTACTTCTCCCACACGTACATGTTTACAGTACAATATGAGTTAGGCCGATAAAACCGCCCTTCACCCGTTACGATGTTGATGTTAGGGTTAACCATCGTAACTGTATTGGCCTAAATATGAGTCGCCTAGTAAAGTTCACGTCCTCCTACACAGCACGTTACATTTGCACACGTACAGGAAAAACCTTTGGATAATATTATGTGGTAGAAAACCTGAAATAATTAGATAGCATTGGCTAATTCAACAACACCTACACCTACAGTTACCTCCACTAATGCATCGGAAGTAGAATCTTAACAACGCTTAAACCTTAACAAGTTCAAACAAAAAAGATAGTGAGCTACCCGATTGTTGCGAGTAGACAAATGTAATGCAAAGACACGTACGTGTGTGTGTTTGATTTATTTACGTAGTTTTAATTTTTTTAAAAATCATATCACTATCTTGTCTACAGTGTGACAGTTTAAGTGATGTATAGCATCATACCACAGACATGTCCCACCCATTTACTTTATCCTGACACCAGGCCGACCAGTCTTATCACAAACCTATGAATACTGATCACCAAGCGAGGCCGCCGCAAGTACCATTTTTACAAGTATTTGGTATGGCTTGGTCTGGGTTCAAACCTGTGACCTTCCACATCCGATGCGAACGCTTTAATCACTAGGAATCCAGAGAGGTCAAGGACCGTACATAACACATTATGAAAAAAATAATAATGACTGAACAATACAAAAACGTTCAGTACTCGATTAAAAATAATAATGACTGAACAATACAAAAACGTTCAGTACTCGATTAAAAATAATAATGACTGAACAATACAAAAACGTTCAGTACTCGATTAAAAATAATAATGACTGAACAATACAAAAACGTTCAGTACTCGATTAAAAATAATAATGACTGAACAATACAAAAACGTTCAGTACTCGATTAAAAATAATAATGACTGAAAAATACAAAAACGTTCAGTACTCGATTAAAAATAATAATGACTGAACAATACAAAAACGTTCAGTACTCGATTAAAAATAATAATGACTGAACAATACAAAAACGTTCAGTACTCGATTCTTCCATTTAATGACATGATTATTTTCAGATATAATATATTCACTTCCGAATGAATAAATGCGTTTATCAGAACCTTATGTAAAAACCCAAGGTGTCACAAATGTTGTTTCATAAGTTCACTTTCAGAATATTTTATGGTCAAAGGGCCATATGAACACGTTTTCAGAGTATCTTTATCAATCTTAAAGTACACCCACATCCACGGACATCTATGCAAATATTTGTTTACAAATCATCCTTAGCTTAAACTACAACCTGCAGTCATGGCTAAAGGGTAAGCAGACATTATCGATATACAAAACAAGTATTCTACATTGTATTATCCGTGCTCAGATATAAATTCTTCATGTACCCATCAAGGCGTTTTTGTACACCTATTAAGGAATTTGTAGAGAAATCTAAATACTGATTTAATTATGGAACTGAGATCAATTAATTGCTATGTATAACAGTATTAGCTACGTATATAATTATTTTGCTATGTATAACAGTATTAGCTACGTATAGAATTATTTTGCTAAGTATAACAGTATTAGCTACGTATAGAATTATTTTACTATGTATAACAGTATTAGTTACGTATAGAATTATTTTGCTATGTATAACAGTATTTGCTACGTATAGAATTATTTTGCTATTATAACAGTATTAGCTACGTATAGAATTATTTTGCTATGTATAACAGTATTAGCTACGTATAGAATTATTTTGCTATGTATAACAGTATTAGCTACGTATAGAATTATTTTGCTAAGTATAACAGTATTAGCTACGTATAGAATTATTTTGCTATGTATAACAGTATTAGCTACGTATAGAATTATTTTGCTAAGTATAACAGTATTAGCTACGTATAGAATTAATTTGCTATGCATAACAGTATTAGCTACGTATAGAATTATTTTGCTATGTATAACAGTATTAGCTACGTATAGAATTAATTTGCTAAGTATAACAGTATTAGCTACGTATATAATTTTTTTCTATGTATAACTGTATTAGCTACGTATAGAATTATTTTGCTATGTATAACAGTATTAGCTACGTATAGAATTATTTTGCTATGTATAACAGTATTAGATACGTATAGAATTATTTTGATATGTATAACAGTATTAGTTACGTATAGAATTATTTTGCTATGTATAACAGTATTAGTTACGTAAAGAATTATTTTGCTATGTATAACAGTATTAGTTACTTATAGAATTATTTTGCTATGTATTACAGTATTGAGCAATATATAACAATACTTAAATATGTATAACATTATTGAGCCATGAACAGCAGTATTTTGATATGTATACCGCATTTAGCTCTTCAACAGTAAACAGTTTGTTATAACAGTATTTAGCAATGTATAACAGTATTTAGCACTATAACAATAAATATCTTGGTATGACAGTATTTAGCTATGTATAGCAGTATTAGCTATGTATAGAATAATTAATTTGCTATGTATAACAGTATTAGCTACGTATAGAATTAATTTGCTATGTATAACAGTATTAGCTACGTATAGAATTAATTTGCTATGTATAACAGTATTAGCTACGTATAGAATTATTTTGCTATGTATAACAGTATTAGCTACGTATAGAATTATTTTGCTATGTATAACAGTATTAGCTACGTATAGAATTAATTTGCTATGTATAACAGTATTAGCTACGTATAGAATTATTTTGCTATGTATAACAGTATTAGCTACGTATAGAATTAATTTGTTATGCATAACAGTGTTAAGCAATGTATAACAATATTTAAATATGTATAACATTATTGAGCCATGAATAGAAGTATTTTGATATGTATACCGCATTTAGCTTTTCAACAGTAAACTGCTTGGTATAACAGTATTTAGCAATGTATAACAGTATTTAGCAATGTATAACAGTATTTAGCACTATAACAGTATTTAGCACTATAACAATAAATTTCTTGGTATAACACTAGCTAGTTATAACATTATTTATATATAAAACAGCATTTAGCTTTATATAATAGTAAATAACTTGTTATAACAGAATTTAGTTATATATAACAGTGTTTAGCAATGTATTGCAGTATTTTGATAACCGGATTTAATTTTGTATAACAGTTTATATCAATGTATATCAGTATTTAGCTTTCTTGATAGTAAATAGCTTAGTATAACAGTATTTAGCTACGTATAGCCACATTTACCTATGTATAACATTATTTACCTATGTATAAGAATACGTCGTTATGTATAAGTGTTTTGTTATGTATAGCGAATTTAGATATGAATAACCGAATTTAGCTTTATACCAGTAAATAGTTTGGTATACAAGTATTTAGATTTATACCAGTAAATAGTTTGGTATACAAGTATTTAGATTTATACCAGTAAATAGTTTGGTATACAAGTATTTAGATTTATACCAGTAAATAGCTTGGTATACAAGTATTTAGATTTATACCAGTAAATAGTTTGGTATATAAGTATTTAAATTTGTACCAGTAAATAGTTTGGTATACAAGTATTTAGCTTTGTACCAGTAAATAGCTTGGTATACAAGTATTTAGCTTTATACCAGTAAATAGCTTGGTATACAAGTATTTAGATTTATACCAGTAAATAGTTTGCTATACAAGTATTAAGCTTTGTACCTGTAAATAGTTTGCTATACAAGTATTTAGCTTTGTACTAGTAAATAGTTTGGTATACAAGTATTTAGCTTTGTACCAGTAAATAGATTGGTATACGAGTATTTAGCTTTGTACCAGTAAATAGATTGGTATACAAGTATTAAGCTTTGTACCTGTAAATAGTTTGCTATACAAGTATTTAGCTTTGTACTAGTAAATAGTTTGGTATACAAGTATTTAGCTTTGTACCAGTAAATAGATTGGTATACGAGTATTTAGCTTTGTACCAGTAAATAGATTGGTATACGAGTATTTAGATTTATACCAGTAAATAGTTTGGTATACAAGTATTAAGATTCATACCAGTAAATAGTTTGGTATACAAGTATTTAGATTTATACCAGTAAATAGCTTGGTATACAAGTATTTAGCTTTATACCAGTAAATAGTTTGGTATATAAGTATTTAAATTTGTACCAGTAAATAGTTTGGTATACAAGTATTTAGCTTTGTAGCAGTAAATAGCTTGGTATACAAGTATTTAGCTTTATACCAGTAAATAGCTTGGTATACAAGTATTTAGATTTATACCAGTAAATAGTTTGCTATACAAGTATTAAGCTTTGTACCTGTAAATAGTTTGCTATACAAGTATTTAGCTTTGTACTAGTAAATAGTTTGGTATACAAGTATTTAGCTTTGTACCAGTAAATAGATTGGTATACGAGTATTTAGCTTTGTACCAGTAAATAGATTGGTATACGAGTATTTAGCTTTGTACCAGTAAATAGATTGGTATACGAGTATTTAGCTTTTTACCAGTAAATAGCTTGTTATACGAGTATTTAGCTTTGTACCAGTAAATAGATTGGTATACGAGTATTTAGCTTTGTACCAGTAAATAGATTGGTATACGAGTATTTAGCTTTGTACCAGTAAATAGCTTGTTATACGAGTATTTAGCTTTGTACCAGTAAATAGATTGGTATACGAGTATTTAGCTTTGTACCAGTAAATAGATTGGTATACGAGTATTTAGCTTTGTACCAGTAAATAGATTGGTATACGAGTATTTAGCTTTGTACCAGTAAATAGATTGGTATACGAGTATTTAGCTTTGTACCAGTAAATAGCTTGTTATACGAGTATTTAGATTTATACAAGCAAATAGCTTGGTTTACAAGTATTTATCTTTGTACTACTAAATAGTTTGGTATACAAGTATTTAGCTTTATACCAGTAAATAGCTTGGTATACAAGTATTTAGATTTATACCAGTAAATAGTTTGCTATACAAGTATTAAGCTTTGTACCTGTAAATAGTTTGCTATACAAGTATTTAGCTTTGTACTAGTAAATAGTTTGGTATACAAGTATTTAGCTTTGTACCAGTAAATAGATTGGTATACGAGTATTTAGCTTTGTACCAGTAAATAGATTGGTATACGAGTATTTAGATTTATACCAGTAAATAGTTTGGTATACAAGTATTAAGATTCATACCAGTAAATAGTTTGGTATACAAGTATTTAGATTTATACCAGTAAATAGCTTGGTATAAAAGTATTTAGCTTTATACCAGTAAATAGTTTGGTATATAAGTATTTAAATTTGTACCAGTAAATAGTTTGGTATACAAGTATTTAGCTTTGTAGCAGTAAATAGCTTGGTATACAAGTATTTAGCTTTATACCAGTAAATAGCTTGGTATACAAGTATTTAGATTTATACCAGTAAATAGTTTGCTATACAAGTATTAAGCTTTGTACCTGTAAATAGTTTGCTATACAAGTATTTAGCTTTGTACTAGTAAATAGTTTGGTATACAAGTATTTAGCTTTGTACCAGTAAATAGATTGGTATACGAGTATTTAGCTTTGTACCAGTAAATAGCTTGTTATACGAGTATTTAGATTTATACAAGCAAATAGCTTGGTTTACAAGTATTTATCTTTGTACTACTAAATAGTTTGGTATACAAGTATTTAGATTTATACCAGTAAATAGCTTGGTATACAAGTATTTAGCTTTGTATAACAGTCTATAGCATTGTATAACAGTACAAAGGTTGTTATCTCCGGGGTTGATGTGGGAGATAAACACCCACTTCCTTTGGAAAATCGAAAATGGCTTGCGTCTGATAGAGCCTCTGACAACTAAATCCAGCTCCAGGCCTTCACTAATGGCTTAATTAAATCCGGCGGAACCTGTTTAAACAGACTGGAGAAGGTGATGACAGGCGATTTTCTGGCGCCTAAAAACTAGACGCTTTACGCAGATGTGGCTCGTTAACCTTGGGTGGTCGCCCATCTAGGAGAAGGTAAACTCTGCTTTCAAACCTTTGCTGATTTGCGACTATACACTCTCATGTTTTCCATCTTTCCGACTAAGATAGTAAACCCTAACAAAAAATCCGAAGATGGAGTCCATAAGGCGACTTGGTATTGTTTTCAGTGTCATTTCTGTAACTCCTGCGACACCGCTGGTGCCATGACATATCGGCTGATTCTATCCTTTGGATTCATCCAACAGATGCGTGTAGAGAGAGAGAGAGAGAGAGAGAGAGAGAGAGAGAGAGAGAGAGAGAGAGAGAGAGAGAGAGAGAGAGAGAGAGAGACAGAGAGAGAGAGAGAGACAGAGAGAGAGAGAGGCTTCGCTTCACAGCTTCGATACAACACGGGGACCAGCAGTTTACCGGTTATAAGTCATCGATTGATTGGCGTAGAGTCAGACACCAGGATTTGCTTCCGAAGGTGAGAGAGTCCAACAGGTCTCACTGGACAGCTACCGCCCACTTTAAGCTGGGCAGCCCACATACAATAACGTGCCGTTCAGCCACAGTTCGTAGGCTGTAATGGGTGCGTAGGGCTTAAGGAACTCGAGTACATACAAAGGAGACTGCAACTATAGCAGCAAGAAACAACAAACGATAACCAACAAGAAAACCTCCATCCTCAAGCTATGTACCTGGAATATCAGGATTACGCTAACCGGACTCTCAGATGATCTCCAGGCAATCAGCGATGTTCAAAGAATTCAGTCATCAACGATGAATTTTAAAGATTCCGGATTGATATCACCGCACTACTGGAGGCACGGCTACCAGATTCCGGGTCCCTCAGAGAAGAGAACTACATGTTGTTCTGGCTAGAAAGGGCACTAACAAAGCCAGAGAGTTTAGTGGACTCGCAGTCAGGAACTCTGTGCGAGGATGATAGAACCCTGCCAGCAAGGAAACGGAAGACTGTTATCCCTCTGCCTCCACACCACAACCGAACCTCTTAACCTGATACGCGTTTACGCTCCCACACTAAGATCCACCGCACATACAAAGGATGAGATCTACGATGAATTAATCTCGCTCATCTTTAAAATTCCCAAGGAAGATAACTTGATATTGCAAAACGACTTCAACGCTAGGGTGGTTGATGACCATGACTCTTGGCCTTCCTCTCTTGGCAAGTTTTGGCATTTGAAAGATGAATGAGAACAGGGCATCAACTCCTAGGGATGTGCTCATACCACGACCTCAACATCACCAATTCATATTTTCAGACAAAGCCACAACATAAAATCTTTTGGAGGTATCCCCGGTCCAAACACTGGCATAACGTGGACATGATCATAAAGATACGGTCTGCAATGAGGGGGTGTACGTCTTACCTGTACCTTCCACAGCGCTGACTGAGACACTGGTCACTCACTGGTGTCCTAGAAATGAAGCTTCAGCCAAAGAAGATACATTACTCTACATTACTCCCGATGTCAACACCTGGGAAGAGCTTGCTCTAGACAGGCCCAGCTGGCGATATGTTCGGATCACTATAGCAGCATTTTGTATATAGTAGAATCTCAATATGTATAACAGCATTTAGCTTTGTGTAACAGCAAATAGCTTCGTATAACCGTATTTAACTTTTAATAACAGTATTGTTATATTGGTATATTGAGGGGTAGGGGTACAGTTATATGTTGTATTGCTGTATTGAGTCGTAAGGGTATAGTTAACTGTTGAATTGTTATATTGATGTGTAGGGGTGTAGTTATGTGTTGTATTGGTATATTGAGTGATAGGGATATAGTTAAATGTTGAAGTGGTATATTGAGGTTTACGGGTATAGTTATGTGTTGTATTGGTATATTGAGATGTACTGGTATAGTTATATGCTTTATTGGTTTATTGAGGTGTAGGGGTATAGTTATGATCTGTATTGGTATATTGAGTGGCTTGTGTATAGTTATTTGATGTATTGGTATATTGAGTGGTAGGAGTATAGTTAAATGTTGCATTGGTATATTGATGGGTAGGGGTATAGTTATGTGTTGTATTGGTGTATTGAGTGGTAGGGGTATCGTTATGTACTGAGTTTTATATTGAGTGGTAGGGTTATCGAACTTTGTTTTGTTAGTATATTGTGGAATAGGGGTATTGGTGTTTCTTATAGTGGTTTAATGAGTGGTAGGGGTATTGTTATGTGTTGTATTGGTATATTGATAGGTAGGGGTATAGTTATGTGTTGCATTGTTCTATTGAGTGGCAGCGGTATAGTTACATGCTGTATTGGTATATTGAATGGCAGGGTTATAGTTATGTGTTGTAGTGGTATATTGAGGGGTAAGGGTATAGTTATGTATTGTATTGGTCTATTGAGATTTAGGGATATAGTTCTATGTTGTATTGGTATATTCAAGTGAAGGGGTATAGTTATGTGTTGTAATGGTATATTGAGTGGTATGGGTATAGTTATTTGCTATAATGGTATATTAAGTGGTGGGAGAATAGTTACATGTTGCATTGGTATATTGAGGGGTAGTTTTATAGTTATGTGTTGTGGTGGTATATTGAGGGGTATGGGTATAGTTATGTGCTGTATTGGTGTATTGAGAGGTAGGGGTGTAGTTATGTGCTGTATTGGTATATTGAGTTGTAGGGGTATAGTTATATGTTGTTTTTGTATATTGAGTGGTAGGGATACAGCTATATGCTGTTTTAACGTATTGAGAGGTAGCGGTATAGGTATGTGTTGTATTGGTATTTTAAGGGGTAGGGGTATAGTTATATGTTGACAGGTAGTGGTATAGTTATATGTAGTATTGGTATAGTTATGTAGGGGTATAGTTATGTAATGTATTGGTATATTGAGTGGTATGGGTATAATTATGTGCTTTATTGGCAAATTGAGTGGTATTGTATAATTATGTGTTCTCTAAGTGTATTGATTGGTAGGGTATAGTTATGTGTTGTATTGGTATACTGAGGTGTACGGGTAACGTTATATGTTGTATTGGTATATTGAATGGTAAGTTTATAGTTATTTTCTGTATTGGTATATTGAGTGGTAATGGTATAGTTAAATGTTGTATTAATATATTGAGGGGTAGGGGTATAGTTATGTGTTGTTTTGGTGTATTGAGTGGTAGGGAGCAGCAGAGGGGGCGAATCCGACACTTTTCGGAGGTGTCTATATGGTAAACCAAGGCCTCCTACAAAACCGAAAACAAAACCTCTTTACCAACATAGGGTCATGCAAATTTATCGTTACATATCCATGTGGGATTGACTGAGCGTGACTAAAGAAATTTCTAAAGATTTTATAATCCATATCACCGCCGCACCAAGTTTGCCAAATATTTCGTAGCGTATGTTTGTCAACTCCATTAAATACAGCAAGAATATTGCAGTTATCCCTGATCACTTTTGTAGTTTGTGTATATCTCTGAGTGGCATATATCATATCAGTATTTTTATGCCTACCTCTGGAAAATATCCTAGCTGGATTCTTTTGATTGTCTAACATGACATCATCATATACGACTAAATTATTAATACTTCCATCAATAACAACAATACTCGGTGCTTCCTCGATATCGGTTATAAATTCAATAATATCCTCATCGATTTCTGATTTTGCTTTCTCGTTTAAATCCTTTAACACCTCGTAACAGCGCTGATCGTCTACGCTCGGGGCTACTAAATATAATTTATCCCATTTCATCCATCTCGTTTTTAAATTAAGTAACAACTCTGTTTGGCCACTTCCAGATGGTCCAATTATAATCATTCTAATTGAATTCGGCAACATCGCATGGTGTTTAATAGGTTCCCGTAGTCGGGTAGCTTAATAATCAATTACATGTATGTTATAATAAATATATTATGGATCTATATTGTGTGAAATATAAGAAGCGTACTAGCGCAAACGACTTGACAACAATTACGACTAAAAATAACAGATCAGCACTTGCTGGTAAGTGTGTACAATATGGTGGAAAAAAATTTAGATTCTTTTCTAAGGATTTAAACAAAAAACGAGGAGGCGATATTGTAGCCAAGTTAGTAAAAGTCCCAGGAACACCATGGGCAAAATATCCAGGAGAAAAACACCTTCCAGGGTATAGTTATTGTGGACCCGGGACTAGACTTGACATCAGACTCGATGATCAAAACCAACCTCGACCCGGTGAATATCCAATAAACACTATTGATAAGGCGTGCTCATGATATTGCTTATAAAAGTAAAGACCTTCAACACAGACATATCGCAAATGTGAAATTGATTCATGCGTTAAATTATATCACTGATAAATCCTTCAAAGAAAAATTAGCTTCATGGTTGATAAAGTCGGCGATGAAAAGTAAATTAATGCTGGGTGCTGGTAATTAATAACAATATGGAATCTATTTATTATTCCCCAAGAGGATATTGGAGGGGTAAATCAGCAATCAGTAAACTTGCTAGCGCCGCAAAGGTGAAAAATACTACAACAAAAGATTGGTTATCTAAACAGGCGATATGGCAAATTTATCTACCACCGCCTAAACAAATTAATTTCTCGCATTTTGATGTCAGCGTCCCTAATGAGGTTCATCAAGCTGATATACTATTTCTGTCGCATGATGGTGTTTACAAGTATGCGCTAACCGTAGTTGATGTTGCGATTAGATACAAACAAGCAGAGCCATTAAAGACAAAGTCATCAACTGAAGTAGCTTCTGCGTTTGAAAGGATTTATCGGCGGGATTCTCTGCAGTGGCCAAATCTATTACAAGTTGATCCTGGCAAGGAATTTTAGGGTGCAGTGTTATCAACAATGAATCATCATAATGTCACCATCAGACGAGGACATAACTGCACTACATCGCGATCAGGCAATTGTTGAACGAGTTAATCGGACACTTGCTGAGCGGTTATTTGGATATCAATACGCGAAGGAATTTATTCTGGATAAACGATCTCGTGAATGGGTCAAGAGATTGCCAGGTGTAATTACTGCGATAAATAATGAAATTACTCGAACAATCAATATGAAACCTAACAACGCTATTAAAAAGAAGTATATACCCGTAAAACCACAAAATGATTTTTCAAAACAACCAATACTCGGTAATGTCACTGTGAGGTATTTATATGAACCAGGAGAACTTGAAGGCGGTCAAAAAAGAGCTACTGATGCTATCATATCACTACGCATACAATATCTAGCATAACAAGATCCACGGGTAGACCGCCAGTCTATAGTTTGGATTCAACTGCTCCTCAGCGCGGATTTACTCGTGAACAATTACAAGTGATACCCGAGGATACTCAATTACCATCGCGTGGTCTTAACTAGCACCTCTGCGTCTGTTACACTCAAGACAAGTCAACATCACATTATCTCTGGTATGACCTACGCTGCTATCTTTTCTGTCTACGGTAAATTGGCGACGATCTTTATCTTTATTCGACCAACACCAACGCATTATACAATTAAAACTTGCGCAGTGATTATTCTGTTGTTGATTCAGCGTAATTATAATTCAGCATCAATATCGAATTCTCTGTTATTTTTTTTTGTCCTGTTGTTTATAACCAGCGAGTTTTTTTTCTTCTGATTATGTCATCGCTGACGATATCACTGATTCTGGTTTCATTATCATCTATGACAATTCTTCGAAGTTGATTTATTCTTCGTACTCTGGATAGTGCAAGATAAACTAGATTTGACCACTCGATGCGATTATCTACGATCCAAACAATCGTATCGGATATAGTCAATCCTTACGAAGAATGTATCGTCGCTGCGTATCCTAGCTTCCATAGGGATTTTTCAGCACGCAATGCATCTTCGACAACACTGATATCAACTAACACAATATCATTTAATACGAGAATTTGCTTTTCTGTCTGTCCTGGAATATCAATTTCGATATTTTGTCTTCGTGTATCCTTGGGTTTATAACACAATGGCACTGGAAGTGTTGCAAATTTTTCTTTAGACGTATTAAATAATTTCATCTGAAGTGTGTCTTTGACTATCTTTATACTTGCCACTATCAAATCGTTTGGTCTCCACGCTTCCCAAAAGTCATTTAATGGGGTTTCTGAAATTATTTCACGCGCTATTTCACACTGGATTATATCAGGTTGTAATCTGATTAATTTCTTGAACTCGCGTAATTCATTATCAAGTAATCTATGATCTACTAATTTCTTCATAATAGTCTACAAAATTCTTTAGCCAATTATGTAGGGACAAACCGATAAGTGGCGGTGGTTGATTATGATCGCCACACATTATCACTTTTGTATTCGCTAGCAATAACCAATCGAGAAACTTTTGTAATACATCTAACGACAATGTGGATATCTCATCCCAAATGAGGATTTCAGGAATATATTTCTCACCCATTCGATCAGGAGTCCATTCGTCGCCTTTCCATCGAAAGAAACTGTGATAAGTACAAGCATTAATTCCTCGCTGTTTCATCTCTCTTGCAAGTTTGTGTGTTGGTGTTAGCTCAATCATGTTTGATTTTCCTCGAAATAATTCAATCGCACGAGTCGTCTTCCTTGACCATCCACATCCGTTTAGGTAACTGGTTTTATATCTACATATTGGATCGGATATCGAAGGTGCATTAAATAGTTCTGATATTTGATTATTTTTCAAGTAATTGTTTTTAATTGTAACATCTGCTGATTTAGAATAATCACACGATATTTCCTTTCTAATTCTCCATGACCCCCAACTCTCGTAGGAATTTGTGAATTTAGCCACTGCTTCGCTGTGTTTTACATCTTAGTAAAATGAATCAGTGGCGACTCTAACCGCGGTGCCAGGAAATCTATTTATCATCAAAAGTAAATCGATAGATGCCTAAGCCAGCATAGAATTCCTTAAGTGCGTATACTGAGGATTATATCCGTCGATGTAAGTAACAATTGTACCGAATTTGGTTCCATTGGACAAGAAAGCGTCTTCACAATTGAAAATATACCTCTAGATGCTGCAGCTGCGATTATAAAATCGTATTCAGCATTATCTATAATCAGTCGTGAACAATAACGCTTGTGATCGTATTTTTACCACCCTGGGTGAATTTACCGATTATTCTTCTACCGAGATCTTTTTGCTTGTTTATTTCTAACTTTAATGATCCCCTTGGACCACCAGATGATGTATTCTTCGTCGAGGGACGGAAATTGTTTTTTGTTTTCGCTGATTATACTATCTAGACTATCAGGTTGTGGTAACCAGACTTCAGTTTGTCTACGATATGATATAATTGCTTTACTGACAATCAGCGATATCATTATTTTAGAATCAATCATATACTGTAATAACACTATTGACATCCAGTGTTTTTCAGAGATGTGTCTACCAAACCAAACATAACAGCACGGATGAAGTCCTTTAGCCAATTCAAATGATACCACACGAGCGAATCCAGCTAGATCAAAATCGGGTAGCGGTCCATTAATCGCAACACGGGTCATCTCGTGTGTAGGATGCCCAAATCTTTTAAAATACTCAGAGCATTCTCCGTACCAGAGAAAACTCCCTGGATAACATGCAACTATATCAACCGAAGTGATACTTCTGCGGTCATATTTGGTATTCCATAATCCACCATGACCGAGTTTAACACAACTTGATTCGACATCTGATAGAAATTCGGCTCTTGTCTGTTTCCATAGAATTCTCTTTCTCTCAAAATGAGCTGAAACTGACGGAACGGTAAAACAGTTTGTTAGTAATTGTTTGTCGTGTTCCGTTGAAAAATCATGAACTTGTTTTCTCATCTCGTCATGGAGGGATTCAGTACGGTATATTTCGCCGTGAAATTGATCGAATTTACACTCTTCATCTTTGAAACTCTGAAATAATCAAATTGACATAAGATCGCTTTTACTTAACTCGTAAATAAAATCAAACAAATTTCCCGTGTAATATTGTATCGTTCTAATCCGCGGAATATTGTTACCACGGGGGTCCACGCGTGTGCATTATGGTCAATAATTTTGATTGCAGCTCCATTTGATTTATATTTCGATTCATATAATACCTCTCCTGTTATCGTCATTACGGTTATTGGGAATCTCAATGATTTTTCTAATTTAGCTACATTTTGAATTGTTGCACCGCTCTCCTTAACTGTTAATCCCCATTCGGTTTTTTTTTTCGTCTTAGATCCGTTAATTTGTTTCCACGCAACGCATTTGTAAAATGCTCCATTATTCGTTCGGCCACACAATTCAACGACGAATGTTTCATTGGTTTTAATTTCTCAATACTCCGTTTGCCATTTAACGGATAGATCCCATAAATAACCGCAGTTACAGGATAGGATCTCTCGTTATACGGTTTATCAATCCCAGTCAGCATTCTGGTTTGGAATCATGACTCACAGTGACAGTTTTATTATTTTTATTTTTATTTTTATTTTTATCTTTCAGGATGGGTGTAAATTTTTCATGTATAATCCCATTTCCCGTTTCTGAGCGGATAATGAATTTCACTCTAAAAAAAATATTTTTTTCTGGTCAAGATGTGAGATTATCACTGCTGCTCTTTCGTCGTTCATGGTAGCATCAACGCCACCATTAATTCGAAATGTTGACCAATAGTGAGATGCACCATCGCGCTTCAATTCATTAAATGCATCATGGTTTTACCTATTATGCTTCTATCGCTTATTAAACCCTTTGGTGCATCAGTGGATACTCTATCGAGATTGACTTTAGCTTTTTTTGTGGGTTTTATTTTCGATAATCTCTCGAACTCCTCCATATTAAAATTAAAACCAGTATTTAAATAAAGAATTATATATATATATATATATATATATATATATATATATATATATATATATATATATATATATATATATATATATATATATATATATATATATATATATATATATATATATATATATACATATATACATATAATGACTCATTGCAAATGGCTTATGATAGGATCAGTAACTGTCTGTAACAAATCATGCAGAAATGAATTATGTGGATATCATTCACAAAGCGTACGACAGGGGAGTTTGGGGACGACACCTTGTATACGATGTGGGGTAGGTGTGAGAGGAAAATCACAGTTGTGTCTGAATTGTGGTGGTAAGCGATACAGTGAGCTTAAGCACAATTATGATAAGAGAATCAAAGATTCCATTAAAAACTCTAACTCTGACTCCATCAAGGACAAAATCATAAGAACACCTCAAGATTACATTGATAGATTCCCAAGTAATAATTAAACCAAGTTATTAATTAGACGAATTATATATATATATATATATATATATATATATATATATATATATATATATATATATATATATATATATATATATATATATATATATATATATATAAATGAACCAAGAATTTCAACCACATCCCGTGATCAGCGATAATGAGGCATCTCGTGACGGTATTGTCAAACATTGCAGGCTAAAGAAACCAGTAGGGACGGACAATGGTCTTGGGTATTTGATATTTAATACTAGTGGAAAATCGTATCTTAATCACAGAATAATATATAAGTGTTTTCATGGATTGATCGAAGATGGATTTTTAATTGATGATATTGATTCCAATCCTAGGAATAATTCTTTATCGAATCTGCAAGCAATCACACAAAGCGAAAATACCAAACGAGGGAGAACTGGAAACTACCAAAAATATGCGAAACATGTAAAGTCAAAAAATATTTATACAGGTGAAGAAAGAATATTTCAATCAATGAATGCGGCTGGAAAGTATTTGGATATTTGTATGCCCTCGGTTCGACGCGTTGCAGAGAATATCACTAAATCAGAAATGTCAAAACGAACCGGAAACAGAATTAAATTTACATGTGTCTAAATTCTGTTCTGCCCTGTATATATATGTAACATTAAGGGGAATAACTCGTGTGGGCTTGTGCATTATAGTTTCTGAAACAGAGATAACTGTCAAGAATCTCAAGGGGAATAACTCGTGTAGGCTTGTGTGTGTAGTTTTTTTAAACAGAGATAACTCTCTTGTTGTTCAGTGATCTCATGGGCATAATCACGTAATTGTTCTGTGAGAAAACGAATCAAATGAATAGGTATTTACAACAATAGTATTCTTTTTTATTTTGATGCTTTTTCAGGTATTTGGTCTTATTTAGACGCAGTCGATAACCACAATTAAGTATACGAGAGTGTAAAAATCATACACCACTGATATAATCTCCGTATAATAATTAGCTTATGTAGAAACCCGTCTATTATATTATTGGGCTTTGCGAAGCTCAACATGAACCACTTTAATTCACACGGTCACACGGTGTGAATTTTTTTTGCATTACCGGTGTGATTTTGTGGGTTAGAGTGGTTCATGTTGAATGTAGCTTATAGCCCATGTTGTGCCGTCTCCTATGCCGTCCCCCTATAATCTATTGTTATGTGTTATGTGTTGTATTGTGTTGTGCCGTCCTTATACAAAAAAACTGGGGTCACTTCTAACTTGTTTTCTTATATATGTGCCTTATAAACCCGCCACAACACTCGAATGTGGGTTGAAAGGTTGTATTGTCTATCATAAATCATATATCATTTGTAAATACTTATGTGTTATGTGACGTCATTACACCAAGTATACCTTCTGGGGTTCTAGACCGCGATTGGCGGGTTAGATCGTCTCATGGAGACTATGCTTCGTGAATGCTCCTGGATCTTGTCAGATATGAATAATACCTGAGAGGCCCACATGGGGTTGTGTTGTATATATATGCGACCTCTGGGCCTCTAACATACGATGGTATTTTAGGGGTTCCAAACGGGTTTAATTGTCTATTATAAATCATATACGTACCATCCTCTATGTGCCTTATAAACTCGCCATAACACCCGAATGGGGGTTAAGAAGGATGTATTGTCTATTATAAATAATATATTAAAAAACGAGTTAGAATTGATCCCAGGTGTTTTTTTTATTATTTTGTATTATATATATATATATATATATATATATATATATATATATATATATATATATATATATATATATATATATATATATATATATGTATCATATAATGAATTTCGAAAATATAATGACATTACAAGTGATATTTCAAATTTGAAAAATCAAAAAGTACAATCAGATAAATTAGATTGTAATCAAATTCTTTCTGATTTTCAAGATATTGATGATACCGCTCAGAATAATAAATACATCTTACCGAGGGCCTATTCTTTTATAAAACGAATTCAACACGCTATTTATGACTCCCTCGTATTTGACAATGACATAAATAAATTCGTCCCGTTATTTACTGCGGTTGAAAAGGTCAGAGCGGAGCTCGGACAACAATATCAGATCAGACGCACAATGAATTCCAAAATTAAAATAATTAAGAACTTAATTAAAGAGAATAATATACCTCCCCCCGCGACTGTTCCTTAAAACGTCCGTTATATCCGTACTGCCTTCAAACCTCTACGTGTAACTGACAAACAAATATGGATTAGGCCTGTTATAGTAAACTTCAATAGACAGGTATTACACCCAATGAAGTATTTATTAACAATTTGTATGGAGTTGAATTTCTATATATCCAGTGACGAACCCTCCATTGATAACTCGAAACAGGTGTTTTTTTGTGTGTGCATCAAATCATTGAACACGGAAGTAATTTCGTATTCTATATTGTGTGAAATATAGGAGGGTGGGTGATCCTGGGATTTTCCTAGCAATTAGAAAATCCTATGAATTTTTACAATAATGGTTAATGTATCGTTAACAACTAGATCAACCCGCGAGCGATTGGTAGCAATAAAGAGATTTATTCCTGTTAGGGGCCCTGTTAGGGGCAAATTACAAGCAAGACATGACTTTAAAACCGTCTTTGCAACTGATACTGTACAACTATTCAAACCCGTTACTACCGCAACCGGGAAAGTCGTATCGACCACTGAAAAAGCCATATGGGGAGATATTACTGAGGAACGGCGAGGGAAAAAAGCCCTTCTTCCTGTACTTGAAAAAATAGGAAAGTAAACTGAACAAACACACAAGTTCCTAAAAACGCTTCCTGTTGATATAATAGCTGATACACGACCTGAACAGGAACTAGAGGGTGAAGAACAAAAGAGGAGGGTGATGTTCGTAAAACTCAAAGAGGTGTTTCCTTTATAGAAAAATTCACCAAAGGCGCTAAAACAACAATAAAACAATTTCAGTTATTAAAAATCATCGATTATCAAAGATTTGGTGATTTCGCTGCTAACAGCTATCATTCAAGAAGAGAGTTTTTAAAAGACGAGTATAAAGATAGTATAATAAAACGCGATGACTGGGGGTGATTGGTTAAAATAAACAAGAGGATTGGTTATATAAATACAAAAGAATTGTGGTTTACAAACTTTAGGGAGGGAATTGATAATTCTGATATACAACAACAACAACAACAACAAAGAGAAGAACAAAAACAACAAAGAGAAGAAATAAAAAACAAATCAAAGAAAAACGTCAAGCACGGATACAAAAACAACAATCACCATCTGATCGAAAAGAAGAAGGTGCAACTGGTACCACTAAAAAATGGAGATGGATTTTCTCAGAGTGAAGCTCCAAGCAGTGTTTCAGGTAGTGGTCTAGTTCGTTGTCCTAATAATATTCTCGGAGACGTAGCACAATTAGAAGTTCTCGTAGGAGGGAAAGGAGCCGGAAATAATTCACCGGAAATAAATAATGAGGCAGCTGATATCTGCAGACGACTATTTGAGAGTGGTGTCATGGATATTGGTGTATATCGAGACTTTATTGATGAGTTAGTGGACGGTTAATACAGTGATTGATTGTTATTGATGACTAATGTCACTAGTGATTTATCACTGAAATTGCTAGCAATTTTTGATTAGATGAATGTCATTTAAATAAGATGATCATACACTACAACCACAACAAACCAACAATGGTCTATGTAGTAAACTCACGATTGCCTGTTTATAGGGCGTATTACAGAGATGGTCTCGGCAATACCATTGCGGAGTTATTTGCAAGGATGGCTTCAAAAATAGCATCACTCACAAAACACTTATCGATGAAAGCTATTGATCTTATTCGTGATAAGGGTATTAGCGATGTTGGCGATGTTGCCGGGAAAGCTACTGTCATTAGTTCGGCGACGAAAGAAACCACTGGTGACGAAGTCACTAGGACCACTACCATCTACGGAGATTATGCCTGCGAGTATTAGTAAAATAATAAACAACGCGGTGGAGCAGACTATAGCATCACGGATTGACGATCAGGGACATATTACTGCAAATATGATAGCGGGAAGTGGCTCAAAATGGTAATTTACTTCAAGAAATATATAATAAAATGTTCAAATCTACAGCGGATCCGGCTTTTGATTTAGATGCCCCAGTGCGCAAAAATGATTCTGTCCGCGATTATCAATTTTATTCCTATAATGCAGTACAACCATATAGTCAATCAAGAATTATCGAAGTAGAAGGAGAGCTAGTAACAAATGTTGCAGCTAATACGCCATATGCAGATAACCCAAATATCCGAGTTGGCTTTGTCAATAATGGTATTATGACACTATTTGAGAGCGCTAGATATATGATTGATGGAAGAGAGATTGAATCCATAGAACGTGATGTTGATGTTGCCACAACAATAATGGGGTTAGCAAGATACTCCGATGATTTTACAAGATCAGCAGGCCCATCTATGATGTTTGCTAATGATGTTAATGATCACGCTGAACACATTCAGTATGCTAAATTACAAACACCACAAGATACCGCATCTGATCCATAAATGGTTGGTTCTTTTGAACACGAAGCAAGACCAGGTGCTGCTTTTGATATTATAAAAGGCATTAATCATAATTACAACTTAGGTTTGCGACACGCGTATCAATGTTACATGGACAACGTAGATTATTTTCATGCGCGATTCCACTATCTCATATTTTCGGATTTTGAAGAAATGTTAGAAACGTTATCTACGAGGCGAAACATACAGTAGCACTCATGCGAAAGGGTACTGACAATGATGCAATCTGGCGTGGTGCTGGCCCCTTGCCAGCAGGTGCAGGCCCTGTAGTTACAGTCGCTGATGGTAAAGTAATCATAACAAAACTCTCCTTGTGGATGCCAGCAATGACTCCATCAATCACCGCAGAAGAAAAAATACTATTTTTTATGGATCACGGAGGAAAATCATTGCTAAGTTGGCTAACAACAACCACGGATGCTATGGAGTCTTCTGTTAACGGCGCATTTACATGGCATCAAAACAAGGTGTTGCTGCACCGCGACATATATTTGTTGCGTTACAAGATAAGACGCGATTAAATTCACAAACACGTAGCCATATGATATTTGATAAACTCGTTATTTCTGAAGTATCGTTGAGGATAAACGGCCAATAAGAACCATCCGAGGATATACTACTTAATTACGATCAAAACCAAATAGCACGCGCGTATCATCGTTTGTTGACATTTATGAGACATGATAATAATGTAGATACCGGTCTGCAAATATTACAATTGGATTTTAGAAAACTATATCCCATCTATTACTTCTCGTTGGAACCTCTTGATTTAACCATACAGTCCGTCGTTGATATACACTTCCGAGCTTGTGTATCTCTTCCAGTTGCTCCAGTTCCACTTATCCCGAATTACAGAGCAGCTGCTGTCATTCTCAGTGACAAATCAATGTTACTCGAAGGTGTTGGTGGACGAATGAGGGTAGTTGATGCGCCAGTAGAAAACATGAAGTGTTTTCCAAAACATGTAACAATTAGATCAATCTGTTATTAAATAAAATGTCATATAGTCATATTAATGTCACGTTGACTTCTGGTCAACTTAAAAAATTACAATCGGATTCAGCTAAAAAATGTGGAACTATGATATCGCTGAAACAAAATCAGATGTATGGTGGTCAGAATAAACTATCACTGACAGCTCGTCAATTTAAACATTTTAATGATGCTAACAAGGATTAAAAGGGTGTTCAGGTCACTCTCTCTGCGTCCGCGATCAAAGACATGATAAAATCAGGTGGTATATTTCCACTTCTCGCTGCGATTCCAGGACTAATTTCAGCTGCGGACCCTGCGGTGGCGAAAGCTGCTGCGTTAGGAGCCGTTAGTACATCTGCAAGGATGGCATTAAAGAAAGCGACTGGGCGAGGATACAAAAAAAAAAAAAAAGAAACGATCAGGAAAGGGTCTAAGATTACCAGGAACTCCGTATTCATGGTTCAGCGGAAAAGGCCTGAGACTAGGAACAGTTTACTAACAATATCGCCAATAGTTCCCATGTCAAATTTTGATATACTCGATGCTGCTAAAAAAAACTAGCGATAAAAATCTTCAGAGGTGTTTTTATGCGAGATCAATTACCACAACAACCATACAACGCCGAAACCGGTATCATTAATCTCGATAACAGCACCGGACCTGGAACTCACTGGGTTGCATACGCGATTGATCCGTGTGCAATTGTTTATTTCGATTCATATGGGTTAGCACCACCTAAAGAATTTATACGTTATATACACCACTTAAAAATTCCGATCTGGCATTCCACGCTACCAACACAAAAAATGACCGACCCACCAATATGCGGCATAGAAGTATTGAATGTCCTCAACGCGTTATCATCATCAACTAAACCACCCCATAAAACCGTACACGAATATACGAGTAATCGCTTTTTAGAGAGATCTTAGAATATAATGATTGATATTTGGGGAAGATCTCTATCAAGCCTGAAAAAAACACCGAGGAAATATCTGCAGCTGATGATGTAAAAAAAATAATCGAAGATGAAATATCCGAGATGTTAAACCTCACAGGTGTTGACCCAAATGAATTAGTCACATTTCAAGATCGTTAGGGTAAATCGAAAACTAGTAATGTTTCCCTGGATGATATTTTAGTTAAACAACTCGGTGTGATTGAAAACACTATCGCGGTTTTTTCCAATAAGGGCAAACTCAAACCAATTGTACTTGTTTCAACGATCACATATAAATTAACTGCACTCAGTGATAATTATTTATTGACGACGGAATCATTAAAAACACTCGATGATAGATTAAATTCTCAAGCAAATCAATTTGCGGGAGTACAAAAATTCGTCACTGAGGTGCAACTCCCAATTTCTAATTTCTTTGGGGTTCCATCGGTGACCACACCGAAGCTCAAAGAGATAAAAACATCGATGGACGAGTTAATAGCGCTTGAGTACGCGTATAACGAACATGTAAAAAGTTGTATGGCGTTACGTAAAAACGTCATCGCGAGTTTCTTTGAGACTCCACCGGCGACCACACCAAAGCTCGCGGATATTAAAAAAAATCTCTCGATGATCTTAAAACAAACAGCGACGCCATCAAGGAGGATTTGCTGAGGATAATATCCGTAGTTGAAAAAATAAAAATTCCTCATACGCGAACAGATATTGTAAATAACGTGTACACGTTCCAACACGGATCATTTGCGTGGACACCACTCGCTAACACGCTAAGTATCAATACAACCGTCAAAGGTATTTATCGACTAACACTAGTGTCACCGATTCAATTTAATATTTCATCGACGATTTCAACCGGGGTCAATAATACAATATCAACAATCATCGATAAGGATACAACTAAACGATTCACGATAACAACCGTAGATAATAGTTTGGCTGGGGCATCAGTAACATGGTACGTGGAATTTGTGGCGGATTTGAGTAAACAACCTAATTGAAATCTTTTATAATAAATACAATGTCATCACAGCAATATCGCTGTGATCAGGTCAGAGAATTGCAACAAAAACTCAAAACACTCATTGAGGAGTACCAACTAAAAATAAAAAAATACCGACGGAAAATTACCATCATTGAAGTTACCGTGTACTCGGTATCAGGTGTAATTACCGGAGCTGGTATTATATTCTCTTCGTTGACAATGGTTGCCCCGATAGCTGTTCCAATTTGTATATCAGCGGCGACAACAATTGCTGAAATAATCACCGCGGTGACAACAAAAAATATCATCTTGTAGTCAGCGCAAACTACAGGATTACATAATCAAGTTCCATGTTGTGTGAACCGCGTACTCGCAATTATCCTCAATGATATTGTCCTCCTTCGATGACACATTAATATCTGATAGTGATTTTTCCTCGATGGTAAGTGTTTACGATTCTGCGATGTCAAAATTAGAAAAACAACAACAATATAACAATGACATCATCGCAGGAACTACTTCAGCGAATAGTGGAAAATACCACATCGGTGAAAACCAGCATGCTCTCAATAACCTCAACCAATCCTGAATTCAGTGTAAATTTCCCAACTGCGATTCCGGTGAAGGAGATAGCACTGGCAAAATTACGAATATATCACAGTTGGCCTAACATTAGGTCAAAATCATTTGGTGGTCAACAACCGAATAATTCTTTAGTGCTTGCGAGTAAGAATAAACCCGATGGTACTCCAGACTGGAATGTTGTTTCGCTACCATCTGGGTCTTATCAAATTGAACATATCAATAATGAATTTCAGCGTAGAAAATCGTTAATGAACCAACACTATCATCCGCGATTGAAATAAACACATCCGGATATGTCGTTGATATCTGTCAGAGTTCTATAAGAACAATACTAGGATGACCTGAAAATCCACCTCAGGTATCTTATCAAATACCCGAACCCAAAAAATCCAATTATGTCACAGACGAAAAATCATACTATGAAATCAACCCATCATATCGAGTTGATTTGTATAATATAAAAAATGCTAAATTAACCAATAGATTCGTAAATACCGATAACAATACCATGCAATGGGATTTTGTTTTTGAAAAAATCCTTGATTCATTCATTACCATTGCATTCACGTTCAAATACATCATTGATTACTTTAGCGAGATTAATCAATTATATAAAACACAACTAGAAAAACTACAACAGAGTTTCCAGGAGCATCTCTCTCATATAACAAAGCCACGTGATGAGATTTTAAAACACATTAGGATATTAAATCAACTTGTATCAGACATGGAATATATCAACAAACGAATAATTCAAGTAATAATTAATGACAAGAATGGAGATAAACAAAGACCGGTTACAATATCACAGAAGCTGACTTACCCGATTTCAAGTTTCCAGGATATAATGTACCCGAACTTAAAAAATCTGTTAATGATCTTATCCAGGAAAACTTTTCTCTGATACACGACGCTTGGAAAAAAATACCACAACCACAAACAACTATACTCAAAGATGATAATGACCTAGACGGCGGGGGTAGACATATCGCTCCTCAGAATGTGAATATACCCTCGGTGGTTGCAGTGAATTTAGTATGTGATGTCATCGAAGGAAGTTACCATATAAATCTCGAAAGATCAAATCAAGCCCAGCAAGGATATATTTTATATTCATTTGCACCAACAGCTACTCCAGGATTTCTAATAATTGAGGATCCAACTTATCCGGTCTATATGCGATGTCATAATAATTCATTAACGAGAATTAATTTCAAACTCACTGACCAGTCCAATAATTTGATTGATTTACGAGGAGAGATTTTACAAATCAGTCTGTGAAATCCTAAATGGATTTTTACCACTATAGCAGCTGAGGGGGTGCGACAACGACTTTGCATCTATTTGGTAAAACCCCTTTTTATTCGGTTTTGCAGGAGGCCTTGGTTTACCAAATAGACACCTCCAAAAAGTGGTCGGATTCGCCTCCTGTGCTGTTTAGGATATAGTTATGTGCTGTATTGGTATATTGAGTGGTAGTGGTATAGTTCTGTGTTGTATTGGTATATTGAATGGTAGGGGTATAGTTATGTGCTGTATTGGTATATTGAGTGGTAGTGGTATAGTTCTGTGTTGTATTGGTATATTGAGGGGTATGGTTATAGTCATTACGTATATTGAGGGGTAGAGTATAGCTATGTGTTTTATTGGTATATTGGGAGGAACGGGTATAGTGCTATGTTGTATTTGTGTATTGAGGTGTAGGTGTATAGCTGTTTCTTGTATTGGGATATTGAGCGTTAGGGGTATACTTATTTGTTGTATTGGTATATTGAGTGGTAGGGGTATATTTATATGTTGTATTGGCATATTGAGTGGTAGGCATATAATTATGTTTTGTATTGGTATATTGAGTGGTTGGGTACGATTATGTGTTTTATTGTTATATTGAGTGTTTGGGGTATTGTTATATGTTGTATTGGTATATTGCTTGTTAGGGGTATAGTTATTGAGTTTTGGAGGTATAGTTATATGTTGTATTTGTATATTGAGGGGTAGGGGTACATTCATGTGTTGTACTCATCTATTGAGTGTTAGTGTTATAGTTATGCGATGTATTGGTATATTGAGTGGTAGAGGTATAGTTCTGTGTTGTATTGGTATATTGAGAGGTAGTTATATGTTGTATTGATATATTCAGGAGTTAAAGTATAGATATGTGTTGTATTGGTGTATCGAGTGGTAGGGTCTTTGTTATTTCTTTTTATTTATTGAGTTCTACATTATAGTTATATATTATATTGGTGTATTGAGGGGAATGGGTATAGTTATTTGTTGTATTGGTGTATTGAGTGGTAGGGATATAGTTATGTGTCCTAGTGGTATATTGAGGGGTAGGGGTAGGGGTATAGTTATATATATGTTGTATTGGTATATTGAGGTGTATGGGTATAGTTATTGGCTCTCTTGGTATATTGAGTGGTAGGGGTATAGTTATATGTTGCATTGTTATATTGAGGGGTAGGGGTATATTTATGTGTTATATTGGTGTACTGAGAGGTAGGGTTATAGTTATGTGCTGTATTGGTATATTGAGTAGTAGGGGTATAGTTATATGTTGTTTTTGTATATTGAGGGGTAGGGGCATAATTATGTTTTGTATTGGTGTACTGAGTGGTAGGGGTATAGTTATTTCTTAGAGTGGTGTATTAAGGTGTAGGGGTGTAGTTAGTTGTTGTATTGGTATTATTATTATTATGTTTTCTTATTGTTGTATATTGAGTTGTAGGGTATAGTTGTTTCTTATAGTGGTTTATTGAGGTGTAGTTGTATAGTTATGTGTTGTATTGGTATGTTGAGGTGTAGGGGTATTATTATTTCTTATCTTATTGTATTGATGTTTAGGGGTATAGTTATTACTTATAGTGGTTTTTTTTAGGTGTAGTGGTATAGTTATGTGTTGTATTTTTAGATTGAGGTGAAGGGTTATAATTATTTCTTATAGTGGTGTATTGAAGTGTAGGGGTGTAGTTATGTCTTGTATTGGTATATTGAGTGGCAGGTGTATAGTCATTTCTTATAATGGTCTGTTGAGGTGTAGGGGTATAGTTATGTGTTGTTTTGGTATATTGAGTGGTAAGGGTGTAATTACTTTTTATAGTTGTATATTAAGGTCTTGGGGTATAATTAATTCTTATAGTGGTATATTGAGGTGTAGGGGTATAATTAATTCTTATAGTGGTATATTGAGTTGTAGGGGTATAATTAATTCTGATAGTAGTATATTGAGGTGTAGGGGTATAGTTTTTTCTTATATTGAGTAGTAATGGTATAGCTATATTTTGTTTTTGTATTTAGAGGGGTTGGGATATAGTTATGTGTTGTATTGGTATATTGAGTCCTAGCAGTATTGTTATGTGTTGTAGTGGTATATTGATTGTTATGGGTATAGTTATGTTTTGTTTTGATTTAGTGAAGGCTAGGGATATAGTTATGATTTGTATTGGCATATTGAGTGGAAGAGGTATATATGGAAGGGGTATAATTACGTGTTGTATTGGTATATTGAGGGGTAGCGGTGTAGTTATGTGTTGTATATTGGTATATTAAGTGGTATGGGTATAGTTATATGTTGTATTGCTATACTTCATTCTTATATTGGGATATTGAATGTTTGGGGTATACTTGTTGTATTGGTATATTGAGTGGTAGGGGTAAAGTTACTTCTTTTATTACGTTATTGAGTGCTAGGGGTATAGTTATGTGTTGTATTGGTATATTGAGAGGTAGGGGAATAGTTATTTCTTATAGTGGTATATTAAGGGGTAGTGGTATAGTTTTGTGTTGCATTGGTATATTGAGAGGTAGGGGTATAGTAATATGTTGTATTAGTGTATTGAGGTGTAGGGCTATACTTAATTCTTTTATTGGGATATTGAATGTTTGGGGTATACTTGTTGTATTGGTATATTGAGAGGTAGGGGTAAAGTTACTTCTTTTATTACGTTATTGAGTGTTAGGGGTATAGTTATGTGTTGTATTGGTATATTGAGTAGCATGGGTAAAATTATATGTTGTTTTGATATATTGAGGTGTAGGGATATAATTATTTCTTATAGTGGTACATTGAGATGTAGAGGTATAGTTATTTGTTGTATTGGTATATTGATTGATAGGGTCATTGTTATTTCGTATACTGGTGTATTGAGGTGTAGGGGTTTAATTATTTCTTATAGTGGTGTATTGAAATCTAGAGTTATATGTAGGGTTATAGTTATATGTTGCATTGCTATATTTAATGGTAGGGATATTGTTATGTGCTGTTCTAGTATATTGAGTGATAAGGGTGTTTAGTGATATTTATGTGTTGTATTGGTATATTGAGGGGCAGGGGTATAGTTATGTTTTATTTTTGTATTGATTTGTAGTTGTATCTTTATGTTTTGTATTGGTACATTGAGTGCTAAGGGTATAGTTATGTGTTCTAAATGTGTATTGATTGGTAGGGGATGTGTTGTTTTGGTATATTGATGTTTTAAGGTATAGTTATTTGTTATAGATGTATATTGAATGGTAGGGGTGTAATTTTGTGTTGTATTGCTATATTGAGTGGTAGGGGTATAGTTATGTATTGTACTGGTATATTTAGGCGTAGGGGTATTGTTATGTGCTATATTGGTGTAGTGATTGGTAGGGGTATGGTTATGTGTTCTAATGGTATATTGAGATGTAGGGGTATATTTATTTCTTATAGTGGTATATTGAGTTTTAGGGGTATAGATATTTGTTGTATTGGAATATCCAGTAGTAGGGCTATAGTTATATGTTGTATTGGTATATTGAGGTGTTGGGTAGGGGTATCCCTTTTTTCTTCTAGTGGTATATTGAGGGGAAGAGGTATTATTATATGTTCTATTGGTATATTGAGGGAAGGGGTATAGTTATGTCTTATAGTGGTATATTGATGGGTATGGCTATTATTATTCGATGAATTGGTATATTGAGATGTAGGGGTATAGTTATTTGTTGTATTGGTGAGGTATAGGTATGTGTTGTATTGGTGTATTGAGTGGTAGGGGTATTGTTATTTATTTTAGTAGTATAGAGTTCTTTGGTATAGTTATGTGTTGTATTGGTATATTGAATGGTAGGGGTATAGTGATGAGCTATTTTGGTATATTGAGTGGTAGGGGTATAGTTATGTGTTGTATTGGTATATTGAGTGGTAAGGGTATAGTTATTTGTTGTACTGGAAGATTAAATGCAATATGTGGATAGAAAATTACACCAATTATTGCCTATGTAAAAACAATGTAACACATGGATAGAAAATCACAGCATGTATTTATTGATGATGTAAACAGAATACAATTCATTGATTAAAAATGACACCATGTAATTACAAGGTAAGGATAATGGAAGGAAAATGACAAATTATTAATACAAAATCAAAGCAATGCATAGATGGAAAATGAAACAAATTATTAATTATGTAAAAATAATACAATACATGGAAGGAAAATTATATTAAATTACATTGGAAACTGACATAATACTATTATTTTACACCATTGGAGACAAAACAAGTAGACTTGGGCCATACTATTTCATGAAGTTTGATGCTTAAAGATGAAAGGAAAAAAGGTTATTTACTTGTCAAAAAAACATAAAATCTCAGATACACCAAATTAGCTTAAAACTAAATTATCAGATACACCTAACTAGATTAAAACTAAATTATCAGACACACCTAACTAGCTTATAACTAAATTATCAGATACACCTAACTAGCTTAAAACTAAATTATCAGATACACCTAACTAGCTTAAAACTAAATTATCAGATACACCTAACTAGCTTATAACTAAATTATCATATACACCTAACTAGCTTAAAACTAAATTATCTGATAACCTAGCTAGCTTAAAACTAAATTATCTGATACACCTAACTAGCTTAAAACTAAATTATCAGATACACCTAACTAGCTGAAAATTAAATTATTATCCTTGGCATCTCTGACATGGTGCACATCTCACATGAAGACATGCATAACACCATCAGGAACAAAGTAGGCCAATATGAAGACCTAAACCATCGTCAAAAAGAGAAAGCTGAAATGGTATGGTTACGTCACTAGAGCTGACATTTTATCCACAACCGTACTGCAGGACAACGTCCAAAGTGGCAGAAGAAGAGGTAGACATAGAAAAAGTAGACGGACAACATCACACAATTGACCAGGAAAAGTTTTGTGGAGACGGTCATTCACACATGATCAAGACAAATGGATGGAACTTGTCAGATGTTCAGCAACACAGTGCCTCAATGACCACACTAGGTCAAGAGACTGATGATGATGATGATGATGATGATGATGATATATTGTTAACGTTTTGGGCTATTATTAGCATATTACTTCTTTCCACAGTTTGTCCCGTCCCCCTCCCCATTGACTTTTGTACAAGTTATGTATTGTTTTTACTCTTTACTAGAAAATGAAAAATGCCTCACAGAATCAGGTGACATTGCAGAAAGATGGACTGTGTATTGTAAAGAACTATACAACCATCCATCAACAGGAGACCAATAGGTGCTTGAAGTTCCAAATTCCGCAAATGATGATGATTTCCCCATTCTAAAAGAAGAGGTGGAGTCAGCAATAAGAGCACTGAACAATTGGAAGGCAGCTGGAGTAAACAACATCCCAGCTGAACGTATCAAGAAGGAGAGGGGGAAACAGTGATAGAGCTGCTAACAAAAATATGCAAAAAACACAATCTGGCAGACAGATTAATGGCAAATATAGTGGACCCGGTCACTGATTTTAACACTCCCCCCATAAAGCAATCTCCAGCTGTGCCAAAATTACAGAACTATCAGTTTGATAAGCCCTGCTAGTAAGGTGATGCTGAAGATCACCTTGAACAGACTGAAACTACCAGCATAATAAATAATCTCTAAAAAACTGGCAGGGGTCTGGAGTGCAAGAGGCACAACAGAACAAATCTTTAATCTCAGTGTTCTGTGTGAAAAGCTTGCAACATGAACAAGACATCTATCATATATTCATAGATTTCAAAAAAGGCTTTTGACAGAGTGTAGCATGAAGAAATGTGGGGTACAATAAAATAAGTACAACATGGGTCAAAAGTTGACCAATACCATCAAGCAGCTGTATGCCAAAGTTACCAGTGCAGTAAATGCTCAAGGTTCTGTGGGGACTGGTTCAAGACAATAGTTGGAGTTAAACATCTACTTAGAATATATCAAAGAGTGAAGCTCTGTGAAACCACCATGGGACAGTCAGCATTGGAGGGCGTAACATCACCAACATCGGCTTTGCAGACAACATTGATGGGCTGGCAGGCAGAGAAGATTAGCTTGCCAAATTATGGAAGAACCTGGATGAAACATTTTCCAGATTTGACATGGAGATAAGCGCTGAGAAGACAAAATTGATTGGAGACCTGAACCACAGCAGAATTATAATGAAGAATCCAAGCACATGAAATGAGATGCTACAGAACCATCCTTGGCATCTCTTACATGGACGACATCACAAATGAAGAAGTGCATAACACCATCAGGCACAAAAAGAGGCCAAAATTAAGACCTTACCACCGTCGAAAAGAAAAAGCTGAAATGGCACAGTCATGCCACTAGAGCCAACTGTCTATCTACAACAGTACTGCAGGGCAGCATCCAGGGTGGCAGAAGGAGAGGTTGACGGGAAAAAAAGGGGACTGACAACATCAAAGCATGGATCAGGAAATGTTCTGTGGAGAGACACAGGCATTCGCTAATGATTGAGACAAATGGAGAGAACTGGTGAGATGTTCAGCAGCACAGTGCATCGATAACCACACTAGGTCATCAGACTGATGATGATGATGATGTATTGTTAAAGCCTTGAGCTATTATTAGCAATGGATATTACCTCTTTCCAGGTTGTCATTAACCATTCAGTAACACAAATATTGTAACCTTGTCCACTTTAGAAAATGGTGAAATGGTATGCATACATTGGGCATGATGAGTTGGCATGATATACATGTGCATCCATGTTATCTCATACCCACTAGTAGTTCCAATGTACTTATCACAATGATGTGTCAATAATACATGTTGTCTGATACCCACTAGTAGTTCCAATGTATGTATCACAATGATGTATCATGAATACATGTTGTCTATACACACTAGTAGTTACAATGTACTTATCACAATGATGTATCATGAATACATGTGGTCTATACCCACTAGTAGTTACAATATATGCATCAGAATGATGTATCATGAATACATGTTGTCTGATACCCACTAGTAGTTCCAATGTATGTATCACAATGATATATCATGAATACATCTTGTCTGATACTCACTATTAGTTCCAATGTATGTATCAGAATAATGTATCATGAATACATATTGTCTGATACTCACTATTAGTTCCAATGTATGTATCAGAATGATGTATCATGAATACATTTTGTCTATACCCACAAGTAGTTCCAATGTATGTATCACAATGATGTATAATGAATACATGTTGTCTATACACACTAGTAGTTCCAATGTATGTATCACAATGATGTATCATGAATACATGTTGTCTATACACACTAGTATTTCCAATGTATGTATCACAATGATGCATCATGAATACATGTTGTCTATAAACACTAGTATTTCCAATGTATGTATCACAATGATGTATCATGAATACATGTTGTCTATACACACTATTATTTCCAATGTATGTATCACAATGATGTATCATGAATATAAGTTGTCTATATACATTAGTAGTTTAAATGTATGTATTACAATGATGTATCATGAATACATGTTGTCTGATACCCACTAGTAGTTACAATGTATGTATCACAATGATGTATCATGAAAACATGTTGTCTGATACCCACTAGTAGTTCCAATGTATGTATCACAATGATGTATCATGAATGTGCTTACATACATTGTACATTGTGTCTAAAACGTATATAACATTTATAAATTATACATCATGTACACATGTTCTTTGAGGTCCAATGGTAGTTAGCTGAATGCATGTATTTAACAAAGTGATATTTCATGTACAAATGTTGTTTTGAAGTCCCGTGGTATTTATTTAAAAAAATGATTTAGTAGGTACACGTATTGTCTTCATTTACTAATGGTTGTTTCCATATATTTCACAAAATAATGTAGTTATTTGATATATAACAAAATTATGTATCACATATATTATATGAGGTATTCAGGTAGTTGACTGTATCTATATTTAATAGAATGAAGTATCATGAATACATGTTGTTTGACATTCACTGTTACATTTTAGTATCTATATATTTAGCAGAATGCTATGTAAATTACACACTGTGTAATGTCAAATAACAGTCACACCCATATATTTAACAGAATGATATGTTTTGTACACATTGTGTAATATCAATAACAGTCACACCCATATATTTAACAGAATGCTATGTTTTTTACACTTTGTGTAAAGTCCAATAAAAGTCACACCCATATATTTAACAGAATGCTATGTTTTTTACACTTTGTGTAATGTCAATAACAGTCACACCCATATATTTAAGAGAATGCTATGTTTTTTACACTTTGTGTAATGTCAATAACAGTCACACCCATATATTTAACAGAATACTATGTTTTTTACACTTTGTGTAATGTCAATAACAGTCACACCCATATATTTAACAGAATGCTGTTTTTTTACACATTGTGTAATGTCAATAACAGTCACACCCATATATTTAACAGAATACTATGTTTTTTACACTTTGTGTAATGTCAATAACAGTCACACCCATATATTTAACAGAATGCTGTTTTTTACACATTGTGTAATGTCAATAACAGTCACACCCATATATTTAACAGAATACTATGTTTTTTACACTTTGTGTAATGTCAATAACAGTCACACCCATATATTTAACAGAATGATACGTTAAGTACACATTGTGTTATGTCCCATAAAAGTCACATCCATATATTTAACAGAATGCTATGTTAAATTAACATTGTGTAATGTCCAAAAAGTCACACCCATATATTTAACATAATGCTATGTTCTGTACACATTGTATCCATGTATTTCAAATCCTTGTCTCTCATAGTAGCAAGAACACAACCAACACTTCTCTCAGTTTTGATCACCTTGGAGTTCTTTAACATCTGAGAGAACTTCCTCTAGTTTTGACCGAAGGCCAGATGCTTTAGCTGTAAAAGGAATAAAGTTTACATAAGTTTTGAAACAATACAAAAATTGTTATAGATATATACCTGAATGGGATGGATACCAAAATGGTTATGAATATATATCTAAATGAGATGGATACCACAATGGTTATGAATATATACCTAAATGAGATGGATACCAAATGGTTATGGATATATACCCAAATTGGATGATACCAAAATGGAGAAGAGAGAATTGATGCCAAAACCATAAAGGCTGACTTACACTTTTTGAAGGTAAGCTATGATGTTTGTATCTATGGTAACCAGTGCCAAGTAATTGTCATTTAAGTGTCTTAGTATAAACCTTGGCAATGATAGGTTAACAATTCCCATTGTTGTCTCGACAGGATTTATTCAACAGTGTCCCCATTTTTATATTTGATGATTATGACATTTAAATCTAAATTTGATAAATTGTGTGTAAGTGTTATTCTGTCTTACATATGTATGTAGCCTGTCAATACAAATACATGAGTATAAAATTCAGTTTTGATACTTATATTCCTCCTCTATAAAGGCTGATATATATATATATATATATATATATATATATATATGACCATCTGGTGAAGAGTATATATATATATATATATATATATATATATATATATAACACATAAATATATATATATATATATATATAAAGAGAGAGAGAGAGAGAGAGAAAGAGAGACAGACAGCGAGACAGATTACAGACTTTAATCATATAGACAATTAGACACAAATACAGCGATCCCTTTCAAGTGTGGTCTTAAAACTCACCTATAAACAATCTTAAAGACCTAATAATGTTTCCTACCTGAAATATTTTCAGCATATTTTACGTTTTCTAATTTCATGGTGTTTGTGTTTGTTTTTGTTTTAGTAGTCATATCATTATAGATGATGTAAAACGCTTAAAGCTTGTAAAGAATAGGTGCTATTCAAATATCTCATTATTATTATTATCCTTATTATTATCTAATATGACTGGGCCATGAGAAGTCTGATTTATGAATTGTGAATAATGTTATTATTTCCTTTATGACTTCAACATGTGATTTATAGAGTAAGGAATGGAATAATGTACATCAGAATGAATGATGGATGTATCATATACTTCTATATTATGGCTCTATAAGGAATGAGATCAGAAATTATTTACCTTCTATTTGTTTTCTATACTCCTGAAATGTCTTTTGTAGCTCACGGGCTTCATGTGGGGTGATGGCCTGATTCTTACGCTTCTCTAAATCTTCCAGGTAGCCATGGTTACCAATGACAATTTCAATCTCACGAAGGACCTCATCTATCTTGGCCCAGTAATCTTCAAACTCTTGCTGGCTTATCTTTCCATCTACAGAATGACCACTTATGTGATTCCTATATGTGCGTATCCTTTCTACACTTGCACCAAGAGTTGTGTCCCTTGGGTTATTGTTTGGAGGTTTTCCCCAGCCATTTGATGGAGCAGGAACTGAACTGACATTTCTTATGATTGCATACAATAAGGAAATATCAAATTCTTCTACATTTCCAGTGGAAAGGCCCTGTGGATCTGGGAATACCAACTTATCTTGTTCTTTATTCAGTCTATTCAACTTGGCTTTGTTGGCCAGGATTGCCTTGTAGATATCTGTGTGGGGCATAGGGACTTTGGTGAGGAGGATTTCTCTCAGAGCATTGGAACAAACAGTGGTCAACGCATTACACAAACGGGCATGGTTGATGTGCTCCTGGGTAATAGGTGTATCAACATCATCTTTATCCTGACCATCTATGTTCTTGACCTGTAGGAAAGGGACATATTTTAAAATAATGGAAGCAGGAAAAAAATATAAACAACAGAAGCAATTAAATGAGATAATTCACAGCATAAACATGTCTACACGATGTTTGTATGTAAATGATTACTTGTTTTTCCCCTGAGTGAGATACTGTAAATACAATTATTTACCTCTCTTGTTATAAGGTATATTACATTCAGAGTGCCAAGCTTCTTTAACTACTTATATAAGCAGAGATTTATATATATTAGCTATTTTATTGTAATTCCTATATTCTGCAAATTTATAAAGCCTGAAAGGATTAAATTGGTTAAATCGGCGAGATGTCATACAATACCTATCTCGATTAAATAATGGAATGTCCATGTTATGCAGATAAATATAACAAAATAAGCTTCGCTCAGAGATTAATTGGGGAAGTTACTTAGAGACCCCAAGACACAGGAGATTACAGCCAGACACTGACTGGCAAGTGAGATACTGGTCTTTGCAGCTCAAATTACTTGAAGAGGACAGCTATGTGAGAATCTCCACAAATGGCAAAGTTTGAGTGTGGTCAACAGAGCTGCCCGATAGCCTTTATCATATTGTACTTTTAGCACCAAGCTGTTTAAATATTTTCTTGCTTGTTCCAACAGTTGCAAATTAGCATCATTTGTATTGGATGATTTCAGAAATTCTGGTCAAATTATGTCTAGTTATCACTTGTGGTAAGTCGTTAAAATATTTTTTCTTGGTTGCAAATTAGAATCATCTGACAAACTTTATGGAAATATACTTTCTTTTAAACTTTGGTTAAAGTTTATTAATAAGATTTGGATAAAGAATGGTTTTAAGGTGTAAATATTTTTATTAATCAGAGCCAATTATGAATGTGGATTGGCATCATTTGTACAGATGTGAAAGACTTTAATGCTAGAATGCTTTCTTCCTTGATTGGTCTGAAAACAGTTTGTCAGTTTGTGAGAATCAAATATCTATCAATTTTTAATCATTGCTAGGGAAATTGACCTAATAGCCAACAGAGATCACATGACCATATTGCCAGGAATGGTACCTTGCTTTAATTGCCAGGGAAGGTCACATGACCTTTTTGCCTGGTGATGAAGGTTAGTTTATTGCCAGGGCAGAAGAGGAATGTGTTTTCATTAAATATATTTGAGTCATTTATGTCCATACAATATATATATATTTCTCTATAACAAATGTTTGACTTTATGTTTTATGACAAAGTAACAAAAGTATATATATAGTGACAAGGGAAGTGACATAAAGTGTTTAGCCCAAGGAAATACCATGGTCAGTAGATTCTTATCGTCTGATGAACTCTAATTCTGATAGAAAAAATATTTGTATACTTTGCTGTAATGCTAATCTACCAAGTACTCATTTCAATATTTACAGCACACCAAATGAAACGAGTTAACTTGAACACTTGAATGGAATACATTTGATGTACCATGTCATGTGACTTACTCATCTCAGTCTCAGCTAAACTAATTCAGAACCCAATTTATTCCCTTGATGTTTAGAGTGCCTATAAGATAATGCATTGTGGGTATTTGCCACAGGAAGACATACTCACCTCACCATCAAACCAAAACTTCAAAAACTTGTTTGACTCAATTATATTGTCATGGAAGTCACAGCGTACTTCTGCATTCTCTTTCAGTAGGGCCACTGGGATAAGGCTGTTGACACTTTCACCACTGTATTCAGGGCACTGTATAAACTCCTCAAACTTCAGGCTATGACCCAGGTATCCAATGACCTTGTTGAGTACGTTAGCAGTAAACTCTTTCACATCAATGCACATCTTTGAAGATGGAGTCTTGTCTTTGATCCCTTGTCTTGTCACTCTCATGAATATGATGTAGGCCGATAAGTACAGGGTCAGTTTGTGGTAATGGTCAAGTTGAAAAACACCACAGCCACAAAAGATCTGATTCTCAAGTGTCGTCTCCGTCTTCTTTGTTGCTAATGGCCATCGAGCAACGCAGGCAGCGAGAAGTCGGTGGAAAATTGGTGCTGGAAGAAATTTTCCAGTGAAGACATAGCACATGACTGATGAGTTCTCCATCTGTTGATGATGTTCTGGGAAGATAACTTCTCTGGGTGGTTTCGCATGAAGCATACATGGAGCAAAGAAGTAATTCACCTCCTGACAAATGAATGGATTAATTAATAATGGGGATATTTGGCAATGATATTATTAGAATCTATGTTGGGGTTTCCACTGGTACTAAAAAATCAAAGTCAAGGGATTACATCATCTACCAACAAGCCTGGAGAAAAATAATGTAACCCCACAAATTTGAATTCATTGTCTTGGTACAAACAACAAAACAGATTAGTTTTCTCACACAAGGGTTTCCAACTAAAAACATAACCCTGCATTTCTGATATAGTAGATTCAACACATATTAATCAGGTAATCAGGCCTCTCACTTTATACAAAAGTCATCAGCTCCTATGAATGTCATAGGGTCTAATAAAGGTCATTACTTCTTGTCAAGGTTATATGTTCTTATAAAGGTTATAAGGTCTTATGAAAGGTCATTGGGTCTTATAAAGGTTACTAGGTCTTGTAAAGGTCATATGGTCTTATAATGGTTATTAGGTCTTGTAAAGGTCATAGGGTATTATAAAGTTTATTAGATTTTGTAAAGGTAATAGGGTCTTGTGATCTTCTATGAAAATCTGACATATTATATGTGTTGGATCAAGCTAAAGAAGATGATCCAAGAAATTTTTTAAACAAATTATCATTGTTATCTGTTGGAAGTATTGCACAATGCTCATCTGGAATAATGTGCTATTGCTTATAAATAAATCACATTAATACAAATAATGCTAATGAGGGAAATGGGTGACCTGTAAATTAAGTACATACATTTTACAAATGAAGCAGAAATTTAAACATTTAATATTATTACTTGAGTATTATATTTCATCTATGTATGTCATATGAAAATAACAGTATCTAATTAATCTATGGATGTCAATGAAAAAAACAGTAAATATCTAATCTATGGAAGTCATATGAAAATAACAGTAAATAATTAATCTATGGATGCCATATGAAAATAACTAAGTAATTAATCTTTGGATGTCAATGAAAATAACAGTAAGTAATTAATCTATTGATTTCATATGAAAATAACAGTAAATAATTAATCTATGGATGTCAATGAAAATAACAGTAAATATTTAATCTATGGATGCCATATGAAATTAGCAGGAAGTAATTAATCAATGGATGTCATATGAAAATAACTAAGTAATTAATCTTTGCATGTCATTTGGAAAAAAAAGTCAATAATTAATCTATGGATGCCATATGAAAATAACAGTAAATAATCAATCTATGAATATCATATGATATTAAAAGTAAGTAATTAATCTATGGATGTCATATGAAATTAACAGTATATAATTAATCTATTCATGTCATATGAAAATAACAGTAAGTAATTAATCTATGGATGTCATATGAAATTAACAGTAAATAATTAATCTATGGATGTCATACGAAAATAACAGTAATTAATATATTTTATACTGTTAACATCTAATTTTCATTAGTTCTAATATGGAAAACATTCTATGTTAACCATTCTAAATATGTTTGTAGAGACTTTAACAAGATTGAAATTAAGATTATCTTGGAAATTAAAATTTTCTGTCCTGGAAATATGGCAAGTGTTCCTATTACAAGTCCAATGATAAGTCACATGGAAATATTGCAAGTGTTCCTATTACAAGTCCAATTATAAGTCACATGGAAATATGGCAATTATTCCTATTACAAGTCCAATGATAAGTCACATGGAAATATGGCAAGTGTTCCTATTACAATTCCAATGATAAGTCACATGGAAATATGGCAAGTGTTCCTATTACAATTCCAATGATAAGTCACATGGAAATATGGCAAGTGTTCCTATTACAAGTCCAATGATAAGTCACATGGAAATATGGCAAGTGTTCCTATTACAATTCCAATGATAAGTCACATGGAAATATGGCAAGTGTTCCTATTACACGTCCAATGATAAGTCACATGGAAATATTGCAAGTGTTCCTATTACAAGTCCAATTATAAGTCACATGGAAATATGGCAAGTGTTCCTATTACAGGTCCAATGATAAGTCACATGGAAATATGGTAAGTGTTCCTATTACAAGTCCAATATAAGTCACATGGAAATATGGCAAGTGTTCCTATTGCAAGTCCAATGATAAGTCACATGGAAATATGACAAGTGTTCCTATTACAAGTCTAATGATAAGTCACATTGAAATATGGCAAGTGTTCCTATTACAATTCCAATGATAAGTCTAATGGAAATATGGCAAGTGTTCCTATTACAAGTCCAATTATAAGTCACATGGAAATATGGCAAGTGTTCCTATTGCACGTCCATTGATAAGTCACATGGAAATATGGCAAGTGTTCCTATTACACGTCCAATGATAAGTCACATGGAAATCTTCTTGTGTAATGATGAATCAACAGCTTGGTAAGTGCAGGAGTTTTCATTTGCAATCATGTTACTATGATATATACCACTAAGGTGGATTAAAAATTGTTTGACAAAACTTGGTAAGTGCAGGAGTTTTCATTTGCTATCAAGTTACCATGTTAGATTCCACTAAGGCTGATTACAAATTGTTTGACAAAACTTGGTAAGGACAGGAGTTTTCATTTGCAATCACGTTACTATGATATATACCACTATGGCTGATTAAAAATTGTTTGACAAAACTTGGTAAGTGCAGGAGTTTTCATTTGCTATAAAATTACCATGTTAGATTCCACTAAGGCTGATTACAAATTGTTTGACAAAACTTGGTACGTGCATGAGTTTTCATTTGCAGTCACATTACTATATTTGATTCCACTAAGGATGATTACAAGTTATTTGACAAAAGTTGAAGAAACCGGTTTTGCTTAATACATTCTGATTGTTGCTAGCTTTGTGATAGTTCTTGAGAGAGTTTTAATTTTTGTAGCGAGTGATGTATAGTGCCTGTGTGTCTGGAGCTCTGTCGTGTATATTGACTTTGTGTGCATGTGTGTCAATATCAGTTATCAACGTTGTCGAGACCATATCTTACTTAATGGAGAAGTTCTTTTTTTTGTGATATATGGTGTTTTTGTTCATTATATAAAAACTTCATCTGGCACAGCAAAACACAAGACTTTTTCTTTTCAAAGTAAATCCTAGAACATGGACAACATGACTGACCTAAATGAGTCCATCTGACTGAGATAATAAAAGGTCTGTCACAACAGCAAGATAATTGCATCATGTGCCAAGATATATGCTGGTGTATGGATAAGTTTTATAAAATGATGCACCCTAAACAAAAGATGTTCCTTCAAATAAATGATGTATCCTTAAACAAATGATGTACACTCATGCACATTTGATGTACCCTCAAGTAAATGATATACCCTCAAGAAAACGATGTATCCTCAAGAAAACGATGTACCCCATACAAATGTACCTTCAAACAAATGATGTACCATCAGGCACATTATGTAAGCTCAACTAAATGATCTATCCTTAAGAAATTAATGTACCCTCAAGCAAATGATGCACCCCATACCAATGATGTATCCTCAAACAAATGATGTACCCTCAAGCAAATGATCTACCCTCAAACAAATGATGTACCCTCAAGCAAATGATGTACCCTCAAGCACATAATGTAGCACATACAAATGATGTATCCAGTACAAATGATGTATCCTCAAGCAAATGATGCTCAAGGTAGCAAGACTTGCAAGTACATGTTTCTAGAAATCTTGAATGCACTGCTACATTTAATTCAATGGTATGGAAGGAAAGAAACTAATTTAATAGCATAACATATTGACAGAAGAGGTGAGGTGGGGGAGAGTATATTTTTGTTGGGTCATTATTAAGTAAAATAAAATACTAGGACTATAAATAATATATCAGTGTATAAATCGAATCAGCACTCAACATGAACATTATTTGAACTATACATTCTGGTTCTAATCATATCAGTGTGCTTTATATTCAATGGAACTGCTGCATTGAGGTTCCCTCATGACAAATACACATGACTGATGGAAAATAGTGTGCATTTTTTGTTATTATAATGCCACAAAGCAATCTTCAATGTCCTATGCAATGGTAGATATTTATTTTATTTATTGTAGCAGTAGCCATAGCACCTGTCGCGATAGCTTTTAAAAAAATGTGGTGGTAAAATTGGGGACTTCTTGAACTAAGCATGGATGAAGTTGTTAAGGTGAAACATCCCAAGAGGTTGCCATTATTTTTCAGTATTGTTTATGGTGAACCATTCTAAGAGGTTGGAATTACTTTTCAGTATTTTTTATGGTGAACCATTCCAAGAGGATACAATTATTTTTCAGTATTCTTAATGGTGAACCTTTCTAAGAAGTTGCAATTATTTTTTAGTAGTTTTTATGGTGAACCATTCCAAGAGGTTGGAATTATATTTCAGTATGTTTTATGGTGAACCATTCAAACAGGTTGGAATCTTTTTTTTATTGAGTCAATCAGACTGAGATAATAAAAGGTCTGTCACAACAGCAAGATAATTGCTTCATGTGCCAAGATATATGCTGGTATATCGATACCTTTTATAAAATGATGCACCCTAAACAAAAGATGTTCCTTCAAATAAATGATGTATCCTTAAACAAATGATGTACACTCATGCACATTTGATGTACCCTCAAGTAAATGATGTACCCTCAAGAAAACGATGTATCCTCAAGAAAACGATGTACCCCATACAAATGTACCTTCAAACAAATGATGTACCATCAGGCACATTATGTAAGCTCAACTAAATGATCTATCCTTAAGAAATTAATGTACCCTCAAGCAAATGATGCACCCCATACCAATGATGTATCCTCAAACAAATGATGTACCCTCAAGCAAATGATCTACCCTCAAACAAATGATGTACCCTCAAGCAAATGATGTACCCTCAAGCACATAATGTAGCCCATACAAATGATGTATCCAGTACAAATGATGTATCCTCAAGCAAATGATGCTCAAGGTAGCAAGACTTGCAAGTACATGTTTCTAGAAATCTTGAATGCACTGCTACATTTAATTCAATGGTATGGAAGGAAAGAAACTAATTTAATAGCATAACATATTGACAGAAGAGGTGAGGTGGGGGAGAGTATATTTTTGTTGGGTCATTATTAAGTAAATTAAAATACTAGGACTATAAATAATATATCAGTGTATAAATTGAATCAGCACTCAACATGAACATTATTTGAACTATACATTCTGGTTCTAATCATATCAGTGTGCTTTATATTCAATGGAACTGCTGCATTGAGGTTCCCTCATGACAAATACACATGACTGATGGAAAATAGTGTGCATTTTTTGTTATTATAATGCCACAAAGCAATCTTCAATGTCCTATGCAATGGTAGATATTTATTTTATTTATT